>CM076395.1:16763144-17186119 GCA_038363315.1 Mugilogobius chulae
GTCTTCTTGGTCTAATAACAACACGACCACTAGCTGTTCTGGGAGGAAGTGATTCTGTGGCGACACTGGGATTACACTCTGCTGTTACATGTTCTGTGTCTATTTCATGCGCTCTCTGTGATCCTGCACTAGCAACTGTATTCTGCTGAGCTACATTTTCACTGTTAATCAGCACATTACCCTGATTTTTAGACATCAAAAACTTTCTATTCCTTCTGTACATCTGTCCATCAGGTGTCTGAACTACATAAGATCTCGGGTGTTCAGATTTTCCAGTGACCTGTGCAGGACACCAGGTGCCATCCTGCAGTATTCTCACGTTGTTTCCAACCTGCAGTTCCTGTAGTGGTCTTGCTCCTTTGTCAAAGTAGTCCTTTTGTTTCGATTGTCTCTCTTGTAGTATATTCCGCACTCCAGTTGTTACTGTTTTTGGCTCCAACATGTGTGACGACATTGGGAGTTTGGTCCTCACGCGACGTCCCATCAACAGCTGCGCTGATGATTTTCCGATGTCCTCAAAAGGTGTACTCCGTAGATTGAGAATAGCCAAATACGGATCCTTTTTCTCAGCTTTGGCCTTTTTCAACAACAGTTTAATGGTTTGTACTCCTCTCTCTGCCATTCCGTTTGATTGCGCGTGGTGGGGACTTGATGTTTTGTGTACAAAGTTCCACTCTTTTGCGAATGCCTGAAACTCTCTCGAGCTGAACTGAGGTCCGTTATCTGAAATGATCGTTTCTGGGATACCATGTCGAGCAAACTGGGATTTTAAATGAGTGATAACTGTAGCACTTCTTGTGTCTGATTTTAACCACTCTACCTCTATAAACTTTGAGTAGTAGTCCACTAAGAGCAAATATTCTTGCTGATCAAATGTAAATAGGTCAACACCTATTTTCTGCCAAGGTCTTTCTGGAATACTGTGAGGGTGCAGTGGCTCTTTGCTTTGTCGTTTTTGATATGTGCAGCAGACATCACAACTGCTCACTAGCTCTGTGATACTTTGTGACATACCTGGCCAGAAGAGTACTTCTCTAGCTCTACGTCTGCAGCTCTCAATACCTAAATGTCCCTCATGAATCAGTTTTAACATTTCTGCTCTTAAGGATGCTGGTACTATCAGTCGTTCACCTTTAAACAGGATTCCATCTATAACTGATATTTCTTCTCTGTAGTTCCAGTAAGCTTGTATGTCTTTTGCAACTTGGCTTTTTGTCTCAGGCCAACCTTGCAATACAGTTTCAATCAGTTTGTTCATTATCACATCATTTGCAATTTCAGTTTTAAATAAACTGAGTTTTTCATTTGACACTGGTAAGTTAGTAATCACCATATGCACTTGGGCTTCGATTTCTTTGTCTGGCGAATTTGTTGCAGGCAGGTATGCTCTTGACAAGGCATCTGCGATGTGCATCTCCTTTCCTGGCTTATACTGCACATTCACTTGATACTTTTGTAGTCTCATTAACAGTCTTTGAATTCTGGCTGGTGCACTGCTAAGTGGTTTTTTCATTATGGCTTCCAGCGGTTTGTGATCTGACTGTACATCTACAACTTTACCATAAATATACTGGTGAAAACGTTCAGCCCCAAACACTATTGCCAACATTTCTTTTTCAATTTGCGCATAGCGCTGTTCTGTTTCAGTTAGTGCACGTGAAGCATAAGCTACTGGCATGTTCTCTTGCAATAAGACTGCACCAAGTCCACTTTTTGAAGCATCTACTGACAGTGTAACAGGCTTTTTCACATCATAATACCTGAGTAATGGTGCTTCAGTCAGTATTTTTTTCAGTTTGTCGAATGTGTTTTGATGCTCCTCTTTCCATTGCCATGCTACATCATCTCTGGTAAGCATTCGCAAAGGTTCAGTGTTATGTGACATATTTGGTATAAACTTTGCAAGATAAGTAACCATGCCCAAAAATCTTTCTACATCTTTTTGCATTCTGGGGTTGGCATTTGTGTTATTGCCTCGATTTTGGCCGGATCTGGCTTCAGACCATCTTTTGAAAAGATGTGACCTAAGTATTTTATTTCACTGAGGCCCACCTTGCACTTTGCTTTGTTTAGCTTAAAGTTCTTCACCCTAGCCCTCTCAAGTACTAGTTGAAGTCTGTGGTCATGTAGCTCTTTTGTCTCACCCCAAATCAAAATGTCATCAATGTATGTTTCAACACCTTCAATGCCTTCAAACATTTGTTTCACAGTCCGATGAAACACTTCAGGAGCGGAGTTTATTCCAAAGGCGAGCCTAAGGAACCGATAACGTCCAAAGGGAGTGTTGAAAGTGCAGAGGCGAGAACTGGCGTCGTCCAGTTTGAGCTGCCAAAAACCTGAACTTGCATCTAAAACAGTAAAGTATTTGGCTGTAGAAAGTCTGCAAGTTATCTCCTCCACAGTTGGAAGCTGGTAGTGTTCTCTCATTACTGCAGTATTGAGGTCACGTGGATCTAAACAAACTCTCAACTTGCTTTTAGTCTCCACAATCACGATGGGGTTAACCCATTCAGTTGGTTCTTCAATTTTTGTAATTACCTCAAGTTTTTCCATTCTGTCGAGTTCTTCTTTCAGTTTTTCTCTCAGAGTCAACAGGTATTTTTCTTGGTGGGTGTACTTTTGGTGTCACACTCTTATCAATCTTAATGCTGTGTTTCTCCTGCAAGGCAACCTAAGCCCTCAAAACACGTCAGCATATTCTTTGAAAATGTCCTTTTTGTCATCTTTGTTCAGTATATTTACTCTTTTGATGAGACCCATGTCTTCGCATGCTTTTAGTCCAAGCAGTGGCATTGCATCTGCTTTACCCACAACAAACTCCAGAGTATATGGCTTCTTTTTATATTTCACAGTCCAGTGGCATTCTCCCATGACAGGTATTTTGTTTCCTGCGTAAGCATACAACTTTACATTTGTGGGTCTTAATATTGCCTTTTTGCCCATCCGTTGCAGTAGCTTGTAGGATATCACATTGGCCTGTGCACCTGAGTCCAGCTTAAATTTTATGTGTTTATGATCCATTTTCAGGTCAACTGTCCAATCCTCTTTTTGTCTTTGTGTTTGTGCTTGTACACTTCCCACAAACAGACTTGTTGGTTGCTCCGTGCCATCTTCATCCAGGGCGTGCACTTTTCTTGAGCGACACATCTTAGCAAAATGGTTCATTTTGTCACAATTTTTACATTGTTTGCCATATGCAGGGCATTTCTTTGATGCATGTTCAGTACCACAGCGCTTACAGTAAAATGTGACTGTTTTGTCTTTTTCACTTGATTTTGTCTTGTTTTGCTGGACTTTCTTATGTGGCTGTTTAGATTTTATTACATCTACGCGCTTGCTCTCTCGCACAGATGCTTGTGCACTGTTGTCCTCTTCGTGCATTTGCTTTATTTGCGCTTTTGTAGCTTCTGCCGCTAAGCATAACTGAGTTGCTCGTTCAAGAGTAAGGTCAACTTCTCTTAAAAGTCGTTCTCTCATTGCATCCGATGTGATTCCACAGACAACTCGATCTCTGATTAGAGACTCTTGTAACTGTCCGAACTCACAAGACTTTGCCCGTAACTTTAGCTCTGTAATGTATTGGCTAGTGGACATGTCTCCTTGAACACACGTGAAGAATTTGTATCTCTCATATGTAATGTTCTTTTTTGGATTGCAATATTCCTCGAATTTCTCCATTATAATGTTCAGTTTATGCTTATCCTCATCCTGTGCAAATGTGAAGGTATTATATACTTCTACTGCTTCTTCTCCGGCAACGTGAAGAAATAGTGAGGACTGCACTTTAGCGGGCTGCTAGCTCCTCCGGTCGCTGCTAAATACAGTTCAAACCTTTGCCGAAATCGTCTCCAGTTTTCAGACAGATTTCCTTGTTGTAGCTCAAGTCCGGATGGTGGCTTTAGTCCTTCCATTGTTATTTTCTTGAAATCAGTTCGCTTTAACTTCTGACACCATGTTTTGTTATGTATTTTATCAAGAACTCACAGCGCACAGCGTGTTAGGAATTCAGCCATCATGGATCACTTTATTGTACAGCACAACCTAGTGGTCAAAACATTTATTGCATATCCTGACAGTATTCACGTGTGGAAGGCTGGGTTTCTTTATTCCTTCATTTAAAAAAGCTACAGCCTTTTTTTGGTCTGGAAACCATTACACAATGTGTCCACTCATCAAACTCTTATTAGTCTGTCCACTTACAATAATTAACCATTTTAACAAAAAACTATATAAAATAAACTAAAGGTGAACACACAAAATAACACCCTGATATCTAATTTAACTATATATAACAATCAGCTTTTACAAATCCAGGCGACAGTGCAGATATTTGATCAAGAAGATGCTTAGTTTTACATGTAAAACAGCCTGAACTGATGCTGCGTTCCCCTCCGTCTACGTCATCCTCACAGCTCCAGGGGGCGCCCTAGCAACGGATAAACAGCACTAGAAAGTGCATGGTTTTATCAAGTTTTTTATCATTTTTGGCAACTTTTATGGAACAAAACGAATATTTATCATATCTACAAATATATTCTAAGTGGATTATATTAAAAAAATAACATTTAAGCAACCTGTCATATGCACTTTAAGTTTATTTTTTGGTCAAAAGTTACATATTGTACCTTTAACATAGTCGTTAGCTGCAGAGGTGGTTTGGAGGTATAGCGGTACTCAGAAGTACCGCTTGTTGTCTTTGTTGATGCAACGTAAAAAGTTTGAGAAACACAACATTATATGGTTATTGCATTTGCTATAGTCAGATTCGGATATTGCAACCCATTCTCTCGTAGATGTGTGTGTATATCATGCAAATTCACCTTTTTTCGTGTCTGTGAAAGCATTGTTACCCAGATCACGGTAAATATAAAATTGTGTTATTATTTATGAATGTTAACAAAATCCTAATCTTAACTAACTTCAAGCCCCAGACCTAAACTTAGCATTTATTTATTTATTTTTTACTTAAGAAGACCTAAACTTGGCCTTTAAACCAAAATAATTTAAAACATCTCTAAGATACCAAGAAAATAGTGTCAACTCTTTTTAAACAGTTTCCTATTCATTTTCTGTATACTCTAGTTTTTGCATGGACTGCATATTATAATTAGACTTTTTGACCAAAGGTTTTTTGTAGAGTTGTCACAATAGTAACATTTCAAACCCAGTTTTGATACTAAGAAATAGGATTGATTATTTTTACCAATTTCAATAAGAGAATTAGAATGCCCTTTCAAGAAAGTCAAATTTTTATACAGTGGACAGACATATTCAACTCAAAATGCAAGTATATGATCAAACATTTTATTTTCAAACCAGTTTTAATGAAGCTCAAGATTATTTTAAAACTTTTCAAAAAAATTAGAATTTTTTTTCCCTTCAGAAAAAATATCTAGTCCAAGTTTTGTCTTGTTTATATTATCAGTATATGTTAAAATGAGTATCTAGTTTCTATATCAGTTTTAGCATTGATTCGCAATATTTTGACAACGCTACTTTTTAGCTTCAGAGCCTTTGCCTCCCCTCTTTTTAGTCGATTAATTTATTGATGGGACACGTCTTTAGTCAACCAAGAATTTCTTTGGTCGACCACAGGCCTACACGCCATATAATGGGTCTAGAAATGTGCTCATGATACGCTATCAACATGTCATTGTATAGGTACGCTTTTCTGTCAGACTGTGTTGGATGAGACCAACTGCAGATTGTCCTGTTGTGCTCCGTGTCATCAGTTCTGGGTGTTCTCCTACTATATTTTTTTTTCACCTTCCTTTTGTGCCCCTAACGTATAAACACACCATGGTAATAAATCGTCTTTTACCTACATTTGTTGATGAAAAACATAGTAACTGATTCGTTAAGATGACAAGATGAATATTCCTAACCTTTCTCAGTGGAGTTTGTCTATTAATCTGCTTGCACTTAATTTTTCTTTAGCTCTTGCACACAATTTGACCTACTTTTCTACCTATATTCTCAATTACGATTGTTTGTGCAGTGTAAAGACATCTACGTCACCACCTTTCAATGAATTAACAGTCAGTCTGCCACTTACTCACGCATAGATTACCTGGCTGGTCGATACACTGAATTTCCAATTAAGTGTCAGTGTGAATAGCGTAGGGCTGCTAACGCTGTTTTTGTTTGCCGAGGGGGGTTGTGGACACTTGTATCGACAAGTTCATATAACAGTGAGGACTGGTAAGGGTTCCTAACAACGCTGTGGTGATTAGACCTAGTTGCCATAGATGTGTCTTCTCACCGTTTACACAACAAGGTCAGTTTGGACCGTAATTGGACCGCCATTGTTGGTTAGCGTTGTTGTATGAACGGCTAGCGGTCAAAACAAGTGTCTGTTTAGGGTTTTCTAGATTGGAAGTAATTACTGTTGAGAGAAAGCTGCGAAGCTAGCAGTGATAATATAACCACTACTAACACACAATAGTGTATTTTGGTATGAATCCAGTTTGCTTGCTCCACACACTGTAACTTTAACCTAGAACAACTATTGTCCACACTGCGCCATATGTTAAGGCAATAAATGAACGTGTCAAGATTATTAGGTTACTCTATAAGCATAATTATTCAAGTCACAATATAATCGTAAGCACTAAAGAATAAACATTCGGACGATTTTTGAAGCAAAATCATTCTTTCAGTCTTTTGAGTTCATTCTATACAGCTAGAGATAATATATCAATTCCAGTTTTTGCATTGACTGTTAGGCATGCTTATGCCACTTAGTACCTCCACTCAATTTAATTTCACTTCAGTATCCCGGAAAGCAGGACATACGGTCGTCCAATCAGCAAACAGGAGCAGAGTGTGCCAAATATTCACTTAAAATATGATATTGTAACTTTTAATTTGCAAGTTTACCACAAAGAAACGGCAACAATCACTGACACATGCCAGGAACCAATATACAATAGTTAAAAAAAAAGTTTTTTAATTTAATTAGTTTAGTTTAGTTTTAACAATTCTAAATCTAAAGTTAGTTTTGTCATATTACAATTTTTTCATTCACAAGGTTTGATTTGATAAAAGTGATAACAAACTTGACCTATTAGACCAGTGGTTCCCAAAGTTGGGGGTCGGTACCCCTTGGGGGGTTCGCAAGATGATTTTAAGATATAATTTACAATTATGACTTGGTGTTAAATCAGTATTTTTTTAACTGGAAACAACATGTTTGACTGATTTATGATCATGTAAAACAATAAACTACTAAAATAAATGCATTTAAACACAATTTTAATGGTTTTCCAGCTTGAAATGATCTATTCTTCTGTTTTTGTTTTGCTGTGGGGGTTGTGAGTTGATTACATGGTTATTTTGGGGGTCACAGTCTGAAAAGTTTTGGAACCACTGTAGTAGACAATTAGAATGAAAGAAAATGAAAACATTTACAAACAGTTTCCTACAGGACTGTAGAAAGTGTTGCCGACCTATTAATCAAGTAAAAGCATGACAAAATGATTCAATAAATTATGATTTGACCATGTATAGGACCTTAAGGAAAACTGCATGAGAGTTCACGTAAAAACACACTGATATAGAAAATTTTAGTAAGTTCCCAAATTTCCAGAAAATAAATAGTTATCGTCTAGTTTCTGCTTCTGTCCTTTTTAAGAACAAAATGATCAACGCTACACTCACTAACGTTTTCCTATTTTGAACTAAACCTTTTTTTTTCTAGTTTGCAGTAAGATCAACATGTTTCCTCTCAGTACAAAAATATTGGCGACTATCAGTGCTATGTTTGTTTTCATTAGTTTGGGTGCTTCTCTTTTGGCTTTCACCCAAACCA
This sequence comes from Mugilogobius chulae, assembly GCA_038363315.1. Classification (NCBI taxonomy): domain Eukaryota; kingdom Metazoa; phylum Chordata; class Actinopteri; order Gobiiformes; family Gobiidae; genus Mugilogobius; species Mugilogobius chulae. The sequence goes on from CM076395.1 coordinate 16,770,955, forward strand.
CAATGCTGCACTGTCGTTTCTTCAGACCAAACACAATCAAATGCATCAGCAAGATAGACTCTGTACACTTTCAAAAACCCAAAGAAACGATCCTGCTTAAAAAAAATACATGCACAATTCTGGACATTTTTACTCTCAAAATACCCTGTTGATTCATGAACATTACTTGATGAAACTTTGTAGTGCACTTTTTGTACGTGGTATTTTGCAATCATACTCAAATCCATTGTGTCCCGCGGGAAAGAATATAAAAGGCTTCTACACATCACAATTTATGATCAAGGTAAAGGCTTATGCGTGATTGTCGACGTTGGAAAATGGCCGTCTCATTAGGAGCAATTCATTTTGAAGTGAGCTCTTCAGGCTGCTTATCCAATCTAAGTTAAGTGCCTACTATTTAGCTTGAAGCTCTTAAACCCTTTTTACATGGGATTAGTTTTACCAAGGGACCTCAAGTAAATTGTAATACTTATGGATGTGGACTGTGTTTTACGGCGCTCCATAGTACTCACGAAAAAAAAAATATTTATCTCGTAATTACGAGATAAGATCTCGTAATTACGAAATAACTTTCTCGTAATTACGAGATAGTTTTCTCGTAATTACGAGATAATTTTCTCGTAATACGAGATAATTTAAATGGCTTTTCCCACATTCTGTATACCCACACGCTTCGTATAGGCTAAGCTAGTGACTTTATCCACAACGAGTAGTCTTTTCTGTGCTAGCTTGATGTTTCTAAATAGCTAAGATGTACTTGTGGATTTCGTTATGTTAAATTAAGTGCCTGTGGTCTTCACTGCAATGTTTACGGTCGACAAAAAGTATGAAAATAGCTCATAACGTGACTGTCAACTCACGCTACAGTTAGCATGCTATTATAAAGACGGCCAGTGTGTGGAGCTGTTCACCCACCAGAAAGAAGCTAGTGGTAATCGGCAGTTTTTTAAATAAAACTCGATCTTCTTGACTGTTGACAGTCAGTCTCACTCATCCTTAGAAATGAGCGGCAGTTTTTCTGTGGCTCCAGCGTCTGGTTTTCAATTTATTTGGCCATAAAGGAGAGAAGTGCAGCAAGTGCTGCAACAGACTTGCAACATACGGGCATTTTTGCAGTACCCGCCCACTCTGGGTGATCCATGCGGAAGTGTAGCAAATGTGCAGCACTTCTCTTCTTTTTGGCCAAATAAATTGAAAACTAGACGCTGGAGCCACAGAAAAACTGCCGCACATTTCTAAGGATGAGTGAGACTGACTGTCAACAGTCAAGAAGATCGAGTTTTATTTAAAAAACCTGCCGATTACCACTAGCTTCTTTCTGGTGGGTGAACAGCTCCACACACTGGCCGTCTTTATAATAGCATGCTAACTGTAGCGTGAGTTGACAGTCACGTTATTAGCTATTTTCATACTTTTTGTCGACCGTAAACATTGCAGTGAAGACCACAGGCACTTAATTTAACATAACGAAATCCACAAGCACATCTTAGCTATTTAGAAACATCAAGCTAGCACAGAAAAGACTACTCGTTGTGGATAAAGTCACTAGCTTAGCCTATACGAAGCGTGTGGGTATACAGAATGTGGGAAAAGCCATTTAAATTATCTCGTAATTACGAGAAAATTATCTCGTAATTACGAGAAAACTATCTCGTAATTACGAGAAAGTTATCTCGTAATTACGAGATCTTATCTCGTAATTACGAGATAAATATTTTTTTTTTCGTGGAGTACTATGGAGCGCCGTAGTGTTTTTAGTCCTGCGCAAGTTGTCTGTTTGTAATATAGTCTGTATTTAAATTGCAATTTTTTAACTTAGTAGGGCTCGGCGATCTGAGAAAAATTTGATCATGATTTTTTTTTTTTATTTGATCTCCATTTTTGATTAGATTTTTTTTTTTTTTAATCAACAGATCCTTATCCAATCCAACCCAACCAAATTGTCAATTTATGGTGGTTGGTTTTGAATTGAAAGATCAAAAAACAATCTTTAGGCAAAAGTCAAACTTTGAGGCAGTATACAGTATATATATATATATTATATTTTTAATTGATTTATTTGAGCAACAATCAGTTCATAGAACTGTATAAAATGAAATAACAGTTTACAACAGAAAGTTTAGCTACAGAAAGTGATGCTCAAAAGGAGTAGGTTGAAGTTCAAAGAACTTATGTGGTCCTACCCCTCTTGCACACAAACATAAATACATAAATATTTTTGCTTGGAGTGCTTACGGGCATACACTCATGCTTCATTATAGAATGAGTGTATGCTACATTCATACATATTTCACACAAACAAACATTTTCGTTTATAGTCGTACAAAAAGAACTACTGCTTTTAGAAAGCTATTATTTTTCGTTTATGATCATCCAAAAAAAAACAAAAACAAGAGCACCAAAATGTTCCGTTTATAGTCGTACAAAAAGAACTACTGCTTTTAGAGTCATTTTTTTAAATTATTTTTTTATTGAAAATGTAAACAATGCAACGTGTTAAAAGTTTTTGTTTTCCTCATGTTCATGAATGGCATTTGGTTTTGAAAAGGTTAAGCAAAATCAAATAAAAATATGCATGATTATATTTTTTCCCAGATCGCCCAGCCCTACTAATAAATAAACGATCAAAGAAAAATGGAAAATAAAAAATGGTTTACTTAGGCTAATTACTTATAATTTTACATTTGTTTGTTCTGCAGTCAGTCCAGAGTCAGACTCCAAACAAAACCCGCGCTGATACTTGTGTCCCTGGCGCTGCTCTCCAAAGACCATGCCTGTCTGTTTTGTTTAAGTTTACAATTATTACTAAAGACCAGTTTTATTTTGTTTTTAAAAGGTTTAGCAAAATTGAATAATAAAATATATTATATTTTTTCTCGGATTGCCCAGTTCTAAGTTGGATCATTTCTATTTCACAAACATAAAAAGAATCCTTTGAGAATAGAGGTTTAGTTTCCAGCCGTCCGAAGAATCAGATTAGCTGTGCAATTACTCAATCTCGACATCTTGTTCCTGCTTTTTTCCACCTACATACATAGCCACTTTATTCCCAGTAGAATTCCCTCACACCATTAATTCTGCTGAATGTCCAAATCTATTGTTTTTATTCTTCTGGGACCAATTATACTATCAAACAAGCTGATAATTGGACAAACCTTATCATCACAAATGACAGACAACCCCTTTTTGGAAAGCAAAAACTAGGCTAATGTTCCTATTGTTTTGTTTTCAGCGTATTGTTAATAACACTGAGGTTGAGAGAAGTTTAATAAGGCTGGTAGAAATAATATCTTTGTTTGCAGTAAAGTACAATTGGCTTTTGAAAACATTGCATTAAAAGAAACAATTAATTATCTTTTGGCTTTATTGATAAGAAACAAAACACTTCAGTATTTGAATCAGACACTAAACAGCGGTCTAATTTTGTCCCAAAGTGCTGCATTTACAGTCGGGCTGCACAATATTGAAAATTTTTGCGATATTCGATATTTTTGTGATATTTATTTTTCACTTAAGAAATTCTCTGTTGTTGTTACACGATTAAAACAATGTCCATATAAACAGCACATGTTCTGCAGCTTAGTAATAGCATAGTTATTTTATTAACCTTATTTGCGGTGCGGTCGTATTTGTTATTCTCTGACAATCTGGCAACCGCAGTCCCTGCCTCTGGAGTTTACACACGAACATGAACTTGTGCGTCGTATTAAAGTGCCTGACAGGCCACAGTTTTATCACAACTATAGTTTTGTTCGTTTTAAATCTGGTTTTAAACCATCACGAGCCACTAGAGTCGTCCTAGGAGAAGACGAGAAAGCAGCGCTAAACTCCCAGGTATTACGCACACACGCCTGCTACACACACATAATTACAAGGTACACACGCAGGACTTACTTTGAGGTAGGGATGGGACGATATACGATATTATTGCTAATCGCGATAGTTAAGGGCCGCAATTAAATAATTGTGGTGTTTTTTTCATAATCGTGATAATCGTAAGTGACGATAATCACAATTATAACAGCAGATGTGCACCTGTGACTTCATAAGAGCATCTAAAATGTGACTGCTGTGAACCCAGTAAGAAGCTGTGTTATGGTTAAACAAAGACAAGGTTCATGTGGGAAAGTTAATTAATGACTCTGAACAAAGTTAGTAGATTTTTGCTCAACATTGTAAACATTTGTTCACTTTTTAATCAATATTGATTGTACTTAGACAAAATACAATAAGTAGTTGTTTAAACACATACATATTGTGCGCTAATAAATATTTCAATGATTTTGAATCTGTGCACTTTTACGTTTAGTAAATTATCGTGATAGTACCGTTAATCGCGATTATTTTGGTCACAATAATCGTGAGTGCAAATTTTAATATCGTCCCATGCCTACTTTGAGGTGATGCAAGTTTTTTTTGCAGCTCTCAATGTTTTTAGACATCCTTGTAGAGCACCTGACTGTTTTTACTGTTTTTACCACTTCACTCTTTTGACCCAGTGAAGCACTCACTCTCGCCGTTTTTTTACTTTGAGGTGATGCTGAGGCAGAGAAAAGTTGAACAGAAACGTAGCGTTTAATCCATTTGCTCCGTGGTTTATGGTGTGGTTGTTTCGTTGTTGGTTGTTAGCAGCGCTAATATGCTAACTCACAATTTACAGTATACTTTTTTGATTTTACACAAAAACAGGTCCCTAGCTTTAAAATCAATTCACAATGACCCTTGCTTTTGTAGCAGCCTGTCTGTGTCACCATGTATATTGCACACATTCTAATCACTCCCATGGACCTTAGCTGCTACCAGAACCTTGCAGGATCTTTCTTTTTTTTATTTCCTCCGCTTGTATGTTTTGGCTTGGCTCAGTGCGCTCAATAAGGCAGCTTTCCAGCCCAAACTCGGGGGAAGCAGTGACTTTTCCAGTGATGTGGTCCGTCAAAGCCGCACCGCATGGCAAGAGCGAAACAATTATAGCCCAGCCAGGGTATTTATAGTCCATTCAGCATTCACTTCTAAAAAGGCCAACTCTGTGAAGGATGTTTGCGCCGTCTAAACCTCGCGCTGTTTGCTTAAGTCGTCGTCTTCATCTGCCGCAAAAAAAAATATGTTCCCAAAAATGACATGTGTTACGCTGCAAGCCAAGAGCGGAAAAGTTTGTTCAAGATAATAGTGATTTGAGCTAGCTAAGAAAAGTGATGGTTTTGGTGAAGATTAGATCAAACTTGTCATTACGTTTGTACAAGTACCATGCAACAAAATGCATCTGTTGATCAGTGTTTCTCAAACTGTGGTAAGTGTACAACTGGAGATATGCGAAAATCTTCTAGTTGTCTACAGTTGATATTATATAAACCATATTATGTTGTGCAAAGCCATTCGTGTATTCAGATTTATTGAGTTTTATTTTATACATACACAGAGTTGTACTTAGCTTCACGCTTGTTTGATGATTATTGTTTTGGTAAGTTGTCTCTTTCTGAACCTCAGAAAGCACTTTTCTGAATTTCCCAGTTTTGTGACTTCACAATTTGAGCTTGATTTGAGTGTTTGTGTTGCTGGTATAAAGTCCATAACTCATTGACACACTTGCTTTGAGCATTAGCATGTTTGGCATGTTCTAGATTTGTTTTTGTCCCCTATGTACCGGTAATTTGCAATATTAGCATTGCATTGTTGTCATCAGTGTTGAACCTTTTGCTGACGACAAAAACAAAACAAAAACACAAGAAAATCTATCTTAAAAGGTGCACTGTGTAACTTTCTGGAGATGAAAAGTCATCTACACAATTTAGTAGAACTAGAAAGTTAAAGCTATACTTTGAATGGAGATGAAAACATTTTTTGCCATAATATGAACAAAATCAGCTAAAGGAACCGCTTTTCTGCAAAAACAGACGTGTTCGGGCTCTTCCAAGCCAAATAATAGACCATTTTGGGGCCGTGCAAGTCCACTCAAAGTAAAAACGCAGATTTTTATTAATTATTCAGTGTAACAAAGGCATCAAAATGACAACATATGCATTTATTAAAGTTCACCTTTAAACTTCTGTAAAGATCCCTGACCCTTTTTGGTGTACACTGGATACAAACTGCTCTAAAATAGTCTTTTACATCAATAAAAAAAAAAAAAAAATTAAATTAAAATAAAATCAATCAATCAATCAATCAATAAAACACCACAAATGTAGCTTTTTTAGTTTTTAGTCTCTAATAATGTATGTTGTTCGCTAAAATCCATAAGGCTCATCTGTTCATCTTGTTGTTAGTATTGTGGCTAACTGTTATTACTATCTTTTTTAAGCAAAACATATAAAAAAAAAAAAAAATTTCACATTTGAAAGCCCATCAAGTATCTTTAAAAAACAAAAAAAAAAAAAAAAAATAATTTTTTTTTAGTTTTTTGCATGTTGTCACTTTAGATTTCATTTATTGTATAAGTAGGCTGGGCATGGAAACCTTTTGTTCCTTGGCTATAAGTGTCCATGTCAGTGAGCACAAACAAACCGTGTAGGTGTGCACGACTGAGTTCTGCGCAAACGCTTTGTACTGCTCACACAAGCACAGTGTGTCATCTAACCTGTAAACAATACACTCAAACACGCATGAACCAATCCATATGGAAATCTAACTAAACTTATGATAATAATAAAAACAAACAAAAAACAAACAAACAATTTTTACTCAAGTCAATGTTAAAACAAATGTATGTTTACAGTTTTATAATTATTATACTGACAAATAGTTTTTTATAACATCCTATGTTCCAAGTGCAAAATTTCACTCATTTGGAATTTTTTGATTGGCTAAAATCACAAGAATTTGACACTCTAAGTATTAACAATCTGCGGCTTTAATTTTGAATATCTAAACAAATTCAAGCAAAATTCAGCAATACATGTAAAATAACTAACTAACTAAATAAATAAATGCGCTGCCAAAATTCTGAGCTATAAATTTGCATGTGTTTGATTCTGCACATTATTAAACATGTATGTATTTCCAGTTGTTATGTGTTTGTGTTGGATGCCAGTGTCACAACAGCTGTGAGTGAAGAATGTGACATGTTTTGCAGGGGGCGGGGCTTGGACATAATTACATCTCATGACTCGTGTTACTTCTTCTTACTCCTCTCTGCTCATCTCCGCTGCTCTGTCTTGTTTATTCCACAAGTTATACTACAACGATTCATTTTAATTAGCTACTTGCATTTTATATTTTAGCAGTGAGGGTCAAAAATGCATGAAAGTCAATAATGAGCCGCTACACACTGATAACAAATATAACCAACTACAGCTTAAGGGAAATAATAGTAGAACAGCAGAAAACCAGCAGGCACAGCTTTGAATCTCACTGAGGCAGACTTTGGGATCACACACACACACTTTCAGTCAGTTTGGTGACTAAATGATTTGTTGTATGGCAGTTGTTAAGCCAGTTAGCCAGCAAGCTAGCTAAGCTCTGAAACAATAGTTATTTTTAGTTCCTGTATTTTTCTGTGAATAGTTAATTTGAACAAAACAAAGGTTCTATAGACATAAACTACAAAAAAAAAAAAAACCAACAACTTAGAAACACAGTTGTGTTGGTTTGAGTTATAAATACGACTGTTCTGTTGTGGTGGTAGTTTTTTACTAAGGCCGTTAGCATTAGCCCAGAGCGTCAGCTACAAACTTCATTTAGCAGAGATCAGATCCTCAATACAAGTTATTGTTGAGTTTATACACTTTTTTAGTATTAAATTTTAGATATAAATGGCTTGCTAGCAAATGTTATGTTAAGATTTCTGATCTTGTGCATCATTTAAAACTCTAATGACCACCAAACACCTTTTACTTGTTACTACAGCAGACAAATGAGATACAAACTAAAAGTTGCACATATGATATAGCTTGACTTATCTCTGTTTGTGTAATATTTTGGCTATATTTAATGAAATTTATTTTTAGTATTTTACATAATTAACATTGTACAACTGTTGCAAAATGGTATGCACAACAGAAAAAAATATGTTCATATGTTAAATATCGCATATCGAATCGAAATCGCAATATCAAACAGAAAAATCGCAATTAGATATTTTGCGCAGCCCTATACATAACCTCTTAACATTGTAATCCATTCCATTACTCACACTCTCTCCACACTTGCCTGACTATCACATGCAAACCACCTGAGTCTTGCTTTTAGATACATTCTCTGCACCATTTTCTAACGCCATCACCCTCTTTCACTGCCGCTTCATGCAAATTCAGCACTGTTTTACCTTCCCCCACACGCACTGTTAGCATCACAAACTCCAGCTTGCGAGTCCTATTAGCTCGACAAATGGCCGTCTTTGTAATGCCCCCCCTACGGTTCGCTCCGAAATACAGTATTTCAGATCATTTTCTCAACAGACTGCACCCGCTAGCTTAGCCGTATACCTTCTTTTTTTTTACATTGCAACTTCTGCATGATCAGCAACTAATAGTCTGCAGCAAAGTTTTTTTTTCCTTATTAAATCTTTGTATCTATTGACATCTTTCCTCAGCCCTGCAGGGTAAACATTGTGCCTATAGAGTTGGATTTCAAGTCTTTTCACTGCACAAATGTAATAACTACGTGAGAGGTTGGTCACACTGAACCGGGCTGGAATGAGTGGAGGCTTTGTCCGTGAGCTGATATATGGTATGTAGCGTGAGGCTAAGCTAAGTTGAAAACAATTGGTTATGATGAAATGAGTGCAGTGACTGAATGGGTTTTGTTTGGCGCGTTCACACTTGTTTTCCGCTTCATTTAGTGCTGCCGTACCTAACTTTTGGGTTGTAAACTTTGTCTTTTCTACCAGAAAGTATAATATAAATGCAGCAAATTGTGAATTATACCGAAATAAAATACTAAAGTTTTTAATTTCTATAATAAATAGCAGAAAGGAGAGTTCTGATTGGTTGTGCTTGGGTGGTCCACTCCAGTTTCACTTTGTTGTCTGTATAAGCTCCTAAACCTCGTAATTGCAGCCAAAATAAAAGTACAGAAACTGATACTTTATATTTTGTGGGATGAATACTCGGTTCTGCAACTTTAAAGGTGAACTAGGTAACTGTAACTATTTATCTCAGTTCTCTCCAGGGAGATGTTATTAATTTGATTTTACAGTAAGGCATCTAAGTTATCTCCGTGTTAAGCCACTAAATTAAGTTACAATCAAATCTATGCAAAGGTGAGCCCTTACCTTAAGAATTCATGTTTCGCAAAACATTTCTTTTAGCAATAAATGTAGTTGAATAATTAAGAATGCACGTTAATACAGTCTGAGTCCAGGGTTAGTCTACTCATACTGTACAGTCCATTTTGGTTAACGAAGGCACACACAAACTTATTAATTCAGTGTTTCCAACTGGGAGCACATAAGCACTTACCAGAAGGTACTTGGAAGGAGTGTCACATTACTAAACAAGGTGAAATTGGATAGCATTTCAGTTTAAAGTATGTTTCTATATACTATACTATATTGTAGAGCTGCAGCTAACAATTATTTTCTTATCGAATAGTCTATCTATTATTATAATCTATTTTTTTGATTAATCAATTAGTCTATCGACTAATTTTTCGATTAATCTGTTAGTAAAATTATTACTTTTTATGCCTTTTTACGCCTTACTATGATATAATATAATTCATCTGAGTTGATTTTTCTTAGTTAAGTGTAACATAAAATATATTTTAACCAGATTTAAACCCAGTTTGAGTGTTTACTTGAGACAAAAAAGGTTGATTCAATTAACTATGTTAATAGACTAAACGACTTAAAGACAATAATATTAAAGTTCAAGGTTTCTTTATTTGTCTCCCTTGAGAGAAATTTTTCTTGGACCAAATGGGCCGCTACACACACCAAATTAGTTGGTCACTTTCTGAAGTGACCAGACTGAATATGTTATACTTACATTTAGATTAGAAAGAAGAAAAAGCAGTGAGTTAGCTGAAGATAGAAAAGGAGTGAGTGGCTGAATCATTGGGCTGATCTGCCTTCATACAGTGATAATATAGTGTTTTTTGTATACTTTGTGTGTAAAGGGCTTTTGGGTCGTCTTTAGTCATCTACAACTTTTTTTGGACCTGAGAGCATCTTTAAAGTTTGGTTTAAAGTTTTTTTTCTCTTAATGATTCAATCCTGTTTCTCTCAGAAAGTGAATTGTACATTTGTGGAATTAGTGGATATACTTCTACATGTTGTCTTCATCTAAATATTCAGTCTTTTATCTCTTTAAACTTGGAGGAAATATTCCAATGAGATGCCTCTAGAATGAAATCTGATTGGCTGCAGAGGGTGGTTAGCCTGATTTAAGCCTGCATTACATAATCCATCTTTACTTAACCCAAAAGTAAGAGAAGGAAGAAACTTTAATTCTGCCGTATGAAAAGCTGTTTTAAAGCCATGTACGCGTCTATGCATAGGGATATTAACAATGGGCCAAAGGGTTTGTGAAGCCAATAACTAGTCATATTTAAATACATAATTCCTCCTTTCACAGTTTGAAAAGCAGCTTTTCTAGCTCAAGACCTTTTACTCCATAGAAAATATTGTCAAAGAAGCTCTGTGTGAAAGAAAATGAGACTAACTAATATTACATTTACATTTACAAAGACATTTTGTTGTAAGAGAGCCACAAGGAAGCCAAAATGTAGAGGCAGACTGTTGAATCCAATCAGACTAAAAGTTGTTTTTCTGTCAGAGTTCTATCGAGGTTAGGCACTGACTTCTGGCTTGATAAATAGTTTTGTTGTTATTTTGTACAACTTTTCCCTGTGGAACTCTTGAAATTAACTTTACAGGACAAGTATTAAATTAAAAATGGACCAATCTCCTGCTGATGCCAGAGACAGGACTAAACATGGACCAACCTCTTGCTTGTGCCAGAGTCAAGACTAAGCATGGGTCAGCCTCCATGCTTAGAATATTTGAGAAGGAAGCAGAGCTATAGAGGACTCAGACCGTCCAGTGAAAGTTCCTCAAACGGAAAAAAATCCAGAGCACCGGATAGGGATGGACCGATTATGAATTTTTATTCGATATTTGGCCCCCTGCTGTGGTCTATGACTGATATTTATATTTTAAGGCAGCTCTAATTGCCTTTTTAAGTCTCTGGGGTGGTTACAAGTGTATTTTCATTTGTAGCATGCGTTTTCTCTATCCGCTGCTTCCTTGTCAAAAACTGACACTTGCAATTTCTGTTGACAGCTATCTGAAGAAAGACTGGTTCTTTTATTTTTGTTTAATGTTTTTAATGTACTTTTGCTGCCTTAAATAAAACAACAACAACAACAACAAAATAAAACAAAACCAAAAAAAGCTATTTTAGGTTTGGTATTGTTTTTTGCACAAGAGTAGCGTAGGACGGAGCACTATTGCCTGGAGGATTTCAAATACATTAAATACGGTAAAAGAGCTGTTTAATTTTGATTTAAGTTCTATATGATTAGCATGATTTTACGCCACAATACTTTCTGTTTTAAGATCTCTTAGAGCAGCCATTATTTCGTCATTTTCAAAGCAAATTAAGTCACACATTGCAATTTATTTTAAATGTCAGTGCTGGTCTAATCTTGAGATTCAGCTTCCTGTTTAAAGCAGCATTTTGGGGAATTTTCTTAAATCAAAATTTATAAAAATCTTGTGCTAAAATGTTAGTAACTATTTCAACAATCCTTAATTTTCCCTCACTTGAAACAGCAGGATAAAAAGCCCTTCAAATACATTTTCATTAGTCGAAGTGTCCCAAGCATGAGTCACAGAGTTACACTGTTACACCGCCGAACTTTTACTACACCATGACACCATCATTTACACAGGAGCTCAAAGCACTGCATGAGAATATGTCGTTTAGTGAAGATCACTACAGACACAGACATTCATGCACATATATAGTACCGGGAAATGATTTGACATAACTGAGTCTGAATGAAAAGAGAAGTTGATATTGCACATGATTTTCATATATTCACACAAGGTATTTGAATCTGTACTTTGATGTTGGATTATTTTAAAAGTAAAAATTGTACAAAAGACTCTCCTTCGCAAAAGGAGCAGCCCATCTGGAATTTGCCAAAAGACACCTGCATGACTCTCAGACCATGAGAAACAAACTTCTCTGGTCTGATGAGGTCTTTTGACTGGCCACTCTACCACTAAGGCCTGATTGGTGGACTGCTGCAGAGATATTTGTCCTTCTGGGAGGCTCTTCTCTCTCCACAGAGGAACGCTGAAGCTCTGACAGAGTGACCAACAGGTTCTTGGTCACTTCCTTGACTAAGACCCTTCTTCCCTGATGGTCCTGGTGGTTCCAAACGTCTTCCATTTACAAATAATGACGGCTATGTGCTCATTGGGATCTTTAAAGCAGCAGAATTCTTTCTGTATCCTTCCCCAGATTTGTTCTTCATGACATTCTGTCTCACAGGTCTACAGATAGTTCCTTCCTTTGACCTCATGCGTGGTGTTTGTGTTGCCTGGGATCCAGAATGACATTTCTCTGTATTTTTACACAAAGAAAATGTCAGTCTGGTCGCCCTCCCCTCCAAGGGCGTTTCCTTCGAAATCCAGATCGTACCGTGCAATGAAAATCGTTTATTTCAGTCACGTGGTTTTTGCTAACAACGTCCCTGCTGTGCGCAGCGCGCATGGATCTAGGCAACGCGGCGGAAGGATAAACAACATGGCGCACCGGAAAACCGAGAGTTTGTTCCATTCACCGGTAAAGGCCGTTTTAAATTACCAAAAAGACATCGCATCAATAGTCGTGTTCAAGATGGTCAAGGCAGTGCAGTCGGCTCGAGCCGGTAAGGGGACCGCCCTTACCGGCAGATGACAGCGCGAGAGAAATCCCAACAGCTTACGGCAGTAGAAGCCTTTATGCTTTTTTATTGATTGGTTCCCTCCGCTGTCTGTTAGGTGAGCTTTGTTCCGCCCTAGAAATCCAGTTGACTCGAGGGCGACCAGACTCATCCGCTGGTTCAGCGGTGAGGCTGGATTCTCCAGGCAAGTGTTTGTGCTCTGATACACTCAAAATTTGAAATGTAGAGAGTAAAGAGATAAAATGAAATCTTACAGATCTCACTGAAATAAACGTAAATGTATTCTACACCTGTAAAGAAACCACTATTTTCCATATCAAGGGAATTTATGAGCAGGCTTATGTAAGTCAAGGTCAATAATCACAATTACTTGATTACACAGTTTTTGCAAACAATTACAGCAAAAATCAAATCAAATAAAGTACTGTAAGTAGAATTTTGAGGTAAGAGATTCATGTATTACTATTTGGAATGAAAAATGTGGAAAAAGTGAAGCTCTGTGAATTATTTCTGGACTGTAGTTATAACTGAACATCATGGTAATATATGTTGTTCTTGTTTAGCCCTTGTGTTGGTTTGATGGCACGGCATGGACATAATCAAAAGTCAATTAATGATTCAGTTCTGGCCTACTCGGTTCGACTGGACGCTACATCAGAAATAACAAACTGTTTCCAGTGTCTTTCTGCGATACCTGATTTACATTTTTCCTTTGTGGCAATACCTTTCAGCACAACCATTGCCTACCAAGTCAAGTTGTTGTTTGTGCCAGATGTTCCTTTCCTGCTCATTCTCACTCCAGTGGATTGAACTGAGTTGTGAGATCAGACGGTGAACGATGCGCTCTCTTTACCTTGCTCTGTAATTAGGATCCGTACACATGCTGAGTGCATTTGTGTGGGTTTAACACCTGCTCTGCTAAACGAAGGTCTACAATACCTTTTGTGACATGAAATTAAATCCATGTATGAGCAGCATTTAGTTTTTTTCTTCAAATTATGTTATTATATCCAAGCTGCAAAGGGAACATAAAATTGGTGTAACACAGCTTAGAAAAAGGTCTATTTACTTCCTTGATACATTGAGATGTGTAATTTTTTTTTCTCTGACTGTTTTGACCCATACAAGCTATAAATCTGAATCTTTTGAATAATCACAATTAAAACCCGGACAAATGGCCTGGATAGGTTCTAGACGAGATCAGGGTTTTTTCTGAGCACTCGAGCATCAGCTGCAGATCCATACAAGATTACTCAAACATGCATGAATCATTCTTAATAAATATTTGAGTAAACTAATAATGACAAAGGCAGTTAAGAAGGTTAAAAACAGAGAAAAAAAATATTTTGGACAATAGGTTTATGTTTATTATTGTATATTGCTTTAAATATTGTGCAAAAGGTTTGTAATGCATATCAAAGGCCTCCATGTGATTATAAAAGTAAATAAAGTGGGTTATCAGTATGGATAGGTACCAACACCAGGTTCATAGCAGTCTTAACGGTCCACTGGTCTTCTTATCGGGGGAGCGCATTTCATTAGAATCTGTCCTGTTCTACTGCCTTGTTGGCCCAGCTTTGATCGTTCGCTGCGCGGTGTTGGTACATTTCCACGTTCGCATCTCTCTGTTTGTGTTGGAATGGATGCAGAAGTCTAGGCTTTGAGCGCACCATGCCAGACACTCAGGTGGAGAGAACGCCCCAATACCACGCAACCCCAACAGGCTGTGGAATAATGCCTTATCTGCCACATCATTCCACAAATTTTGAAAAACCAAACAGTGGCTCAGATCACTTGTGGAAGAAGCATGTATTGTATATGTATTGTAGTGTTGTGTGAATAAAAGTACAGATAAGAGAATTGTTAAAAGGCCTGATCGATAAGCAGTATTGATAAGAGTTGTATCAGTGTCAGAATATCCACTGTGTTGCAGGCCAATACATTTTGCACTCTTAATAATAATCTGAAATAATCCCGGGGGCTGCATGAAATCATTTTGAGGGCTGCTGTTGACCCCTGAACTGTGAGCTTGAGACCCTTGTCTTAGAAGATGCTTCACTGCAGTTTAACAACTTTAAAGAGCAATAAATGACAAATGGTTCCCAACAATCATCATTTATTAGTATGGTGTTCAAGGTGGTCCAATTGTGTTCAGAACATATCAGCACAGCAGTCATGTTGCCTAGAGGCTTCATTTATTTATTCATTCCACTCCAATGCTTAACACCTCATTAGAAACAGATTTGTAGTTTGTAATAACACTATTTTCATTGCGACCAAAATCATGATTTAAACCCAGTTACATTACATTCAATAAAGCAGAATGCGCTAAAAGTCAGTTTAGCAAATTATACGACATTGGAACTTAGCTGAGATATGCTATGACTTACTAAATAATAGCACATTTTAAAACATTATTTCAAAGCAAAAGCCTGCAAAAACACATTTAAATGCAATATCATGTCTTCATAAAAATACACAACGGATCAGCATTACCACAACTGCTGAAAACAATCAATTACAAGGCGTCATATGAAATGGTTTCTAAATGTGGCTTGGCATATATTTTCTTTTAGGACAAAACAGATCCGTAAAGTCATGGTGTCGCGTAATGTTTTTAGTCCGGTCACTGCGAGAAGTTCATTTAGCGCAGGCTCAACATTTGAGTCCATTATCAGCTCATTCTGAAGACCACAGCGGGGCAAATTAGACTGTGGAAGACGGCCAACTTCTGCTCAATATGAAAAAACACTGAAGAGCTGAATCCACAATAAGACCAACCAGATCATCTTGAGGGAAAAAACACAGCAGAAGTTAAAGTTTACTCACATAAACAAAGAAACCAAGTGCCATGTTTGTCTATGGGTGTGTAAAAGCTGACAAAATTGCACATACTGTATTTGGAGCAGCTCAATCTAAAGAACAGAATGATGAATGAATTGAATTTTTCATAAACATGTACATTCATCTAACTGTTTTTTTGTTTTTTTTGTTTTTTTGTATTCGATATCAACAGTTTATTTATGTTTGTTATAGAGGCCAAAACAATCACAATATAAAAGAGATGAGGCGCTTTAACGGTGACTTTTACAATAAATTGACTTACTACCTGTAATTGAAATATATTCAAGGTTATCAATGTAATCAATGCAGGCAAATAGACATAACTGGAAAATCAATGTCGCTTGCACAATATTTTCAATTGAGGACTTTTCCATTTGTCCTGTATGTCATGTATATACTGTATATTGTCCATTCCTTATGAAAATATTATTACTTTTTTTCCCTTTCACATAAAAAAAATCAAATAATGCAATTCTATGGATAAAGTGGATTAAATTAAATTCTTAGGAGAAGATTGGACAGTTGTGGCGTTAAGAGAGCTAACTTACCACAAAAATACAATTTAATGAATGAATGATTTAATCCAAATGTAGTTTTGAAAGAATAAAACAAAACCTACTAGTTGGACAGGTTAAAGGAGACCTATTGTGTGGCATATGCTGATCAATAATTCACATTTTGTTCACTATAAAACACAAAGATGATCGGCTTAGAAATAAAAACATATCTATTGACTTACTATACTAAATGGCCAAGCTTTTAAGTCTCACTTCATTGTAAAGATTTACATTTATAAGCCAAAGATTTTAAATTTATATTTTTTGTTGTTGGGAAGTGACTTCATAACAATTTTGAACCCTACATGTTTTACTTGGAATCTGAATTTTTGAGTTATCTCAAGCAGTTACACACAAGTAGGCGGGGATAGGTGGTAGTTACAGACAGGGATTTTCAGTGCACTGGCGAATCAGCTGCAGGACAATACAAGTTACTCAAACATGCAGGAATTAATCCAAATACAACTTTTGGTAAACTGATAACAAGAGAACACTGTAGCATAGTTAAACCCTCAGAAATGTACATTTTCCATAATAGGTCCTTTAAGTGGATTGTAAGTAACCAAAATGTATACACTTTGCAAGTCACACAAATTCTGTGTCTGTAGTTATTGTATTGAAGATGTATTGTGGTCTATCATAGAGCTATTTTATTTAAAACATTTCGCAAAAATCACATTTTACTTACCAGTTACTTCTACTCCACTAAGACCAATTTAAACAATCAACATTTCACTGCTTTTCCCATTGATCTATTTAGAATCAGTTTGTGCCTTTTACGTAACTTTATTATCAGTTCATTTTGTCACTATAGTCCGGTTTATTAGACTGTGGCAAGCCTCCAAGTTTGATCCAATACTCAGACTATCTGAATCGGAGCAGACTCGACAGCGCGTGTACGCCTGGGGCAACACAAACCTGCCTTTCACCGAATGCACTCAAAACCATTTTGTTCTCCATCGTGTCTCTACAACAAAGTACCATTTTCACAAACACTGCATTTTTGACTTGAAAAGGCATTGAAAGCACTCATAAAAGCAGTCGTGTTTATCAACAAACAGAGTCCTAAAGCGAGGTGGTTATAGAAAAAGAATATGTTTACATCAACTTCTGCAAATGAAAACATCTGAGCTTGTAGTCTTCTGAGAGCATGTTGGGTCAGATATTTAGTCACATCATTGCACACTTCAAGTTTTTCTTTCATACGACTAATTGTTTGGTAGCATGTCTTAAGTTGACCAAGAATTAGACCTGGTTGATATGGCAAAAAATTATATTCCAATTTCTGTGGAGCCAGATCACGATTTCAATTTTATCACAGTTTTTTTTGTTTTGAGGTAAATGCTATGTTACTTGCTTTTTCAGCTCTGAAAGCCTGACCCGTGTTCCATATTTCAGGTAGAAACAAGCGACCAAGTCTTTGAAAATAAACCAAAACAAGCTGATTCAATACTTGAATAAAACGTTAATAAAATAAACAGCTTGAACGACTTTCTAACAATTTCTAACATTAATAAGAACATTTAGACAGTCACAAATTAATATACTCTTGTAAGCCGAACTTGTTACTTTTATGACTCAACAGTGCAGCTCAAAAAACACAAATCACAGGCTTCAAAATTCATAAGAGAATTTGAAAAAAGAAGTCTAAAGTTGCTACAAAGAAGTGGACTTGGCAACTCTAACCCGCTTACATTGAAAAAAGAACCTGTATTTGAACAGACAGATAAATTTATCAAAATCACGATATGACGATTTCATCATAAAAAGCACATGAGCTCACGATTTCATTTTTATCACCATATTGCACAGCCCTACCAATATTGTCGATAGTTAACCCAATCAAGTCCATTAAACTTCAGTTAATACATTTTAAGACATACTTGATTCTTGCTTTGAAGAAAAAAAAAGTTTGAATAGCATAATCAAGATATGTAAAAAATACTATCCAGATATTCATTTTTGTCAATATCGCCGAGACCTAATGTCGGGTGTTGAGTTCCTTACACATATACGTAGGATGTCAGTGGAATGTCCAGTTGATAATTAAAAAATATGCTGTCACATTTACATAATAAGGTCTGAGTGTTTTTTTTTTTTTCAATTAAGCTCTACAATAAATCTCCAACTTACACATCCGCAAAGTGCTCTAAATTAAAGAAATGCGGTCTTGGATTTATTCAAAATTTCCTGAGGGTGGACCCCCAGACCCCCTTAATAAACTGCCCTTGTTCTTCCTCATACAAACCCCCTCTTTCTGAACTTGTGACAAATGAAAAAGCCCATTATCAAAATCAAACGTGTGGAATTCTGTATTTGCTGATGCGTGTCAAAGTGATTGATCGGAAATGTACAACAGGGAACGGTGCATGCTTTCACCAGGTAAAGGTTTAGTGACGTGGCTAATGCAATCATCAAAGCTTCCCGCTCCTGGAATACATGCTATATTGATTCTGGATTGATCCGGTTCCTCGGCCTCTTTCACATAACCTAACTAAACAAAGACGCTTATTAGCCACAGCGCACTGCTTTCATGTCACAGGCAATTTTGTCCAGACATATGAGGACTGGTGTGGACTCAAATGAATAATAAACTAGTGTGTGGAGATCTGAGGGTATAATAACAATCAATCAATCATACTGAATGGAACTGATGTTGTGCAGGGAAAAAAATGTGGCTTGAATGAGTTTTTGCGAAAGCGTATTTCAAGCTACTTAAAGAAAAATGTCTATGTATTTGAAGAATAATTTGATTTTCTATAATAGATGTGTTTTTCATTAATAGGTTGTGTTCAGAAGACATCTTAGGCATTCTAGGCCAATGTTATTTCATTAGGTGGAGGGCTGTATTACAAAAGGTTTTTGGGTCAAATGAGATGCAAAGACAACCTGATTTTGAATTTGTGATTTTTTTTTTTTTTCATTGCCAAGTGCAGTGTTATGATATACTGTATATAGATCTGAGGGAAAACCCACTAGCCTGTGGGGGAGAACAGTGAATGTATTCTAATGGGGAACAATTAGATTAATCACTCACTGCTCAACAACTACAGCAAAATGTAGACTTAAGGAAATATTTTGTGCAAATTTAGATATTAAGACATCCAACAATGCTAACAGCAGCTGTGAGCTGAATGCTAACACGATGCTAGTGCTGCCTGGTATTTTTTTACATTCTTTATTTTTCTGAAAAAGCACTTCCCTGCTTTGAAATAATTGTGCTCAAAATACCCTTAAATTGCCAGGAAAAGTCTTAAAAGAGCGAGAAAGTTAAACAATAAATACATATGGATGAATTTCCCTCACAGCGTGTCACGCCCCCATATGATGTTGCCAAGTATCTGTAAGAAAAACAGTCTCTGCCCTCCATCTGGTGTCATGACACCATAAATTTTAGAATGTGAACCTGCAGACTGATAATCAAGTAAGAGAGGGATGTCTGGGTAGCCATCATATCCATGGGTAAATCACCAAAATCTCAGGAGCGTGCCTTTCCTCTGAAGCTTTTGGACTTGTCTCTGCAAATTCTAATTTTCCTTCCGTCAGCCATTGTCTGCGCTCACAAATGGACAAGTATTCTGGAATGAAGAGATAACCGACAAAGGTCTCCGCAAACTATCCCAGGGCTATTCAACTTAATTTTCCTGAGGGCCAGACTTTTTAGGAGACCATGTCCCAAGAGCTGAAGATGCATGACTTACCATGTCTTTTAGCCGAAAATGGGAGTCTAATAATATACCAAACACTGGATCTGCTTTAATAATTTCAAATTAACTACTGATGTTTGTAGAAACATAGAAAAGTCTTTATTCTCTGCAAAACTGATGTCCCAGTACTGAACCTAATCTTCTGCTTGGAAGCTGCATTTTGTTAAATTTCCCTCCTTTACCTCATGCTTAATCCAGAATTTCTAATTATTTTTGTAGGCATGTGCAGCATGAGCAACAACTCGTAATGGTGCATCCAATGTCCGGCTCTTCTTTCAAAAAGAAATAACTCGTATCTCTGCTAAAACCGTATCAAAACCAGCAGCAACACATACATCCATGAGAGCCACCATCTTTATTTAGCTTGAATTAGACTCGACGGTGGCGCCGGAGCGTTAACAGCCCGTGTTAGCCCGCCCTGCTACAATGTGATTGGGCCTCAAAACCACGCTGCTGTGATGTGATTGAGCCGAAACACCGCTGGTTCGCCCAGTCACCCGATCTCAAACCAATCGGGTGACTGGAAGGCCAGATGGTTTATCTCGTGTTTGTGAATTCACAAATATCGCGAGATAAACCATCTGGCTGGCCAGGTTATTCTTCACAATTCATGAAGAATTTACTTGGACCTTCAAAATCTTTAAGTATTTTTTAGTTTTTTTTTTTTTTAACTCAATCTTGGAATTTAGTGTAAAGACTAGAATTATGGGAAACAGAACCACAATAGTCTAAATGTTCAGTGCTCTTTTGCATTCATTCCCATTGGGAGTGACTGCAGCCTATCTTAGTGACTTTGGGCCTATGGTGGGAAAACACTTGGACAGTGGCAACTCATCGCAGGTTAACACATAGAGACAATCATAACATCACATTCATTTTTGTTGATCTAAACATGTATGTTTTTGGTGTATGGAAGCCGAAATACCCAGAGAAAACACACAAAAGCATGAAAATTTGATCCACCTGTTGATGTGCTGTATTCTTCCAAAAAATACCAATTGAAAAACGTATCGTTTACCAATCAACCATCAAATATTTCTTAACCATGGTACATATGTACAATATTGCTTCCTAATCGATTGTCTTTCTTTCTGTGCATTGCAATTCAACAATGCAAATCAGGTTAATAGCATCACTGCAGCGCTTTTACGTCATGTGCAATTTCGTCAAGTAAGAAGACCATACGTCGCACCTAAATGAATAATGAAATGGTGCAGGATTGCGTGGGAAGATGTAAAGAAGCTCCTTGGTGGTTGGAATATTCAAAGCATCCTTCCTTTGATTCCAAAAATGGATGATAAAATAGAAAACAGCGTGCGTTTTGCGTATTTTAAATGTGATAAGAGGTGAAAAAAGGAGAAGGCTTTGGATTTGCATGGGAGACTGTGACGCAAATAGCCAATCAAACGGTTATCTGTTGGAATACATTTACAAGGAGCAATGGAATTTTAATGGGATGTCATTGCTACATGGGGTGTGTTTGCAGTAAAGCAAATGATGGGCTATTATGCATTGTTTGAATTGTTCTGATATGTGCGGCATTGTGAATACATTAGAGATACGGCGATGACGGGTTGGCAAAGTGCAGGCAAATTATGTAGAACTCGTGCTGTTACGGGTCAAGATAAAATAGGTGTTTGGTTTTAGCGATGGTATGAACACAATATAGAAGGGAATAAAAAGAACAGATGATACGGTTCTGTTGTTTTTACATTTTATGTTTGTTTGAATTATTCTGTATTGTTCTGTAACTGAGGCTTGGGTGCACAGAAAATCGCTATTGATCTAAAACTGGAAGTTTTTTAAGTTTGTAACTGCAAGTTCAAGTCAAGTCTCAAATCTTTTGTCCCATAAAGTGTCAAGTGCTTCATCACATGACAGACTGGGCTGGGTGATATGGCAAAAATTATTATCGAGAGATCTCGATTTTAATTTTATCACAATTTTTGTAGACTATTGTCTTTTGCCTTTGAGGTAAATACAATAATGTGTTGTTGTTTTTTTTTAAGTTCTACTTTACTGTGATTGGTTAAATACAGCTGTCACTCACTTAGAGCAGAACAAAGACTGACCAGTGTTGCCAGATTTTCAGAAAAAATGCGACCAAGCCTTTGAAAAAAAAAAATCCAAAGACGAGTAACCTCAGCCATAAATAAAGTTATTCAAATAATCGATTATTTAGAAAATTGTGTGATATTTCAATTTTGGCATTTCTAACACTAATAACAGCTTTTTAAAAGATGCTCGAAATCCATGTTTCATTCATAAATAGATATATTTTTGTGAATCAAACCTGAAAATTTGCAAAATTCTCTTGGAACTTGACTTGAAACGGCAGCACAAAAGATCTAAAACTATTAAAAACAGACGCCCAAATTCATTATAAAGAAACAAACTTGGCAACTCCGAGGCTCAGAGAAGTAGGTTGGAAATAATTGTCTGTTAACAAACAGATGAATTAATAAGAGAAATGGGAAATTACGTTTTTTATCACAATATTGCCCAGCTCTACTTTTAAATATATTGGGGAAACATACAGTATTTTTTAGAATTTCATAGGTCCGTTCATGGCTAGAAGTTATAGTGCATGATGTCTAAGATTGGTTCTTGCTCATGTCATTCAAATCCTTAGATTAATGCAGTCGTTACCTTCTGTACACATGCTCCTGTTTGCACTGTAGCTCAAATGAAATGAAGAAACTGATTATGTAAATAGACTGAGTTGATAAACACAACCTTAACCTTTGGTGGTTGTTACATAACCAGATCATGCTCAGCGATTTGACCTTTACCTTATTAGTTACTTGAAATAACTATTAACTGATAATTCTACTGAAAATGCTACAAATTAGTGACTTAACTTCAATGAATGTTCTGTAATTGTTTTATCAGCAGCTAATGACACAATCACTGACCAGATTAACCCCAAGAGAGTGGATGCATACAAAAAGTTTTCAAGCTCGTTTTCTATTAATTCCACCTTTGCTTACCCATTCTTGAGCTCAGACAATGACCGAAAGCTGCAAGACGATGAGAAAAATAGGTTTGAGGCAGAAAAGCTTCAACAGACAGGCATAAAAACGGTGGTGAGTGTGACATAATTCGATTCAGTTCAAATCTTATAGGGAAAGATAAGTTTGAAGCAGCAATCCTGGTATGTGAACAGATCCAAATGTTGTGAGCTCTCCTGACTTGGGTGTGGGTTTCCTCTGAGGGAATGGAGAAGGAGAGCGGGGGATTCAAAACAATGCAATTAGAGCTGCAGTTATCAATTATTTTAGAAACCGATGAATCTATTGATTATTTACTTCAATGAATCGAGTAATCTATAAACTTTTTTTTTTTTTCATTTTGTACATATTTTATGCATAAAAATTTTACGTTAAGTTAATCATAGTGTAGTGGCACTTTCAATTTTTTGATCATTGATCATTAGATTCAATATTAAATCCGTAAACATCTGCAAGTGCTAATTTTTGACCCAAAGCACGTTGATGTTGCGTCTCAAATATCATGTGTCCTAAATGTGAGACTGGCAGCGGAGCTATAAGCTACACAAACGCTGGTCTGTTTCATGTAACTATGAATATATTTGTTACAGTTTTGAGCACTGTATTTGCAGCTCTTGTGATTCTTTTTAGAGCTTGAGTCATTTTGCAGCGGTTAAATTATCCTCCGCAACTTTGTCCCTTGTGAGAGACTTGCTTTTTTATTATTTCTTTTTTGTAATCAAATTACTCGATTTACCTGATGAATTGTTTCAGCCTAAATGCAACAAATAGTTTTTTTTTTTTTTTTGTTGAAATTAGCAAATATACCTTCAGCAACAAACTGAAGTACTTTATAATGATTAAAGGTAGGGTAGCTGATTTTTACTTCAACTTCCTCTCCTAAATTCTTTGACACATGGTTAATATGAGCATGTATTCATTTTTGGTTGCAATTATGGCCAAAAAACACTTTTTACAAACAACAAAGTGAAACTGGAGAGGACCACCCAAGCTCAGCCAATCAGAGAGTTGCATCTGGCTAAACTACAAACTAAAATTCTGTATTATTACATTGGTTTTGTATCCAATCTTATCCTCACTCAATTGAATGAAATCAGACTGATGGGTGACTTGAAGTGAAATGCATGGAATAGATTGAATGGAGCATTAACCCACCTTTAGCTCCTTAGGTCCAAACTTAGCCTGAGCTCTTGGGCATTCTCTGACTCGTCCTCCACACTCAGCTAATGATTGATGATGTGGAGATAATGATGGGCCCATTTTGACTGGAAAAGGGTGGACTTGGTGGGGTGGGAGCAGCAAGGACAGACGTGTCTTTCAGCACCTCAGAATCAGATGTGCAGCTTTACTTCACCTCAGTGTGTCCTAATGATTGGATAGGACAGGTCATTTCAACACTTGTTAACCAGAAGAACCAGCTAAATCATTGAAAAGACCAAATGTCAACCAACCATTTCCAGTCTTTTTTTTTTTTTTTAGGTCATTTTGGTGGCATTTTTCTTTCCAACCAACCACTCCTCCGAGCTGTGAGCCGAATTGTAATTTAGGTGGATTGATTGTTTGGAGGTGTGAAACAGTCTTGTCACCAGACCCTTAAAAAAATCTGTTGTCCCCCAGCGTGGAAAGATCTAGAGCCTAAACAAGCCGCTGCACATATACAGGCTGATTAGGCTGTAGGTTATAGTGTACAGGACTAGCGACAAAAATGAATATCTCCATCATTTTTTGGCGAATCTCGATAACGATATTTGGTCAGTCCAACATTAAGCATAGTCCTTTGTTTTCTCATTTAAGATCGTAATTTTTTCTAGTGTGTTTCATTATCAAACATATTTTTCACGATAATCACAAAAAGTGCAGCAATCCCCAATTATAAACTACATTCCCTGCTTTATAAAGCTCTTTGAATTGCTTAATGTTACAAAATTTGATACAGAATATATTTAAAATTGCCTAGTCTTTAGGAAAGTACAGCCTCACTTTTTGAATTTTTATTGCAAATTATGTTTGTGCTGCAAGATAACTCGATATTACACGTTTGCATACCTTCAAAACAACATTCACGATATGATCTAAAATTCGATATATTGCCCAGCTCTATGCATGACAGGAGATGAGCGTGGACACTGAATCTGTTTTGTCTTTAAAAGCACAGATACTCCAATACATACATTTTTTTATTACATATTTGTGTTGCTATAGATACACGAATGATTACAATATGCATAGCTTGCTTGGACAATACACCAAGCAATCGTAGTTAGACACAAATGTAGCCAATCTGCTGTATGTTCTGAAACCTAGCACAATCCAGGACGTTACATTGGACTTACTGTGACTGGAGTCTAACACAGTGACTTTGGGCCTTAGATGGGGGAACACCCTAAACAATGGCGAGCAGAGAATTTACTGTGCAGGGCTGCTACTAACGATCATTTTGCTAATTGATTATCATTCTTTCAATTCATCGATTAGTTGTTTAGAACGCAAAGTCACAAAATCTTTACACATTTCAATCCAGGAAAAGCAAATAAATACCCAAATTGAATTAGACCATGAGTTCGAAACTGATTCAATTAAATTCTTTGACTGAACAGTCATAGAAATGTATTGTTTTGTAAAAGGACAAGGACAAGTATTTTAGCAACTGAAAATCCTACTCAAATACTTACATAAATATTTAGGTTAAATGCTGAGGTTATATTCGGCTTTGGTCACATTTACTTAAATCAATATACTATTTTTTGTTGTACTAGTAACACTGACTTATAACTTTATTTTGTAAAAGCAGTCAAATTAGATATTTTCTGTCATTTGCTGCACAATTGGAGTCATTAAACGTCTTCTTTTTTAGTTCATGCATGTTTAGGAACCTATATAGACGAGCTAACGATTCATCGATTACTAAATTAGCTGACAACAAATTCAGTAATAGATTAATTGATATTAATCGATTCTCTTGTTGCAGCCCTAAGCTAAATTCATATTTTTGAAAGTGGGTAGAAGCCGGAGTACCAAGAGAAAACCTAACACAGAAAGAACATGCAAATTCCACCCAGAGAGCTGTGAGATGTTGATTTGGTCTGATCTGGAATTCAAACCCACGATCTCCTTATTGGCAAGCTCTAACCACTCTGCTACTGTGCACCTGAGTTTGAAGTAATTATATTGTCAATATTAGGGATGTCACAATATCAGATTTTAGTGTTTCTATTATTGCAAGAAAAATATTACGCTTTAACAATTAAATAGATAATCTTGATTCCAGACTCATGGTCCATAAAAAAACAAACAAACAGACAAAATGACAAGAGACAGACAGTAAAAACACCTAAAACAACAACAATTGAATTTGGTCACAATTATGACCAAATTCAATTATCATTGTCAAATGTGTCACTTTTCCTCAAGTGTGTGATTAATTTTATGAAATCAAATTTTTTAAATTAAAATAAATTGTGAAAAAAAAAAAGTTCTAATTTAGAATGAATGAAAAAATTAATACTGCCTGCTCTAAAATGGACTGAAAGACATAATTTTGCTTCAAAATGGTAATGACATTTTTTTTTTTTTCATAATGCTGTTTGTTGTTACCAATATTTGAATATTTAACACCCAAGTTTAATTTTCTGTGCAAAATACAAACAAAATGTCATAGCAACATTTGTGCCAAATATTGGTGTTTTTCAATACCTAGCTTTGTTGTAAAATCGTAACTGATATTTTGTCCATCCCTAGTTTACAGAGTGAATTTAATTTTACTTCTAAAATGGCCAAGATTATTATTTTTTTGTTCTTACGATTAAATTGTGATTTGAATAATCACAATTATCAATTAACATAATAATCTTGACATCCTTATAGTCAATACTTTGCAGCTGTAGGTCTACCGTCTTCTGCGATATTGTGCTATTGTGGACAGAATTCTGTGATAACTCCTTTAATACATGCAAACATTTCTTTCTATACTGTTCGTTGCATTTTCTAAAGTTTGCACACATGATTATATCTTCACGTTTGTGTAGATTCAATTTGAAAAAGTAGAATCTATAATGTAGAAACGGATGAATGAACAGTCTTCTGAATATGTGCATGTGTAGTCTTTTTGCAGTGCAGTTGTAAGACACGGACATGACAACGGCGTGAAAGACGGTGATTGATCGGTTCGGACAGCTGACGAGAGGGGGTCCAATCATTAGTGGCATGTGCACGGGCGATGTGAATAATCCTGAGTGTTCAATGCCAACACAAGGCCATCGGAGCAGTTCAAAGATCAACATTTGTCAAATCTCAAAATCTTCATCCGGACAGTAAAAAAGTGTCAAAGTTAAACACACTTTCCTGTTTAGACTGAAGTTTACATTGCACTTTTGTCACGTGATCGGCGAGGACTCCGTTGGCGAAACCTGGTGCGCAGATGTTGTTGTCGTTGCCGTGGATACACACATGCTCATTACACACATCAACAAGCGGACATCACTGCTGAGAAACAAGCTTTTAGACCTTCTCTTTGAAAGGTGTCTGTGCTTTGTGGTTGGCTGTAATTACGGCTAAATGGCCAATTGTCAAGTCTGTTTAAAACCAACAAAGCTTATTATGCAAAATAGAAAGTTTTTTATAATGAACCTTCTTTAAAACTTACCTGCTTTTCTAGACGCCATGATATATTTGTCTGTCTGTCTTACTGTCTTTTGCGCATTAAGCTCAATCATTTAGGCATTTTAAATTACAGTATAACATAAACCTCCCAGAAGTGATGTGTTCAAGATAGTTACCGAAACCATTTTTTTCTTAATAATTCCAACAAGGCAGCAAATCTTACACTGAAATTTGCTAATGAGTTGTAACCATCAATATGTAACTTTGACTTTCCAAATTTCTAAAAACAATAAATACGCTGTTCAGTTGTGTTTTCTTACCTGAGATCCAGAGGACAAATTTGTTAGCATGTATGCTATGTGCGGCGTTTATTGCTAATGATAACAATCTAAACACATCATGTTTTCTAGCAATTCACTTGCATGTGGACGAGTTTTTGTCGGTTCCCGAAACAATATTTTTGTAATTCGGTATGCTTGGAGGCTAACGCTAACTCCCCCATTCAAAAGACGTTAGTGCTAGCTTGTGGAATATCATTGTTTTGTCATTATACAGTTTGGAACGCCCTTCATTTAGCACAAACAAAGGTTTGAGTGTTGTAACTATCCTCGCTCCACCAAATGGATTCTTGCGATATTTGTTCTTTCTTTAGCTAAATCTATCTTCTCTGTATGCCATACAGTGCAGTGCAGTTTTGGAGGCTTACTGACATACTGTATTTCAGTCTATTTTTGCAGAATTACAGAGAATTTTTGCCTTTAAAAATGTGCACTTTTCAGAGTGACGCACTTATTGTCACAGAATTACAGATAGGCATGTCACGATGTCAATTTTGAGTGCATATTCTAAGACAAAATTTCACAATTACAGGTGTCAGGACAAAAAAAC
Source organism: Mugilogobius chulae (assembly GCA_038363315.1). Lineage (NCBI taxonomy): Eukaryota > Metazoa > Chordata > Actinopteri > Gobiiformes > Gobiidae > Mugilogobius > Mugilogobius chulae. The sequence continues at coordinate 16,799,392 of CM076395.1, forward strand.
TGTCAAAACTTTAATTTTTTTTCATTACCTTTAATGAAATTGTATCATGGCAAGGCATTTAAATGCATTTGTTTCATATAGATTGGTTTTAATACATTTTTTAATAGGTTAAAGACAGAATTTTGCTTCCTGATATGATTAAAAAAAATCTACATATACTTTCTTTAGTCAATGCCAAAATCTGTTATTAGGAATTTTAAACCCATAACAAGTGTGTCACGCGTATTATTCAGCTGTTCTATATTCACCTTATTCCGCCCCGCCCACTTTTCTGGCAGCGCGCTTCCATTTTAGCTAGCTGCTAGCCTATAAGTTACAGTAGCCTGGGTTTATTTTATCTCTCATTATATCTATTTGAGATTGGCCCACAAGACAGAGAAGCTAATATGTTGGCTACCTTAACAGAGCTAAACAGGAAGTGCAATGCCATGGAAAGTAGGCGGGGCAGAATAAGGTGGATAGAGACTTGAATGTACATCATTATTCTAGCAATCCTGACATCCTTATTGCCCAACATTGCCACATAATAAACTTTTTAGACTGTTTATCTTCCAAATCGGTTTGCTTATCCAAAACCCTTGACTACAAAAGATACTTGCCTCTTCACAACGCATCACCAAAACAGATTTTGGATACCGCTCTGCCAAAGCTATCCAAAATCAGATACAAGAAAAAAAAAGTAAGCAAATAAAAATATAGTTGGCTGGAGTCAGAAAAGCACCCGGCTGATGAGTGTGCGTCTCAAAATTACCGTTCCCAGGAACTCGCAAATTGTTGCCGAATCAGTTTGTTGCGGTTTTGTAAAGTCTTGTTTACCGTCTGTAAATAGAACGCATGCCAATCATTGTCCACTGCCATTTCTCCCACTCGGCAATCATTTACAGATTTGCACCGCTCTCTGAAGTTTATAGAAAGTACACACAAATAGGACGGACAATTGCACCCCGGTTTTTACCAAACTAGCTCCCACTGTGCAGCAAATAATGATTTTCCGGTTGGTGTTTTGCCAATTAGGCCACACTTTTCCCATTGTGAGCTGCTTTTTATCTGCGCTACTTTACAAAATTTGAGGTATCATTATTTTATTTGTGCGAAGAGAGAAGTAAAACACACAAAGGAACAGCTTACTTGAGACGCAGATTTGAAGAATGTTGTTAATGATTTGATAGTCTTGAAATTTCAGGTTCATTTTGAATGACGCAATTTAGGGATTAACATTTGACTACGAGTGTAGCACAAGAGGATAAGAAAAAGGACGCCGTGATGTAACAAAATGAATATTGGACAGTATTTTGATTCAGTATCTGATGTTTGGTTTGCTGCTGTGGTCAGTATTTGTTGCATAAGAAATTGCATTAACTGTTTTGAGATGATTTTGAGACCATGGCTTAATTTAGATGCTCCTTTTTTAAGTTTAGAAGTACAAAAACTTAAATGATGGGTCTTTTGCTTGTTTAAAATCATTTTGACAAAAGGCATTGATACTTTCTTTTACAACGTAGTTGTAATGAGATGTAAACAGTGTTGTTTATCTGTTTAACCATAATATTTAGACACTTGTGCCATTAAAAATATTAATTAAGTGTCTTGTTTGTTTGTTTGAACTACTAGTTGTGTCTTTTTTATGTTGCAATTATAATGTATAAAGATTAAATGATAAGTTGGGCTAGCAAAAAAAATGCCTTGAGTTATGATAAATAAGTTTTCTGCTAAGAAGAATAAGTTCTGCCAACACAAATAAATACATTTGTAAATTAGTTCTAAATAAAACATGTAAGTCTGGAAAAGGGTTACATTTAAATTGCACTGGAGCAACAATCATTGAAAAGACCAACAAACATGACACAAAAGTGATGCAGACTTACTACTTTTGCAATGGTCACCTAAAGAGACATACAAGACAAAAGAGATTAGCACTAAGACTAAAAAATAAGGCATTAAATGTTTAATAATTAAGTAATACAGCATCTACATTGTGTTCTACCATCTTTTGTTTTATATTTCAATTTCTGTTTTTCCGTTACTGCATATAAGCATTCAAACTCACACACTGACACACATATGCTCTAAATACGAGTCTGTGAGTGTGGGGTCAAAAGTACAAGCAGCGAACCTCAGCAGAGATGTGCACTCACCACTCGCTCCTCTTGATCTAAATGAGTGGATAACCTTCATGTTGCAAAGCGATGAGTCTGCTCACTTATTATAGTGACTAATCTCACAGTTTTCTACAGTCGCACGGTCTTCTGACTGATACAAGAGGACAGCTGCAGGGTCCAGATGCAACGACTGTGGCCTGGATGTGGGACAAGTCATTGTTTTCCTAGTCTCAAGTAAGATTTAAGTCCTAGTCGAGCCCAAAGTCAAAGAGAGACAAATCCAAGTCATGTCCCAAATCAAAGAGAGAAAAGTTCAAGTCAAAGAGAGACAAGTCCAAGTCATGTCCCAAGTCAAAGAGAGACAATTCCAAGCCAAGTCCCAAATCAAAGAGAGAAAAGTCCTAGTCAAGCCCCAAGTCAAAGAGAGGGTTCTTCTACCCCAACTCCATCGTATTCACACAGAAGATGGAGACGTCTGGACTTTCTGTACTCAATAAGTTTGTCTAGGCGTTAACTGATGCTAACCATGATGCTAACACTGCAATGCTGATGATCTGCTGCTACTGCTGCTGTATTCGAACTGCTTTAACCTGCCACTGTCACACAAGTCCAAAGCACAAATAAAAACTCACTCCAGGCTAATGTCAAGCACAAATGACTATGTTTTATCCACTCTAGAGCAAGTCAGTTCAGTAGATAATGACACATTTTATTCAAAGACCTTTCATTTGGCATAAAATTGTCAAAGAAATGCCAAACTAAAGAAATATTGTTCGGGACGGTTCAGTTTGGAGTTCAGGACAGTTTCGGGACAGACCCCAAAAAAGTTAGTCTGGTGTCATGAGGTCCGAGTCAAGCCGCGAGTCAAAGAGAGACAAGTCCAAATCATGTCCCAAGTTAAAGAGAGGCAAGTCCAAGTCAAATAGAAGAAAGTCCAAAGTCAAAGAGCAACATTTTCAAGTCAAGTCCCAAGTCAAATCAAGGCAAGTCCAAGCCAAGCCACGAGTCAAAAAGAGACAAGTCCAAGTCAAATAGAGTCATGTCCAAAGTCAGAGAGTTTGGTCCAAGTCAAGCCAAGTGTTAGAAAAGGCAAGTCCAAGTTAAGTCAGTGCCCCACAATTTCAAGTCAAGTTCCAAGTCACTGACCTTCAAGTCCATATTGAGTTCAAGTCCTTTACTTTTAGTTTCAGGTTTTTATGTCAAGTTACCAAATACATCTTGTATTTCTACAATTTCACATATTTTTTATCATCCCATATAAAATACAAATAATATAAACAATTCTGATTGCAAAAAGTAAATGAGAAGGAACATGTTTCAGTTTGTAAATGATGTAATGCAAAATTACATCGTTTGATTTGATTCATTTTTGAAGGACAGTCACCTCAAGTCTGTTTAAAATGACTAGTGAACTAAGGCTACTACTGAGTTTCCATCTTTTTAAATTACTTAAATATAGTCAGATTGACAACTTCTGCACAGATAGTGAATCTGAGAATCTAGCATTAAACAAATAGCTTAGCATAGATGTTTTCTCCAGTAACTCACTAGTAAAGAGCATGTTTCTATAGAAGAATGGAGGAACCCCAAACCAACCATGGCTAATTGGTGTAGAAGGCGTTCGCTCTCTCTTTCTGCCATAGAGGTGACTGACAATAGGCTAAGCTAACATAACTGTCATATCCAACTATCCAGCCTTTGTGGTGTCTTTTTGTAGATTGGAACATTTCTAGAGCACAAGTGAGTTGTCATGGTCCCTTTTTGGCTTGGAATGGCCTGAAACTTGAGTTGTTTCTGACAGACGCCCACTCACGGAGAGCGCAGAGCTTTTGCACTCCTTATTTCTTTTTTATATCATTTCTGTCGTTAGAAAGAAAAGCAAATACAGCTTGTTAAATGTTGTATCTGGCAAGTGCAATATCTGATTCTAACGAAATTTTTTGTCAGAAATAGAAATGTTAAGTCAAGTGGTTCTCAACCTTTTTAATAACCTAATTTAAAATAATAACCCATGGGCATTCACGACCTCCAAAGACAAAATGTAGGCTACAAAGTCATAATGTAGTCTTTAGCCCAATGTTTGATTTTATGTTGAAAAAGTAAGACTAGATAAATTCATCTGGAAAATAAGCAAATAGGAATTTACATCTATCACTGCATTAGAAAGATGTCAAACCTTACGTAAAGGGGTATCATGTAAAAATGACATAATACCCTTTACATGACAAGCTATCAAGGGAAAATCTCATCACCCATGGAAGTTCTGATCCAAGTTGAGAACCACTAGTTTAGTCAATCAATACCTAAACCATAATTCTTAAAGATCTGACTAAAATATATGCATTTAAAAGAAAAAAAGATACAGAAAAATCAATGTACGATTCATCAGCTTTATTCAGGTAATGCAATTCTGAAGTTATTTCTGATTGTTCTAATATGGCTGAATAGTGAGTGACATGACCAGCGCAGCATCTTTACTTTACAGGCTTTACACCAGGACTGTTGTGTGTGCTTGGTGATTGTAGAATACCATCCCAGCCTTGTAGAGGTCCACAGTTTTGTCCCTGCTGTCCTTGGTCAGCTCTTTGGTCTTGATCATGGGCAGGTTGAAGTCTGACTGTTTGATGGTGTGGACAGATCCGTTCAAACAGGTGCAGGATTGAACAGCTTCTTAAAGAGGTAGAGACCTGTGAGAGACAGAATTCTTGATGGTTAGTAGGGCTAGTCTTCTATTTGATTGTAGTGTATTATTTCTAAATGATATTTTTATGTAAATAAATGTGATTGGGGTGGATCTAATGTTCACACTCTGTTTGTTTCTACAGGGGCACTATTAAGCAATGCATTAGCTCAGTGTTTCCCAACCTTTTTTAAGTCATGGCACACTTTTGTACTTAAATTTTATCCGTGGTACACCAATTATTAAAATCTATAAATAAAAATGTGTCCATGACTTATAAAGAGCAATTACGTAATTTGATGAAGTTGTTGTTGTACATGGAATGTTCCATTATTATCTATTCTAAACAGAGAGAAGCATGTAACACAACAAAGCCAAGAGGCACAGGTCACGGAGAAGCAACCCTATAGTCCAAAAATGTATGTTTGTGTTGTTGTTTTTAGCTATTAGAAATAAAATAACCTATAAACAAATACAAAATGTGTTAAATGTCTGATCTTGGAACATTCCAGTCAGTATAATTAACTCTTCATATCAACAGAACCTTTCATTGGGAAAGTTACACGAATGATTATTAAATTATCAAAATCTAATTAAGCGTATTTCATAGATTAAATGTTGAAGGCTCACCTGACAGCATCTTACGGCGCACTAATGTTCCCCGGCTCACAAGTTGAGAAACACTGTACTAGCTTATATTTTGGAGTTCTTTCTAGGCTTGTCACACTGAGCAAATAATAATTACTTTATTTGTACGGATGTAAGAAGATAGTTTTATCCAAATAAAAATAAAAATTTAATTTTCAACTCCCGCAGAGCATGATGTTAAAAGTATGATATTTCGTTTATAGTGAAATGTACTGTATGTATATTGACTCCAGAAGTACTTATAAAAAAAAAAAAAAAAAAATGGCCGACATTAGCTACAATCTTGAATCGGCTCAAAATTCACACAGTGTAAGCCCAGCTGTAGACAGTCTGATAGGCCATGTTTTGAGTTGAATAGCAGATGATTTGCCACTGAATATGATTTTAGCGTATCATTACATACCTAAAGAATATACAAATAAACAGCTGTTTTCTTTCCTTTGCTATTTTGATTTTGTCTGTCGTAGTAGAAATGCACCTATGATGAAAATTACAGACCCCTCTCATCTTTTTTAGTGGAACAACCTGCACAATAAATGAGTGTCCAAATACTTATTTACCCCAAAATAAAACACAACATGTAATAAGAGCATCATTTTACTAACTAGTCTCAAATAAAGTAAATGAATACAATCCTAAATAAGCAAAGCTAGTTAAATCAAATCAGAACCATGAAGCAGCTCTAAAATAAATAATACATTAAAATAAACAAATAAGAACCATTGTGATGAGTACATTTGTATATATGGTTGTATATATATATATAAATGGTGGTTGGCTGCTCTTTTGCTGTCTCTCTGGAGGCACTGAGCACTTTTTGAAACTTTTTTGGTTTTAGCTCAGTTTTTTGGCAAGAAAACTTCGGACTTCAACCAACTAAGACGTGTGGCCTCTGGTGTTCAACAAACATGAGCTAAGTACTGTCAGATTTGTGAAAAGAAGACATCTGGTTTTCTCGTAACCATGGAGACCATGCAAAAGCTAATGTTACCTACGCTAGCTATGGACTGTCAGACTTTCACACCTGAAGCAGGAGAGGACGTTGCAGTGAGGATGGTTTTGATTCTTGGAGTTCTTTCATCAACCCTGTGATGCTCAACAGACACAAGTTAGGATTTTTTGAATGAAGTCGTTTGTTTGTCTTGTTACCATGGAGATAAGACATGAAGCTATGAATGCTAACTTTGCTAGCTTTGGACATCTGAAAAGCTACAGAACTTTTACTTCTGCTGCAGCAGAAGATTTTCCAGACAAATATTTTGAGGGGATGGCCTTATCATCGACTGAAACAACAGAAGTTTCATCTGATCCACTTGGACCTGTGTCATCTGTTCAACTGCACCTGCTCCTCCAGCTAAGGCCCTGACCGAGACAACCACATCATGGAAATGGTCCCTGAGACTGTTCTGTGGACCAAGCTCCAAACCTGGGGTGACAGAGCCTTCTCCATCGCTGCCCCACCCTCTGGGACAGAGACTGCACCAACCTCAACACTTTTAAGAAAAACCTGAAGATCCATCTGTTTAAATGTGCTTTTAATGTTTTAATGTTGTATTTACTGACTGTTTTTATGTATTGTACCTTTGTTTAATTGCCGTTGTCTGTAAAGCGTCTTTGAGTGTCTAGAAAAGCGCTTTATAAATAAAATGTATTATTATTATTATTATTATATTCATAACAATGTCTAACAATGATAATTTGCATGCATAGCAACATGGCTAGTACAAACACTATTAATATTTTAACCCAGAGACTAGTGCTCATTTGAAAATAATGACTTTCACACCTGTCAATGTAATTGTAATGGAAGTGTGGGTCAGTAGTAAAAGTGCGCAGGGCAGAATAAGTTCAATAATGTTCAATAATAAATAACTTATGAACACATTAGGATGAAAATAAACTTGAACCTGTTTTTTCCACTATAACAAAGTGCATTTTTGTTTTTAGCTACGTGTAACTTGTGGGTGCTGAAAAGAATTCAGTTTAACTTTGTAATTTAATAATCTTTGTGTTTTTAAAAGTCAGCTTTCAATGTTGGTTTTTGCCTGATTCTTTTGTCAACATTCTGACAGTCTGCAGTTGTCCTTGGGTTGTTAAAGTTAAGTGAAATACTGCGAATACAGTGTCTGGACATGGTTTTGAAAAACTTTTAATAAAGCTAAGCAGTGGGCCAATTTGACAGAGTAAAGCATTTTGAAAAGAGAATTATTAGTTATGCTACCCTTTTGGTCATTACACAATTTGGTGCATGGTCCATTATGGCTTATTTTCACTGCTGTAACTCAGTAAAGATGACTTTGAATGTGTAATCCTCTTTTCTTAGTTTATTGTCTTCTTAGTGTTATCTCAACATTCGTTTATTCAAATTTGGATTTGGATTGTATCTTGCTGATTGAATAATCTTGTTTTGTTCAGCAGTTGGTTTTTCTGTGCTCAGAAAAATTACTGTTTTCACCTACCACCTAACCCATTCACTCCAAAAAGAAAAAAAAAATAGATTTGAAGTTGTACATGTTCAAAATGTATACCAATTTCCAATACCCGCAAAAAAATAAAATAAAAATAAAATAATTAAAATAAATAAATGTACAAATTATAATAATATATATATATATATATATTTTTTTGTTAAAGGTGCTATACCTGATTCTTAAAATTGTAAACACACATAATTCTATTTAAACTTCCAACATCAGTCCACATGTTTCACTCACATACCCAGTGCATTCTGAGTCTCCAACTGTTCACCACGATGTGTTTTAGACTTTTTTCACAGCTGTTAGTAGTGAGATGTGTCGGTATGCTAACAGCAGTTAGCCACAGTGCTAACAACATCTAATAATGTCCAGCTGGTTCACCAGCTGGACATTATTAGATGTAGTCGAAACATTGCAGACTATTTTCCACCAGAATAGACACGAGATATCTGTGATAGGGTAAACATAGCTATGCCACCCTTTTGGTCACTGTCATTACACAATTTGGTGCATGGTCCATTGTGGCTTATTGTATCACTGCTGTAACTCAGATAAAAATGATCTAAAGTTATTTTATTGTAAAAAAACAAAAAAAAAACAAAACTAAAGTATAGTTCCTTTAAGTAACCTTTTACACCGAAGAGGCAGAGCTCAGTTCTGCAAGTCTTCAAAAAGAAGTCCATGAACCTTTTGTGCTTTATATTGACCAAATACTGATCTACATTTCTTCGTAAATACATGGAAAAAACACTCACTCTCCTTTAAGCGTCTAAATTTTTGCTACATTAAAATGCTGCTCTCGAAAACCTGGGTTTGTATTTAGTTACGTAACCCTGCTTCATTTATTTTTTTTTCAGCTTGTATAGGAATAGAATTTGAAACATTTGTGGTTGAAGTAAAACCACACAGTTATTTATTTGATGAGCAAACAATAATTAAACATTTAACATAAAATAGAGAGTAAAATACGCCCTTTAAGTTTATTACTACTCCTAGCTAATCCTTGCTTGTGTGTTGCATTGGCTTTAAGTACTGTATACTCAGTTTAAGCTCTAAAAAGATAAGATACTCAACAGGCTAATAACAATACATTTAATCCACTTCATTATTAATTAGTTTATTTTGTACTCCTTTATTTATTCTAAGGCAAACAAGCGTAGTTACATTTGCAGCGACCGTCCACATCTGCTGTTTTATTTGGCCACAATCGCGTCATAAAACGGAATAAGCTTTGCGTAAGGAATACATTTATTTTATAGGGAAGTCTTATTATACATTTGGGGACAATCGTTGTGTTAGCTTGCCTGCAATGCTCTTATATCGTGAATATACAACAACACAAGACACAACAATACAACCTTACAGTAGTATTAACACAGACCTGGACAAACTGCGGCCCGGGGACCAGATGTGTCCCTCGATCTCTTTCCATCTGGTCATTTATGAGAATTAATGTAGCTCTCTCTGTTTGTTTTTGATTGATGTAGCTATGAAGCATGTGTTTGTAGTTTTGTTCTAGTATTTAGGACTTGTTTGAATGTTGTTGAATGTAATTATTTATTTTAAAGGTGTTATACCAATTTTTGTTTCCTTAACCCTCAGGTAACCTCGGGACCATTTATGGTCCTTTTGAGCTTTTTTTTTTTTTCAAACTTTTAGATCTCGGACAGTTTTTATGTCAGACCGGTGAAATTGTCTACAGATTCATGAATCGAGTCAAATTTTAAAATGCCACCAAAATTTTTTTTCTGACACTTTCAGTTAAAGAGCTAGAACAAAAGGGTACGTTCGTCACCTCGGGGACCATTAATGGTCCCCATTTTTAAACGGCCATAAAATCCACATAGATTAATATTTTTTTGTACTTTCAAAACTCAGATCTTCATCTACTTCTCCTCTGCTCATACATGTGTAACTTTTATATGTGAGATGTGTATTTTTTATTTTACAAGGCTTTTTGTCACAAAAGTACACTCCAAGTGACCTATAAAAAATTAAAAAATGGCATATTTCCAAAATTAAAACAGTGAAGTGGAAAACTTGAGCTATTTTTATTAGAGCCTTGTATATGTCAATAATTTATGGTGAAAAAATTTTTTGTGCATTTTTGTGTTTTGAATGGGAGAGGTTTTAGCCAAAAAGTTACGTTCGTCACCTCGGGGACCATTAATGGTCCCCATTTTTAAACGGCCATAAAATCCACATAGATTAATATTTTTTCATACTTTCAAAACTCAGATCTCTTTGTCTACTTCTCCTCTGCTCATACATGTGTAACTTTTACATGTGTGATGTATATTTTTTATTTTACAAGGCTTTTTGTCACAAAAGTACACTCCAAGTGAACTGTAAAAAAAATTAAAATGGCATATTTCCAAAATTAAAATAGTGAAGTGGAAAACTTGAGCTATTTTTATCAGAGCCTAGTATATGTCAATAATTTATGGTGAAAAAAATTTTGCTGCATTTTTGTGTTTTGAATGGGAGAGGTTCATGTACAAAAAAAAGCATATTCTCCATTGACTTCCATTATAAACGCTTGTTTTGACTAAATTAGTAGAAAAAGATGAATTTCAATCAAAAGTTGATCAAAAATGGTTTGATTGTGTTGGTCTGAAGTTAACGACTGTGTGTGAGTCCAGCACAGACACTGTGACCCTGTGACTGCCCCCCTGTGGCACCTGTGGGGAACACAACTCTGCACACAGAAACAGAGACAAAACAAGAGCAGCTCAAAGAAGCACATCTCTGCTCTGATCACAAAGTCTCACTGCTGGATCATGTTTGTGGACGTGTCACAGTGTAAAGAAACACAATGAGCTGCTCTGGACATTCTCACTGTGGATATTCTGTGTAATAAAATAAGTAGAACTGTGGTATAGACAAGGTACTTAGTTGTTTTAGAGTTGCAGAAAAAGAGGATTTTCAGAACCGAAGATGAGGAGAAGGATTATGAACTGAAATAAAACTAAAACTACAGAAACACACCTGACAGGTGACAGGGCACAGCTGACACGGGACTAGACCACAAGTGAAAGGTCAAAGGTTAAACACTTCAGAGTTAACCTGTGTCACAGACACAAAGTAGTTTCACTCACTGCAGAGAAACTTTTCACAAACAAGCTGAGTCCTGTGGAGCCAATTAGGTGGAACAGAAGAAATATCCAAACTCTTCCACATCAGACAAGATGAACCGTCTGTGACTGAAGCAGAAGGTCTTAGACAAGATGAACCGTCTGTGACTGAAGCAAGATCTTGGGTCAGACAAGATGGGGAGGTTGTCCATCTTGGAGAGTCAGGAATGGAAAGGGTAAGATTCTCCTCTTCACTATTTTCATAATTACTTTCATTCTATACTTTTATTTATCATCATGATTACTTTGCTTCTTCACAATGCTTCTCTTCATTACCATGCTCTTCTCTCTCCTTCTCTTCATCACCACACTCTTCTGTCTCCTGTTCATTGCCCTACTTCCCTTCCTTCTCTCTCTTTTTCCTCCTCTCTGTTTATTACATTGTTGAACTTCTAATCTTCCAAAGTCTTTTCCTTTACGTTCTCCTTTTCTCCTCTCTCCTCCTCCTACATAGACTCTAACCTATCTATTTCCTCCTCTGACACCTTCTCCACACTGCTGCTCTGATCTTCTGAGGTTTCTCCACATCTGGAGCTCTCTTCTCCTCTTCATCTTGGCTGCTGAATTCCTCTTGTCCGATCAGCTGCATAACAGCCTCCAAAGCCTGATCTTTACCACAATGTCTACTTATTTTATTACACAGAATATCCACAGTGAGAATGTCCAGAGCAGCTCATTGTGTTTCTTTACACTGTGACACGTCCACAAACATGATCCAGCAGTGAGACTTTGTGATCAGAGCAGAGATGTGCTTCTTTGAGCTGCTCTTGTTTTGTCTCTGTTTCTGTGTGCAGAGTTGTGTTCCCCACAGGTGCCACAGGGGGGCAGTCACAGGGTCACAGTGTCTGTGCTGGACTCACACACTGTCGTTAACTTCAGACCAACACAATCAAATCATTTTTGATCAACTTTCGATTGAAATTAATCTTTTTCTAATAATTTAGTCAAAACATGCGTTTATAATGGAAGTCAATGGAGAATATGCTTTTTTTTGTACATGAACCTCTCCCATTCAAAACATAAAAATGCAGCTAAATTTTTTTCACCATAAATTATTGACATATACTAGGCTCTGATAAAAATAGCTCAAGTTTTCCACTTCACTATTTTAATTTTGGAAATATGCCATTTAAATTTTATTTATAGTTCACTTGGAGTGTACTTTTGTGACAAAAAGGCCTTGTAAAATAAAAAATATACATCACACATGTAAAAGTTACACATGTATGAACAGAGGAGAAGTAGATGAAGAGATCTGAGTTTTGAAAGTATGAAAAAATATTAATCTATGTGGATTTTATGGCCGTTTAAAAATGGGGACCATTAATGGTCCCCGAGGTGACGAACGTAACTTTTTGGCTAAAACCTCTCCCATTCAAAACACAAAAATGCACCAATTTTTTTTTCACCATAAATTATTGACATATACTAGGCTCTAATAAAAATAGTTCAAGTTTTCCACTTCACTGTTTTAATTTTGGAAATATGACATTTTTTATTTTTTATGATTCATTTGAAGTGCACTTTTGTGACAAAAAAGCCTTGTAAAATAAAAAATATACATCACACATGTAAAAGTTACACATGTATGAGCAGAGGAGAAGTAGATGAAGAGATCTGAGTTTTGAAAGTACAAAAAATATTAATCTATGTGGATTTTATGGCTGTTTAAAAATGGGGACCATTAATGGTCCCCGAGGTGACGAACGTAACTTTTTGGCTAAAACCTCTCCCATTCAAAACACAAAAATGCACAAAAAAATTTTCACCATAAATTATTGACATATACTAGGCTCAATAAAAATAGTTCAAATTTTTCACTTCACTGTTTTAATTTTGGAAATATGCCATTTTTTAATTTTTTATAGGTCACTTGGAGTGCACTTTTGTGACAAAAAAGCCTTGTAAAATAAAAAATACACATCTCACATATAAAAGTTACACATGTATGAGCAGAGGAGAAGTAGATGAAGAGATCTGAGTTTTGAAAGTACAAAAAAATATTAATCTATGTGGATTTTATGGCCGTTTAAAAATGGGGACCATTAATGGTCCCCGAGGTGACGAACGTACCCTTTTTTTGCAGGTTACCAGAGGGTTAATAATGTAAACAAACAGAAATATTACATTTATGCTAATGTTTTTATGCTAACTACAGTCACCCACAATGCTAACAACGACAGATTAACTTTATGGATTTTAGTGAACAAACTGTACCTTATTAGATGCAGACATGGCACTGTAGACTTATTTTCACCTGAATACAAAGTGAAAAAACAAACAAACAAATTAAGGTATCTGTGTTAGGGGAAATTTTGATTTTAAGTAGAGCAGGGCGATTTATCAAATTTTAAATAATGTTGTCAATGAAGATACTAAAAATGAATATCAAGTATATCATTATAGAAAAAAAGAAACAGTAAAAAAAAAAACATGCTTTGAGCTTTCAACTAATAAATGTATAAATGCATCGTTGTAATATGTTTGCACTTTTCTTATTCATTTGTATTACAGACAAGGATCAAGCAGCGGAAAAGATTCAACCAGATTGAAATGTGTGAAATTACAATGTTAATGTTAACTACAACTTAATCTACTAACATGAACAACAAAGTTTATAGACAGGATTTAACACATTTTATTTGGACTGACATAACTGAATAAATTATTGAGATGTGACAAAAAAAAAATAAAAAATCCAGATATTCATTTTGTCAATATCGCCAGCAATAATTATAAGTCATTTTATTGTAAAACATTGTGTATAGAGGGATTTTTTGAGAAGAAAAAAAAAAACGGTTCATACCTGATGGAAACAGGTGCTATCGTCTCGTTTGTTGTTTTATTCAAAGGAGTTTCCCCAGCTAAGCAGATGCCGAAAGACGGGTCTTTCTGCATAACGCATGCGCAGTAGAGCAGAAAGTGACATCAACCAAAAATCTATCTGCAGTCCCTTTAATTTATAAAATATTAACAAATTTAAGGTCTAATGCATTTTGAGTTCATCACCATGACAAATGACTAAATCCAGATTTAGTCCAAGCTATTTTAAGCAGGGCTAAAGTTTTGAATTTGCTACACCAATGATTGCTCTTCGCCCCGTGACACTGTTTTGAAATGGAATATGACCCTTGGAAAAAAAAACATACAAACTGTTGCCCACTGCTGTTATAACCTGTATCTAGAAGTATGAAAAATCAATTCTATTGGACAAAGTGGATTTTGGGGCACGGTGGCATTTTGTGAGCTTCTGATTGTAAGGTGCCATGACCTGAGCTGACCCCATTTTGAGAAGCCAGTGCGCTCATGACATCTCCATCTAACTGTCTATATGTAAATGTAGTGGAGTCCAACAGGGTTAAGTGTGGGTCAAGAAAGCTTTTAAAGCTGTTTGTGATAAGTGTAGGTATTTCAAATGCATTTAGACGCTGGATTCTAACAGCGCGGTGGCTTGAATCCACCGTCATGAGAGAAGAATGGCAGAAAAGAATGTATTTGATGCAGTGGTGACAGTAACTATTTGTCAGTCAGAGAAATGTTTAAGTGGGTGGAAAAGACTATCTAAATGAGATAGCACTGCCATTGTAACTGTGTCTGCTAAAGTCCCACTGCGACACTTTTACCACGATTGGATTTTAAATTAGGTTTCCTCCAGGTGGTCCGGGTTCCACTACCGGTAAAAACATGTCCAGTAGTCCCAGAACTACAGATGGAAATGAGCGGTCAAAGCTAGAATCTGGAACAAACATCTCTGCCTTTGTGTTTAATGTAATTGCACATGGTCCTAATAAACCTAATAAATAAATTCAATGCAAATCATATAAAAAGTTAAAAATGAGGAACGATACATTTTGCTAGACATTTTTTAACACTGATATATATTTGGTATAAATACGTCCATCACAAAACAAAGTAGTACTTATCTCAGTTATTCCTTCAGTCTACTTAGAATGGTACATGTTTTCAACTGGATCTACTTCTAAAGTCTACCAATAGACTTGTGCCATGGTCAGTCACTGTTTAACATGTTTTTACAATGAAAAACAGTGTAACCATGACTTTTGTAACAAAATGGTTATGAAAAAAAATTACTTAATTGAATATAATTTAATATTTGACTATTATAAGTTTTAGAACATCACCACATAAGGAATAACAAGTTTTATTGTAGTCTAATAATGACTGTTCATTGTCTGTTTGTGCCTGTCCTATCACAGCTTTTTATCAAAACACTCTCATGAAGCCAAGTTTGAAGATGGACAGGATTCTTTATGAAAGACAAACAGAGTGGTCAACCCTCCTTCAGCTCTCTCTCCTCTTCTTTCTTCATACACACTCTCATGTTCACCTGCAGCAGTGACCAGGCGAGTAACCTTATGGTACGTTCAGACATGGGGCGTCAAAAACGCGGCAGACGCCTAGCGTTGAACGCAGAAAACAAGCCAAGAAGCCGCGTCAGACGCGCGAATAAAACGCGTTGTCCGCCAGGCGTCTATTCGCTTCAATGTCATAAAAAGGAGGAGCTATCGGTTCTCTGGTGCGAGCCCATGCGAGGAAACCAAACCAGGAAACTGGAAACTGCAGGTGCGATTTGTTGCCAAGTGTATGAATCTGAATAAACATCAGTGTTTGTCTGTCCAGCGATCCTGGTTAAAAGCACAAATCCTCTTGAAATCAGACCAACAAAACTCTGTCCATTCAGTTGTTTTTGAGAAATGAAGCCTTATCCGCGCGGCCCGGAGCTAAAGTGTGGTTCGTGAAACTGCAGCCTCCTGTTTTGGACATGCTGCAACACTTCGCGCTACACAGGCGCCAGTCTCACGGCCTCCCTGACGGAACAGCAGCCCGCAAAGCGGCATTTTTCTGTCTTTGTGTTCTAATTGAGAGAGCGGGAGAGCGGAGGGATGCAGCTCTCTAAATTAGTAGACTATTATAGCCTGTTTAAAAAGAATTTTCAATCCGTTAAAATGATGGAGAGCCTTGGAAATTTTCCGTCAAAGCAAAATATAATCCGTAAATGAAAAGTGTCGGTTAACCTACTGTATATTGAAGCGTTTGACGCTGCCTACATGTTCATTTAATTGTCCTGAGGTCAAATAAATGGTACAAATAAATCCGAATCAGACATTTATTGTGCCTGTGAGGATGAACACTATTTACAAGCAATAAATTTGCCTGGTGCAACTTCAAACGCCTGATAATGTAACCTTAGATTTATTTTTACCAATCATTATTTATTGATTTTAATTTGTAATATTTGTAATTTTTACATATTTGGGTTTATTGCATATTAATTATTATTTCATTAACAGTAACATTATTTATTATTATAATTTATAGGTACACTTTAAGAAAAATAATAGCATGAATTTTGTCTGCTTATTAAAGACTTTTAAAACAGCCTATTTACCGCTAAACACAGAAGAGAAAATAACGGCGGTATCAGCATTCAGCTTGTTTCTTGGTGGCAGCAAAGCGCGTACGTTGATAACAAAGTGAGAGAGAGAGAGAGAGAGAGAGAGTTTCATACAAGTTACGTTCATGCACGTATTGAGACTCTAATTTTTTTTACCGATTTCCAAATACAAAACGTGTTTAACTTGATTCAGTTTCAATAGGCTATAATTGAAACATCACTGTATTCTTTTAAAACGGACCAAGTGGACTATGGGTCTAAATATTCTAGGTGTGCTATTATTATGAACGCTTAAACCCTACAGCCTGGTGGCCTAAATAAACATTTACCTGGCTGTCCAGCGTGGCGCTGATTGTCTCCAAACTAGGTCTTTGTTTGTCCGTCTCTGTAGAAGAGAGATGATGTGTCGTACTTTCCTGTTGCTTACAGCGCGAACGAGCGTCTCCTCCTCGCTGCTCGGCTCGCTGCACCTATTCACATTGCTGCCGCCACGTCCAGTCGGGGGCTTGTACATTCACAGCGACTGCTCTGCTTCTACCACTCGCAGGCCATGCCCACTGCTCGCTCGTGGTCGCACTAGACGCTCGTTTGAAACGCTCCGCAGTGAACACCGCGCCGCGCCGCCAGTGTGAGACGCTTCGCAACGCTGAAAACGCTACTCTTCGCGTGTCTACATAGACTTTACATGGGACGCGTACGCCCGTTCGCGTTATATGTGAACGTACCATTAAGGTGTCATGAGCTACTGTTTTGAAACTGAAGCAGCTGCAAAGACACAAATTCTGTTCCTGCTGTGCACCTCCAAAAGCTAAATGTAAGTCTGACGAGCCACAGTATTTTCATGGACAGATCTCTGGGAGTGACCCTCTGATATGTCACAATAAACTTGCCTAACATACAACTTATGAATGTGTGAAAGAACAAGTTGCAAAACAAAAAACAAACAACATAACAACTGCAGTAGCTGTCATGTTTTTCTTCTTGCTCTTTTTTTCAGTTTCGATCCACATTGATGATGTCAATGCAGACGACAGCCTTGACACTAGAAACAGTTCAAAGTATAAACACGGTGTTGCTATCTATGACTGAAACACACAGATCTGTTTACATAAAAACTTTCCACAGGTGTAAGATGAAGTTGAACATTTATCAGTATGAGATCTAAAACTGCTGTTGTTATCACTGTTGTTGTTTTTTGTTTTGTTTGTCACATGAATTTTACAAATGCCAACAGAACATTTGCATACTTTTTATAATACTGTGCATGTAGGTTATTGAGTGGAAGCACAAACTAACTTTTAGACAGAGGTAAGGTGTATTTTTTCATGCAGTCCTTCACTTTCCTCCCTAAGTTTGTTTTCTCTTGACATTGTTAGCTGGTAAACAGTGCTAGCATCATGGCTCTGATTGCAGAAAATGAGCCTGTTGTAGCTGTTTAGTGGTTAAGGGTTTTCCAATCAGCAACTCCAATTTGAATCCGGGATTTCAAGAGTGTTTTACACAGTAGCCCTGCAGGGACATGTCAGTGTGCATAAATAGCTTTGGAATGAGGTCTCACTGTGTTGTTAAACAGGGCAAATACAAAAGTAACATTTACGAGCCAGAACTGTGGAATTCAGCGATTTCAATTACAACTGTGATTATTGTTCTCATTGATTACAAAAAGTGTGTTGTAAAGAACACTTCCAACAATCCAATGAGAGCCCAACTGATATGGATTTTTGGGAAATGATACTGTCAGTGATGTAAAGAACTTCAGTGTTTGAAAGCTGATATGTAGTTAGTAATAGAAAAATCATTAAATTAACCTTTGATAAAAAAAAAAAAAAAAAAGTGTGGCAGGCTATATTCATTTTAAATTGAGTTCAAGGTTTGTTGACGCAATATTATTTTTTTTTATTAAGACTTCTGACAATGAATTGAAAATGGTAACGTTCTTTCAGATCCCATTTCTGCACAAGTAAGATTTCCCTTAATAAGTCCTATTATTTTGTTGTTGTTGTTGTTGTTGTTGTTGTTGTTGTTGTGATCTGTTCTAAAAGCTAAATCCAGCCTTGAGTGCACTGTTAAACAGAAGCGTCTGGTGTAACCTGTCCAGTACATCGGCCACCTCTTGTCTTCTACTTTCTTTCCCCGACCAAATTGTCACAAACTGTGACCTTTTTTTGTATGTATGCATTTCATGTTCGGAAGAGCGAGTGCGGCGCACAAAAAAGTGCAGCGGCCCGGAGGCTCACTCCAAACGTAATTAGGTTCAGGAAGCATCTGCGGTTACTATGAAAATAATGGCAAATCCGCCATGTTTGTTGCAGTTTAGCAGAACTTCCATAGGAATACATTAGACAAATTTGATTTTAAAAAAGTAAACAAAACAGCCGTGGAACAGCCCAATAAACTGCTGGGTCAGTACTTGTAAATGTATCTATCACTCTGTAGTGCCAGTGATTTAATTAATGCTATTTTCAACATTTGGCAATTTAAAATCTCCATTGGTTTAACATTGGACCAACTGAACATTCTACAGCTGTATGATGTCACGATCCCGAGTCTAATAGCGTTGTACTTTGTGACAATGACAAATCTCTCTGTTCTTTGTTACATTCAGGTGCAGTTGGACGCGTCATGAACACAATACAGTTACATGAACAAACATTGTCATAAATAAACATCAGTGCTGGCAATACATATGACGACATTATTTGTCACATTCTAGTTTTATAGTCCAAATGCAATATTGACCAGATTTGGGCTCTTATTAGGTGATAATATCACTGAACTCATATATTACTCAGAGCCTTGTCTTTGTTCTCATTTGTTTTCAATTGTGAATAAGTTAGTCACACAAGCTAGTGAGAGGCCTGCTAGTCTTGTTTTAATTAGTAACAGAATAATACGCTTTATAGTTTACTTTAAACAGCAGTATATTCAGTGCATTACTAAAACAAATATTATAGAAGGGAAATAAATGTGTTTATAAATAGAAGACAGGAAACAAGAACGTCATAGTGTTGGAACAATACTTTGGACACTTCACAGGTAACTTCTGTTCCAGGGCAAGTTGCATCTCCCACACGTTTGATTGGCTTTAAAAGTACTTTTTTCGTGTCATTTCTGGAGTGGAAAGAGAGAAATGTCACAAGGGACTGACTGAAATGTGTTTCTGCTTTGAATTTAGTTTGCTTCACCACATGATTAAATTAGTAATCATAATAATGTATTTATTGTTTTAAAGATGAACTGATCTGAGTGTATATATGGACAGCCAGCCACTTGATTAATATTCTGTCTGTATGAAAAAACTTGACTCTGATTGAAAATAGTAATGTCTTTGGCTCCAGATTCAATTCCAGTTTGTTATTCTTTAATTGCTGATAATGGTTTGATAACATTTTTTCCTATATTTCTACTATATTGCAATATGGTGCCTTTATAATAATATGTTGAATTTGGCTCTAAACTATTACCAGTATAAAATATATCCACCTAAAAATATTTCTTTGTAAGATAATGTTTAAACTTAGTGCAGAGCATTCCCTTCACTCTGACAGAGATGGCAGATGACAGACAGGCTCTATGTTTCTAAAGATAGTGTTTTTCTCCCATATTTTTTGAGCTTGAGGCCTGAAAGAAGACAGAAGTCTGAGAGAGCACATGGCTAATTATGTGTGTAAACAAAGTTAGGCATTTTCTGCAGTGAATGAATGAGAGTAAATGGTTGTCTGTCTCTAACACTGCGACGATATGGCCACTGTCCAACTAAGTATTCATTTTAAAGTCACTACATTAGTAGCTTTAACCGTTAACAATTAATATTTTGAGATTTTAAACAAAAGATGGTCCAAGTAAAGACAATACTTAAAACCGTGTGTCGTAAATATCATAGAAACTGCAGGATTACACAACACAACAGTTTGCAACCTAGAATTCTACCATCTTGTCACTTTAGATTACTGTGATGCATCAGCCAGATTTATTTCACCTGACATTGCACCATTGGTGTTCGGTCACTCCATGATAGACGAGTTCTTTTTTGCCTTAACAAATCTGCGCCCAAACACTTGAGAGTACCCCAGAATTTACAGTGTAATCATTTGTATCAGCTGTTCTTTCTACTTTTTGCCGTAAACTTATGACTTAAATGTACATTAAAAGTACAGTGCACCTTCTGCTCAGCCCTTGTCAGGTAACTAACATGTTAGCTAGTCTGTCTTGCGAAGCAATCGAAAATAAATTTAGATATTTATTTTACTGTGAAGTAAAGTTAATAATTTATGCTAACCACCGCTAAACAGAAAGTCATTTTCCAAGAAAAGTGGTGAAAACAGTCTGCTCTCTCAGCTTCATCTCTGTTTCCTGATTGGTCGATTGTACTTCCTGGTTTTGGGGAACCATCTGCAATTCTGCAATACCAGGCCTACCTAAAACGAAATGAAAGCAGAGGCACGAGGTGACTTTAACCTGGCTAACTTTAGATCTTCATTGCAACTTGAAATGAAATGTCCAAAATAGTGCTGCTTACTGAAAAACGGTTCCTCTTTGGAACCAATCGAAACCGTTCAGGAAATACTGGAACCAAAAACATGACACACTTTAGGTGCCATTTTTCTGATTCCTTTAAATCTCTTCGTCAACAACAGACACAACACACATGTCACATGTACGCTCTCTATAATGACATGAATTTCACTCCACAAACAGCAAAACACCACGTAGCCTATGTGCCATTTGCGCACTCCACAATGTCCACAGCAATTCACTTCTTACTTGCCCAAACAAACTACGTGGGCTAAGGACTGCACCTACACAATTTACGTCTCACTTCTCCCAAACAGACTTCCCTGCATCTGCAAGCCTCACAAACAAAGCGCAATGTTTCGGCTTACCTTCTTTAACAGTAGAAACTCAGAAACAATAGGTCTATTTTCAGGTAAAAACACTGTCTCTGATGCCAGCCTTTCTGTCAAAAGTCTTGAACTTCATAAATTCATGTGATCCAATCAGAGTCTGAAGTTTACGCATAAGAAAGTCGCCAATAACATAATAAAATGTATACTTTGCTGTAACATCTTCTTGCTCGTCGCTGCAATTGAAATCATAATCCCAAATGTAAACCTCCGTGGCGCGTGTCTGCAGCCAAACAAGTCAGAGAAAACAAAAAATAATCCAGCCTCCTCTATTTCTCCTCTTTCTCCAGGTAAATGGATGAGTAAAAGTTTTAGCGTCTAAAGCAAATCTGTCTCTTCTTTGTTAAAGTGCAGTGTGTGGCGAGAAAGTGAATTATTTTGGGCTTATTATTAACATTTAAAAAGAAAGCAAGAACTAAAAAAAGAACCGTTTAAGTACTGGTATCGAAATAAATGTTACGGTACACAACTCTAAAATAATAATTCGAGAGTAGTGTGTAATATGTAATCACTATAAAGCTCACAAAAACCCTCTTTACTTTAACCATGTCCATCCATATAAAGTACATTCGCGTCTGTTCTATTTTCCAAGCAAATACAGTTCATGCACTACTTTCTCCGCGCTCACATTTGCAGCTTTTCATCAACATTGCGTTTGACTGACACCTCTTCACTCCTCACAGCCCAGCGTGCGGTGCTCCGGCTGTAATCCCCTTTCTTCCCCCGCAGTCGAAGCCGTGCATAGTGTGTTTTTTGTAAATATTCTCCCTTCTCAGACACTGCACTTTCAGCTCGTTCGGTTTATTTTTGGCCGGTAGAAGACGGGAGGCCGCGTGTTTGGTAATACCTTTCTCCGCGTGAACTTCGGAGCGTGGTGTTAACTGGCCTGCCCCGCTGTTCTCTGTAAAACCGAGTCAGCCTGTGCCGTCACCGGTCGCCTCACATGTTTGTATGAAGTTTCCGTGGATCAGCGAAGGATCAGGGACACAGAGGCCGTACCTGTGGAAGAACATACCAGAGACCAGGTCAACTTAAAGGTCTCATTAAATCTCACTTATACTGCATACAAGTAGGATTAAGCGAGTATGTGTATGTTAGTTTGGCTGTTTTTAGATGTTGCTGCAGACACAGTAACTATTAAATAAACTAATTTAATGTTGAGCTATCAAATCACATCAAAACAGTTAATCCTAGAGGGAAAGATCAATAATGTAAAAAGCCGTTCTGTCCTCGACTCCCAACAAGGACAGTACAAGACAAAACAGACTTCAAACTGCACATCGTAGACCAGTGTTTCCCAACCAGGGGGTACATCGTAGACCAGTGTTTCCCAACCAGGGGTACGCAACCATTTGCCAGGGGGTACTTGGGATGATTGCAGGATTAAAAGACTGGTAGAATTACAAGTATTGCAATGGAAACATTTTTATTTGTAGCATATTTTGAGAAGCTAAGAGGCAGTTTTTGACATGGAAATGATCAAAGCAATATAATGTGAAGGTTATGAATGTAAATACTGTATATGAGTAAAGATAAAACACTTTGCTTAATTTATCCTATAGTTAAAACTCAAACTAAAACTGAGACTAAGCACACAGAGACAGGCCCACAACTGCACCTCAAACAGGCTTGCAAAAGTGGGAAAAATAACCGGAGACCTTTTAAGTTTCGTGTGGGAGCGGTTCTGACGTGTGGTGAGGTTTACAGCTGGGAGGCTGTGCAGCACAGGTCTAGTATATTACTTGCACTTCAAGATTCTTTCGGAGATATATGAAACCTTTCCTTTACATAAGCACATGAGCTCAGGTGGGTATTTTGTCTAAAAATGTAGATAATTTATTTTTGACCCCATGCACACAGTTGGAAATAATATTGATTCTGCATTTAGTTTTACTTTAATATTAGATACCACAAATTGTGCCACAATGTTTTTTGCACTATTTATCTTTTGTAAAAGTTCTTAGTAGTTATTTTAGAGCAGATTTTTGTCTTCATCATTTTATTTTCAGAAAACATATTTGAATTTACAAAAAAAAAGGCCAATATGCTTCATAATACTATTGATTGAATGCTTCATTGTGTAACTGTCTGACCAAGACTTGATTAAAAACATCCTTTGTCATTTAGATGTCTTTTGTTAATCTCAATAAATAATAAAAAAAATCAATAAGACAGAAGACGGTTTGCTCACATTGTCAATAAAAGTCAACTAAAAAAAATTAACTATTAAATTGTCTAGAGAGAAGCTTTCCCCTGTAGGCTATGTTCCTATGGAAAAGATGAGCTAATTGAAAGGGCAAAGGGTAAGCTACATATTTAATTGCTTTCTGTAATAGTGGTGGGTACTGCACTTACTTTGGTGGGTACTGCACTTACTTTACTTGCCTTTACCACGTACCTTCACAAAATTTCTCTAGATCCATTCACTTGTTGATGTTATTGGTCTATAACGTGCTAACACATGAACAGAATCTTTGTGTCTCTTCATTCTTAGTAAAAATCTTGATCTGAAAGTTCTTTGTCTTTGCACAAAACAAGAAGATCATCAAAGTTGTCAAATCACTTAAACAAACATAACACCATCCACTTTTCAACCTCTGCAAAAACACCTTCAAACTGCTGTGTCTCCACCATCTCGCGCATTTACTTTGGACAGTAAGTGACAGATTCCTGAGATGCCTCGCTGCTAATTCAATTTCCCGAACGCACTGATTAGCTTTCTCGTGCTAGCTTCTGTAGCGCGGTGAATGGGGTTTGCTGCTGCTAAGTCTGTGTGTGTGTGTGTGTGTGTGTTAATGTTCATGAGGCTGGCTAAGGTTACGCAGGGCAGTTAGCTTGAACCGGCCTGTGTTTAGCTCAGGAAAGGGTCTTGTTTGGATGACTCCCAGTGACCTCGCCTTGCTTTCAGACCCTCTGCTCTTGAAGAATGTTAGAGCATGTGTAACCCAACGCCACTTTAACACCTACAAGCCAGAGAGAGACTTCTGATGGGCTACTTGTGCCAAATGTACTGCAATTCCGTCTGGTTTGTTTGTTTTTTTGTTGTGTTAGCCATAAGAACCGAGGGTTAGATCAGGCCCTTCAATCAGTTAAATCCGGTTCACGACCCAATCTACCAAATCATTTAAAATTTGCTGGATATGTTCCAAAAACATGCATGTTTAGGTTAATTGGGCATCACTGTAAATTTCCCTTAGTGAGTGAGTGAGAGAGTGAATGTTTGTCTGTCTAACCCTGCGGCAAGTTGGCCACTGTCCAGGGTGTTCCCCGCCTAAGGCCCAAAGTCACTGGGATAGGCTCCAGTCACCCGCGACCCCTCACGGGATTAAGCGGTAGAAAATGAATGAATGAATGAATGGATATGTTCTTATTTACCAGTTTGTTTTGGGGTTAGTCTTAGTACCGTATTTTCCGGACTATAAGTCGCGCTTTTTTTCATCGTCTGACTTATACTCAGGTGCGACTTATTTATGTAAAATAAATGTGAATTTGTTAGCCTGTTAATATATTACGGGTCCCAACCAGACTTGAGCGCTTCCTGCTTCTCAAACGAAGGAAAAATGCTGTTTCATTTGCTGCTGTCCCGTCAGTGAGGTGTGACACTGTTACCTCCGAGGTGCAGCTACTTGCGTAAGTGCAGAGCACGTGCAGTGCGTACATTTATAAAACTGCAGACCTGGAGGCTGCAGTCTCAACCACACTGACACTCAGGAGAGCACGTAGGGCTCCATTGAATGAAAATAACGGGACAGAGAGCTTTGATTCGATCTGATTTCAAGAGGAGTAATTTTTTTGACGGCTTTAAAACACTGATGTTTGTCTGGTGGTGCCTGGTAAACAACGAAAACTTGCTGCGGCTGTATTTCCTTGTTTCACGCAGAGCGCTCGCAGATCTATGGAAGAAGACAAGCGGGGGGAAACTTTCCAAAGGAATGAATGATGAAGGACTGCTGTTTATGCACGGAGAGGTGGAAATGGAGTTTAGGCAACAAAAACAGGCAGTGGATTTAGCAGAAAGAGATGTGTGGAACTTGCTGCAGGTAAATAGCTAGAGTCACATCGCGATTGTTGAACGTCAAATAGACAAAATGCTTATATTGCAGATGATTTAGTGATAATATAGAAGTGAATTAATTTTGATCTGCATCTTGTAATTTTGCCTCATGTCAGCGGTCCTTGGCCTCTGTGCATCTCCATGTCAGAGAAAGCAGGAGCAGGATGGAAAAACGTGTCCCGCGTCTGTTTATGGTGCCGGATTATGTAAATTAATTTTCCCAAAAAAGTGCGACTTATACTTCGGTTCGACTTGTATACGTTTTTTTTCTTCTAAAATATGCATTTTGGGGCTTCTGCGACATATATTCCGGAGCGACATATAGTCCGGAAAATACGGTATCTTGTTCTCTTGCAGTATCTAGTTATACACGTCTTTGTGTTTTTTTTTGTTTTGTTTTTTTCTACAAAAATGTAACTGCAGTAGCTATTTCACAATGTTAAAACAGATCTAATGTTAGGAATGTTTTCCACAACTCAAAATAAAATGGTGTAGGGCTGTCACTAATGTTTTATTTATTTTTTTTCTAGTTGTTGACAGCAATTATTTTTTGATTAGTCATCTAGTCAAGCCATTATTTCTAGGATTTTTTAAGATACATTTTTAACCAAATAAAGATTGAATTACGGTGACAAAAAAGTTGTAGCTGAACAATATTTACTGTATAAACAGTGTTTTATTCCTAAAAGTCAGTCGTCAGACGTTTTGTTTTGTTAATGCAGCTGTCTTTGTTATATGTACAGTATTATAAATAGTCTGTAATCCAGTTAACGATTTTGAGAAAACTAGGATAGTTTTTTTAAGTCAGCATGTTAGTCCATTAATCATTACAGCTGTAAAATGATGGTTTGTCACACATCTACAGCCCAGCGGCCTTTACTTATCGAAAAATCTGGCCCTTGAGAAAAGAAAAGCCTTGATTTAGAAAACTTGTATTTATTTATTTATTTATTTTATTTGCAATTTTTTTGTTGCACATTACGTTTTAGAATGTGGTGGTGCAGATGTGTTTTATCCTAAATTATCACATTTAATTTTTTACTTTGAGCCCTGTTATGGATATGTAAATTAGAATATTTCTATCAGCAAATATCAGAAGGTCAAATAACGGAATGACAAACATAAAGAAATAAATCAACCTATTCTTGAATGTGGAGTTTAAAACCCATTAAAGCACTTCTTCAATTCATGACAGCACAAGATAAATTAAATGCTTTTAGTCTAAGGAAACATTACTGTAAAGCCTAAACCTGCTGGATTGATGTGTTCAAATGGATGCGGATAAAGCAAAACATAACTTTAGGTATGTTCTTGATAATTAAACATTAAAATAAGTGTAATGTTAGACCTTTAACTACTTTTAATAACCTCAAAACACCTTCAAATCAAAGTTCTCTCCTCATCTTTGTTGAAACGCAGCTGAATTAGAACTTTGTAACTCTAGTGCTTCAAATTTTGCTGTTTGCGATGTGAAGCAGGACCCCCACAGCAGCCGCACAGAGGGGTTCTACATGTGCCTACTCAACTGTAAATCACATGTACAGTACTTAGCAGGTGGAGTTTGCACGTAGGAAGAAATATGACTGGCAACGCAAAACCCTGATGTTTGCTCAGAGAAACTTGAATCGACTTGACTGAATTGACTGAAACTGTGTTAAGATGTATCAGTTTTCTTGGCATTCAGAAATTTTTGGATCGCAGATGGTCAAGATTGTGCAATGGTTATGATCACTTCACAGACATAAGGACATTTACAACAGTTTTTTTTTGTCTCACAGTCGCATCATTGTTGCAGAAAGAACAGAGACGACACAGACTTGAGGAGCGAAGTGAGTAAAGAACATGTCATGTGATGGAGCGCAGAGTCTTTTTCTTTCATGTGCACAGCTGTAAAAATGAAACAAGAGCAACATTGATGAAACACCAGTGGATTAAACCAGGTTTATAAATGTCACAGGAGAGCGAAGGGTCATTAGAGGTAAGAAACTGTTACACTAACGCACTGTGGACGTGAAATGAAAAAGTTTAAACAAACTCTGTGTTGTCCGTGCATGTTGTATATAATGAAGTTAGTGATCGTTTGGAGCAGGTGAGTTGGAGATGACGTGCATAATGATTGTAAAAGAGAATCTCACACTCGCAGACATAAGAAGAGAAAATGCAAAAAATCGTCACTCTGGCCATGTCTCTCCGAACTCGTAGAGGCACATTGAGCTTAAAAATGGGCTAAACTTCTGTAGTGTGCAGCCGGCTTTAGTTGTTTAGATTGCAAAAGTCATTTTCTAGAGGTTTAGATTTAGAGACAAACTAGCGTTAACATCAAAAAACACTAACGTTACACATTTCAAATCAACAATGTTCAATCTGAGGCTTTTCTCAGTTCATTGCATGTTCTGAAGGTTATACAAAGATCAGTTTGTAATTGAAAAATTTGAAATTTAATAAACTTGTTGCAGCCTTATAAAAGTCTAATAAAGCAATCATATATTTACCACATTAGGAACTGAGTTAGATTACCAGCTATTGGCTGAACAAGACATTACAGGAGAAAAAAATCCAATTGATCTGGCCTGGTATGCTAATACTGCAGAAATGCAAAAAAATGTGTCTGGATGATTTATCTAGAACAATATTTTAAGGCTTAGAGGGGAACAAAAATATTTATCACAGACTAAAAAGATGTTTTGATAAGAATGCAATGATAGATCTCAGAAAACAAGTAACAGTAATTGTTGATGTCTGACTTAACAAAACAGACCTCCTAATGCTCAACTCGGGTGAAGTAGAATGAGATTGTAGAGATTCTTTGTTTTGTTGCCCTTGGACAAAACATGAACTGCTAACAGTGATACAACAAATCCACTAGAATAGATCGAGAATACCAACTTGTGCGAAGGAGGAAATTGAGGTTAAATCGGGGTGTGTTTTTGCAATTACTTCAATATTTTGACATATCCCATCAGCTTATTATTTAACCCTTGTTTATTTTCACAATAGATTGACTTTGTCGGCCAGTTCACATTACATTTAGCTACCAAAGTCCCATTACTTTTTTGTTACAAATGTGTCTGCTTACTGTCACGTGAACTCTTGCTTCTACTGCAAAAACGTCTCCAGCGAAGCATCCTTTTTACAACAGACCAGTCGTGACAACTGACGGCAAACTACATCATCTCTCCCCATTCATCCTTCTCTCCATTATCCTCCATCAAATTGAATTGCCTCTTTTTACCGCCGCGTTTTGATTGAACACTCAACCAAGCGACATCGAGTTATCTCTTAACAGCTGACATTTTGACACGCCTTGACGTCTATCTGACCAAACCTGTCACCTTCTTCATCACGCTTTGATACAATTTCCCGCTTTCCCCATTGTACAATATCGACATCTAGACAAAGAAAACAAGGCGAAACAGCAGAAGCGAACGGAGCAAATTAGAACTCGAGTGTGAAGAAAATTGGACCGGACTGAGATGTTGTCATGAATGTCCTCGCGTGGGCCCGGTTTTCGTCACTTAACCTTGCGTCAATATTGTGGTTAGGGGTATTCTGCGCTCGATATGCCAGGAATCCGCTGGTGTCCCGCCGCGGAGTTGACATGTGAAAGTTCGCAGCTATGTAAATGCCGTTTCCAATTGACCCTGCCCCCGCTGTTGTTGGAAGGCTAGAGTTTCAAATATACATGAGCTTCCAGACACCTACACGCTAGCCGTCTCTTGTATTTGAGGGTTGGGAAAATAGGGTGAAAGACTGAAAATTTGATTATATGTCTATAAAAGTTGGAAGCAGCTGAAAATCTAATAAAGTTGAGACCTTTCAGAGGTGTTAAAGCAAGATTTATTAAACAACCAATCAAACTTTATTTATGAAGCGTTTTTATACATGAAATATAACCCATACTGCTTTATAATGTATTAAAAACAGTCCCACTTAAAGATCATTCCACATTTCTGTATTTAGTTATAATTTCTGATGACTCCAAGGGTCTAAAATGTCTTTAAGCTTAACACTGTTGCGATTTTGAACAGAAAGTCAATGGACATGTTTCAGTTACTAAGCTGCTGAAGGTCAATATTGTGATTGACAATGGGGACAATGGACAGGTACTTGCACCAAGACCATCACTTTGCAAAGTGTAATATTTTTTTAACCACAGCTGTCAAGAGTCAGACTGATAAAGAAGTGGATTGTGTGCTCTAAAATCATCTTCAATCATCACATCATTCATACCGTATGACTGAGACAAGGTGGCTGAAGTGTTTTGCCAAGAATACACTGCTGTTTGAGGTAGAAGTGAACAGGCAAACTGTGTTAAACTACTCGACCAGTTGTTCTAAACTTTACCACAGTGTGAGAAACACTACTCTAGAGTCTCTATACTTTTGCTGTTGAACTAATTTTAGACCAAGGACCACACTGGGCCTTAACAGGCCTGTTGCAACTAAAACTTTAATAAACCTTCCAATGTTTTAAAAAAGTCATCTGAAAAGGTTATGATGCTACATTATTCGAGTGCTGATGTACATAATGTACTGTATGACTACGGCTGCATGATATGAGACTGCATCTGCCTGGGCTTGTTTTGACCCATGTTCTACACCAGGGTCTCCAACTTGTAGCTCTGGGCTACCAGTAGCTTGCTGCCACCTGCCAAGTAGCTCCTCAAAGGGTTGAATCATACATATGCTTTTATGGTCTAGTTTCATTCATTATATGCCCTTTTCTATTGCAAATGTACCTTTAGATGCTGAATTGTGTCCATTTCTAAATGGATAATGGCTAATGTTTTTTTAGCCTTTTATTTGTGTCCCATTTTCTTATGATTTCTAAAAATATTAGCTCACCACCAGTTTTAGGTCTTATGGCAAATATGTTGGAGACTCCTTCGCTGCACTCTCATGAGCTACATGGTACATGACTGAATGATGTCGGTGAAGATCACTTTAGAGAATGTCCCAACTAGAAGTCAGTGACTTTTGAGTGTAGTTTGTGCAAGGGCCACACGGTTTGTGAAAAAGTATTAAATTATTTATTTTATTCTCTATTATTTCTATAAAGATTAAGGTATTTTTTTGTTTTGCTTGTGGAGAAAATAATAGTCTACAAACTTTGTTAACGTGATCCATTCAAATTGCATTTTGATTAGAATGAGTAATCTCACAGCCATAATTTGAATCAGACTGAACTCACTAGCAAAGCAGCAGTATGTTCTTTATGATTATAAAATGTTATCTTTTATTTTTTTTATATCACAATCAGAATTGAGTTTGCAAGCAAATGTCACAGAATGAAATTGTGATCTTTAGGATTTCACACTTTGTTGAATGCTTCAAATTCCTAAAATAGGAATCTACCCATCAACCCTCCGCCCTATCCCTGTAGCGTGTGGCTTTTGGGTTTGCTTGGAAATCTGGACTTCTTTAAAAGGATCTTTATTAGATCCAACTCCACTGCTATAAGCCTCGTGAGTGTGCCTTTCACAAGCAGTATAAGATTTTCCAGTAATGACCAGGAAAGAACTCCAATACTGAGAAAATGACAGCCAATTCTGCGGCAGATAGTAGTGTAATGTTTTGGGTCGACTTTTGGGGAATTAGCCATTTGACATTTAAGACACTAGCAGCACAAGCCACATATTTACTTGCAAAAAAATTTCCATGTCACAGTTTCATAGTTCCATCTGGACCAGAACGCTTATTACAAAGTTCAGAGTAATTTGGCCTAAAAAAATAAACAACTTTTTAATGCCACATTCAATATTTCATTTCTAAAGACCACAAACAAAAACAAGTGCGCGGGTTGGTTTTGCTGACGGAAATTTGCAGCCCCGTTAAGCAAGCCTCAGCATCTTCAACTAATTGGGCCAACTCCTGCTGTTTTTGTAATCCAGTTTTAATTTGTTGTTATTATATGTGCAAGAGGAATCAGGGCTGTTTACCATAAAGGTTTTAAAAGTCAGTTCAAGTGTGTTGAATTTAAATGTGGCTTTATCACTAGCAACAAAAGTGGGCCAAACACGCTTCCTGGGGTACACCTAAAATTGCTTTACATAAATTGGCTATAATTTACAGAGAATATTGTAGAAACATAGACTGGATAAAAAATATATTTGTGTCTCATAGTGCAGTATTAGACCAATCATAGTAAATAGGCATCTTTTTGGTATTGACCCGCAAAGGGGTGCTTCTAAGTTGTTAGGACTCTCTTTTTAATTATCATTTAAAAGTGCTGAAGAGACACCTAATCACCGAATCATTCTTAAATGATATAATAAAAGATGAACAGAAATCAGTTTTTAAAAACCAAACAAATATCAAGTTTGGCTTTTGGTGGCTTGTTTGAACATAAACATTTTGGCCCGCAAGGATAAAGTTGGCAATTTTGGCCCACCAAGGGATACAACTCTTAAATGTCTCATGGGACAAAAGTGGGTCAAATATGTGTCCATGGAGTTAGGGATTCAGCAATCTAGCCTTTTCAGTTTCGATACCGATTCAGATACTGGCTATCTGCCGATATTAAAATAAAGTTTCAAAATAAAGTCAATGAAATGAATAGTGTCAAACATTTTGAGATGTTCTCGATCAACACCAGCCTTTAAATTAGTCAGCCTTGAAATTAACCAAACCAATATTATGAAACCGATGCCCATTTCAGCGAAATTTTCTGGATCTGCACTGATATCTGATTCCAGTATCGGATCGGTGCATCTCTACCTGGGGTACACCGACAATGCCTTATAGGTTGAGTATAAGGTATACTTGAAAGAGAAATTTCCAAAGTTTATGATTGGATAATGAAGCTAAATTTATTTGGTTTATCTGTCTGAGCTATATTGTGTCCTATCCCACTTTTTGAAATAATATTTAATTTGCCAAGATTCAGTATGCTAGACAAATCAGGATTGTTGTAATTAAAATATGTAGACTTGTAATGTGGCTGGTTTCACAATTCTCTGTTATAACAAAAGTGGGCCAAATGCACTTCCCTGAGGTACACCTTTAATCTTTAAATAGAATGGTTATAGGGCATCATTACAGGGAAATTGACTGAATTATACCTATATACAGCATGAATACTGTGTGTTGCATAATGCATTTTTAGCTAACCACATCATTTAGTCATCATAAAGCAGCTTATTTTTGTCAGCCTGCCTACAATGTATCCCACTACAGCCTTTGTTGAATCATTTTTGGTGGATTAATTAGCCCTTATCAGAAGCACTTTAAAGTTATCTCACATTTCTAATGTGTACTTTGATTATCTTGAAACACAGGAACTAAATGTTGAAATGTAATAATTTTTGAATTACACTATCTGTTGTACATCTAATTAGCACAGTTTTATGGAATCTTTATCTCAAGACGATTTCACATTAATTATCCAAATATGAACCGTACTTATACATTAAGTGTGGAGTAGATACAACTGTTTTGCTAAGAGAGAAATTGTCCTGTTTAAATAGAGAATAGCTTTGTGTTGATGATAGAAGACAATAAATCAAGCATAAATTAATGTTGATGAAGCTGTTACAGGACAATGGATGTTTCAGATATTGCAGGTTTGATAAGTTTATATAAATTGGGATCACAGTAATATCTCTTCATCAAAATGTCATTTCATTTTGACGGGGGGCTCACTGTCTCTTCTTGTTTCTGAAGGTTATTGTTGAGATTGTAAATGGTTGTCATAGCAATGAAATAATTAAATTTACCTGGTTTCAATATAGTTGGGATTTAATTCACAAGAGTGCACACATTTTGTTTGGGAGGTCACATTAATAAACAAAAAAAAACAATATTTACTGGCATATGCAAGACTTGTGAAATACAAAATGTGAGAAATGAAAAGTAAAATGAGCAACAGCAACAAATTAGTTTGTTCCATTACAATGTGGAATATTGCCAGTTCAAAACAAGAGGATTACATACTGTTGATGTGTTCTTGGGCAAAACATATAACCTTCACTTGCCATGTATGTCATTTTTAGTGTTTGAAGCACAATTAGAGACAGAGTGGGTTTAGTTACAAGCATGAAACATCAACAAGGACATCTGATGTAATGTGCCAAAAAAATAAATAATAATAATTAAAAAACAGTTGAAATTCGACCATTATGTAGATAGTAGCCTAACAGTTTTTCTTTTTGGGGAGATTTGCCTTCTGTTATTACGTTATGAATGGATTTATTTAACTGTATAAACATGTAAGTTAGCTGAATGAGTTGGGTAGCTACAGCTGGCCTTGGTAGACCAATGGAACAGTTTGACCCTCAGCATACTTCAACATGATACATTTTTTGGCCCGCCAAGAAAACAATCTGCTAATATTGGCCCATCAGGAAAACGTTTGAACACCCCAGGTCTTAAATGTCAGTATTGGGTAGTTAAAATAAAAGTGAGCCAAAAGCGCTTCCTTGGGGTACACCTTCAATCATTAACATAGGTTGATTATAAGGCATACTTACTTTTTTTGTTGTTGTAGTTTTCCTTTCTATATTATTTCTTTCTGTATAGATTGAACAGTATAAACAAGTCAATTAATGAAAAATGAATGAATGAATAAATGTACTGTATGTAGCCACAAGTGGACTAATGGAAACTTGACTTCACATATCACATTCATAAATGCAGAGGTAAACTATTCAAGTAGGAATTAAGAAGTTCTGCCCAATATTACAATGTATAAAGAAAAAATACATAGTCATTATACTGTATATGTATATTGTATGTGGTTGTCATGTGATGTCACAGGGCCAAATGTCACATACAGATATAACCACCTTTTATATTGAAACACTTAAGAGGTACTTCAATATAGTCTTTGCCTAATACCTTAAAATGCATCGAGGCGTGTACAGAAGCATGTTTCAAGAGTCCAGCTATGTTAACTTGAAGTTAAGTGCAGAGAAGGCTTTCCATGTTGACATACGTTAGAGAGGACATAGTGGACAAGCCATGTTGGCATGTATGTGCACAGGGCTTGTATCCCCAGACACTACATGGCCACATGTACTGTACATTTATCTCCCACAGGCAGTCCTTACAGAGTTGGTAAAGAAAATCTACTTGTCCTACTTTGTGCACTTTTACACCAACCAGAAATATGAGTTTTCTATATAATCAAGTGGTAAAGATGAACAGTTATGGCATGCAATATCATCTGTAGGTGACAGATGTAGGTTTGTCCCTTTTTCCAGCCTGATAAGCATGCTTATTTTGTATTAAAAGTAGCTTAAAGGTTAAGCTACAATAGTAATTGCATTCGTTTCAGAAGGGGTGTTTAGTAGTCAGTAATCAGATTAGTTTTACAGAGTAATCTGACTAACACTGGAGATGTGAGCAAGTAAAGAGTGACTGACAGCGACAGACTTATAAGGTTACTTTTGTTGAGTGCTATAGAGCCAATCACTATATATATATTTTTGTATTTGTTTCATTCTTCTAGACAGCTATGGGCCTCAGCTATGGAAAAAGCCACAACTCTACACTTGCAAAACACAATTCTTTAAATCAGTATCTTTTATTTATAGGCCTATCACTGGTACTGAAATGTGTAAGCCGCCTTCAAAATAATTCAAAACCAACTTTGAAATGTTTGTATCATACCAACTCTTCTAAACCTAAAGATGGGGTATCTAATTGTCATTGCAAAGCCTGAATTAGGTCTTTCACACATACATTCAGAACATGGTAATATTGACATACTGTATGTTCTTTTTGGTGTAAAAGACAACGATTACTCATTTACAACCCAAAAAGTCAGGTACCAAAGCTTTAATGAACATTGTACATCATGAGGCCATCACTCTGTGTAAAGTCAGATGCTAAGATTACCCAGTACTGTCTCATGTCCTTGGGTTGAGACAGTAGTAAATGCATTGCAGAAATAAACCTCTCCGCCTACTTGTTTCTTTCTTTCTTTCTTTCTTTCTTTTCCTGCTGTTTACACTTGATCATATACAGTCTTTCTCTGGCTCTAGAGGGAATGAAGCAAACATATGGATGCTGACCTAAGAGTGTTTTTTCCTCCAAGTCATGAAGCAAACATGGTCTTTATCTTAGCTTAAGGCTTCACATAAGAACACAGAGTAATAACAAATACCACGTTAAAGGTTGTGTAAGCTATATTATGAAAGTAGGAAAATATATGGTCTTAAAGCCTTCATTTTCTTGTTGAAGCAAAAAGCATGATGAATTATGCCGCTAAATTAAAAAATGACTGTCAGGTGGAAAGAGAAAGGGTTTCAGGAATCTGACAAAAGGTAATTATGGCAAAAGGACACTGAACATATTTATTTCAATTAAAAAAAAAAGGTTTTGCTGTCGAAAAAAAAAATCTTAAGCACATTTCACAAACTGGAACATGACATGATGGTATGGTGACTACAGTTTGTCATAGAATTCAGTACACTGAAAGCAAATGGTATAGCTTTTAGAGCTGTAAAAACATGTCCCATCAAACCGATTTTTCGACTAAAAGGGAGTGTGGCAAAAGAAACACTGCAGCTAAGAATACAGGCATCTGATCCAACATCTATCTATACATAAATTACATACACAATGAATTTCTAAATATTTAGATTACACCAGAGATTTGGTTCCAGTTCTTAATATAATTAACTTTTTTTTTGTTTCTATTCAATATATATTTTTGTTACATTTTAATGAGATTATGTAAAATTCATACACTTTCTATATGAACTGCTTTTGTAGGTTTATACAATTATGTTCTTTATTCATGCAGATAAATTTGATATAGTTTAGAAAGTTTTGAAATACAATTGCAAATGTTATGTTTAAAGAATCCCAGGAAGCTGACCTTTAGTACAGCTCCCGGAAAATAAACTAAATAGAAGAATTAGTCAACTAATGCACATTTTGGTTTGACTAAAACTCCATTGACCGATTAATTGACAGCCGTGATAACTTTACTGTTATAGCAGAAGTAACTCACTGTTAACTCCTGGTGGAAAACCCACCCATGCAGTTTCTGAATCCCAACCCGACACCAGCTCTCTTTTATAGTTTTTTTTTTTTTATTTGTCTGTCTAAAATGCATTTGGGTGTGTTCACAAACCAGCACAAGTCATTGTTGTTAATTATCACTCCAAGAGTACCACAGAAGTACCAATAACTATCATTATATCAGTAGCTATCACTAAATAATACAAAACATACCAGTAACTGTTACTTTAGTTACCAGTACTTGTGACTCAAAGTACCACTACAAGTACCACTGCAGTTACCATTAAGTATTACTGGTAATACCACCAGAAGTACCAGTAATACCCTTGTAATTACCTATTAACTAGCAGGCGGTACTTTAAAGTGCTGCCGAGACCTGTAAGCAAGGCACTGCCACTGAAGCTGCTTTGTTCGGCTTTAAACTCGGTTGTTTCTGATGAGCAGATAACAATTTCTCTTTGCCACTTTTCATTTCACAAATCTCCCATTAAAACATCATTTCAAAACCTTGTCTTCCACCGGCGCTGTAATAACTGTCATTATCATTTTGGCCCTAATCCACTCTACCTTTATTTCTCAATTTCTTCTTTCTCTTTTTGTTAAGAAACCTTTCTCTAATTCACCCTCAAGTCAAGGTGACCATCTGCTTCTCAGCGCCAGAATCTCACACAATGAAAAACACGTCGCATGATTAAGAAGCGCCCAATTAGGACAGAATGAAGGGCTTTTTATTTACAATTACCATCTCAGTTTTTTACAATTAGGAGGCCTTGTGCAAACACAGTGTCCTTGTGCCTAATTGCAACGGACTGGTAATGGCGGGTCGTGATTGGGTGCTTGGAGGTCCAGCTCGAAGCGTCTCTATACTTGGTTAAACCTGCGTGTGGAGCGCTGATTGCCCGACTGTCTGAGAACTCATTTTCATCATGGGAGAAAAGGAAAGAGGCAAGGTCACAGGTTTGAAGAGGTGAGCAATTAGAGGAGGGATGTAGAGATGGGAATATTTAGGAGTTATGATGATAGACGGTAGAGTGATTGGGATTTGGGAAGCCATTTGTTATCTATTCAGGTTTTGAAGGGACAAGGAACAATGGTGTGACAAGTTTGTACAGTTGTTAGCTACATTTTTGAATGACCATTAGACCCCTCACACTGATTCATCTAGTGCATTTAAGTTGTCATCTATTAAAATGCATTTTTGAGCCTGCTTAACTGAAAACCACTCTGCACTGGACCTACTACGTACATCTTGTTCTGTGTATCTAAAGAGTTCATATCACTGCTTGCTGTAAAAGACAAATATTATAACACCATACAAACAAGTTTTTGGTTTACCTCCATTTCTTATTATTTGGTGATTATCTTTCAAATATTTAACCAATAATAGGTTACAAAATGTGTTTGATAAAAAGGCAAAAACAAATAATTTAAGCATGCATTTTCAATAATTTACAATGTGAGTGAGTACAGCTAAAACACTTCTTAAATTGTAATAAAATCCATCAAGACTTTATTTAAAGAGTTACCATCTAATTTTTAGTTTTGAGTTAGAGTTGAAATAAAACTTGAAAAATTTTTACTTTCAATTATTATTGTCTTGGGATGATGCATGTGTCTGTACCAGCCAGTCTCCGGAGAAAACGTAGATATACAACAAAAATGTACAACATTTGCACATGTAAGAACAGCTTTTATCCATAGGCTGTTAAAGCAATTCCCCACTTATGTAGCTTACTGTTAAACTGCATTGCCTTACTATGGAGGAGCCAACTGTATTTCATTGTTTTTACCTGACAATGACAAATAAATTCTATTCTAGACAAACACATTTTCACGACGGGTAAATCTTAACCTACCCCAAGTCCCAGTCCTAAACTTACCCATTTTAGTAACTTGATGCCTAAACTTTCTTGTTAAACTCAAAGAAAATGTAGCCACGTAATTTCAACCAAAATTCGTGACTTTTTTTACATTTTGGCTTTTTGTAACATAATGACGCAAAAACAATGGAAATGTGCTTATTGTAGATTTTTGACATTTCATTGTATATCTAAGTTTTCTCCGGTGACTGGATGGTACAAACACATACATCATAGCCAAGACAAAAAAAGACTCAAAAACGTGCTCTTGTGTTTGTTTTCTTTGGAGACTCGGTTGTTTGGTTTTTAATAAATATCTTAAAGACTGAGCACAATGATAGATGGAATTTCATAAAAATATGCTTGCCATAATAATAATGATTTCTTACACCAATCATTATGTTTCGGCCTTTTACAACTTGTCTGGATTTGAATATGACCCCCTGGGGAAAAATAATTGCCCGTCACTGATCTAGATCAAGCGGCAGTAATAACTCTTAACAATAATGGTAATATTGGAAGCACATTGTAAGCATTTGAGCACTGAAAAACAAACAGTTCATCTGACTGTGTTTCCCAACCTTTTTTGTCTCGACTACCCCCCTATTCAATTCCAGGCCAGATTAATCAATGATCTATGGTCTGAGGGCCGGACTTCAAAACTAAACTATAAATTCAGCGGTATTTTTATCTCGAAATCATCTTTTTTTATTACGACAAATGCAAAATAAAAAAAAACAATGTCACATAAAAACAAATTAATAACAGGAATTAGCCAAAACAAACCCAGTGTCTATCAACAACTTGAACTAGACCAGATCAGAACATAGTGCGACTAGACTGAGTTCCAAACCAGACTAATACTTATTACATCAGATGGAAACTACATTTTGAACAAGACTAGACCACAAAATCTGAACCAGGACTATAACGTCTTAACCATTATGGCATAATAGAATCTGGATCAAATGAGGCTACTGGAAAAACATAACAAATCCAGCCTATCGAGCAGTATGATCTGGTTCATGGCTTATATTTCATTGCGCTGGGCCAAAGCAAACTGCTTAGTGGGTCGTATTTAGCTCCCGGGCCACCATTTGAAGGGTCCTGCCCTATGCTTTGTTTTGCACTCCCCGTACCATTCGTTGGAAAACACAGGGTTAACTTACAATACAGAAATATCGAAAGACTACTGCAATAGCCTCCTATATGGTCTCCCTTCCACTCACCTCCAGAAACTGCAATACATCCAGAACTCTGCTGCACGCCTCCTCACTCACACCCGCTCCAGAGACCATATCACCCCCATTCTCAAACAACTCACATCCAACAATATCACATCCAATACAATGTTCTGCTCATCACATACAAGTCTCTTTTTTTTTTTTTTTTTTTTTTCATTCAAATCATTACTCAAGACCCACCTATTTAAACTTGCTTATCAATAATCTTGCTCTATTTTCTATGTTTGTTTCTTTGTATGTAAAGCGTCTTTGAGTGTCCAAAAAGAGCTATATAAGTATGATGAATTATTATTATTATTATTATTATCGAAAGACGTCTGGCTGCCATCTCTTTCGTCCCACCCACCTCTCGCTGCAGGCCGGAAAAAGTTCTCCGACTGGACGCCCATATTTGGCAACTCTCAAGTCTTAAACTTACCCAAATGACCT
The DNA here is from genome assembly GCA_038363315.1 of Mugilogobius chulae. Taxonomy (NCBI): domain Eukaryota; kingdom Metazoa; phylum Chordata; class Actinopteri; order Gobiiformes; family Gobiidae; genus Mugilogobius; species Mugilogobius chulae. Next base: position 16,839,303 of record CM076395.1, read on the forward strand.
GATCTAACCCCAGTCCTAAATCTTATCCGTCTTTAGAGTATAAATGTTGAAAAATATAAACAAGCAAGGGGTTTGCAGAGGGAGGTTGGTGGTATGTGTCTGCAGCCAGTAACTCTTGTCCAGTTGCCTAATGTTGCATTCACACAGGACGCGACCACGCAAAGGTTTTCGATACTAAGCCTATGTTGGTTGAAGCCATGTGGTGACATTTTCTTTAGGTTTAACAGGTAAGACTAGGTTTAAAGTTACTAAAATTGGTAAGTTGGGCTGGGGCTTGAGGTAGGTTAAGATTAGGATAAGGATTTCGTAATATTCATAAAAAATCTGATAAACATCGTAGAAATTAACAAGAGCTGCAAGGCAAAAAAAAAAGGCATGAAAACGTGTTCTGTTCCGTCGTGGTATTTCTATTCTTTCTTGTGAGAGTTCGTGTATCAGACTTTTCAAACTAGGTTGCACAACAGTCTAGCTTGACGGAACGGTTGTCATGTGCCAAAGTCTTCACAAGTTCACCCCTCACCCCGTCACTGTAGCTGTTTTGTAGCCTTGGGTGCATTTTAGAGAATGACAAGAATATCTACGATTTATCCCATTGCACACAACTGTATTTCCGGAGTAAGGAAACAAGTCTTTAATAATTCAGGCCCAAAAAGCAACACAACAACTCATGGCAAAGTTTGTGACCACCTGTCCACTTGTTGATAACTACGACTGGACAAGGAGAAAAATATAAGATTGGACTGCACAGAGAATTGATGGTTTTGTAACTTTTTTTTAAAATCATCAACTGGACAAAGTTTGAAAAAGGATGTGTCTCTTACAAAGGTGCGACCAAGTTTTGCAAGACTCAAGAACGTCTAAATCAAGTTCCCAAGTCAGTGACTCATAATTCCAAGTCAAGTCCGAATCTTTTGATTTAAGTTTCAAGTTGTTTCAAGTAGGGATGTCACGATACGGAATTTCAGTACTGCGATTATTGCGAGACATAATATCACGACTTGAGAGATTATTAACGATTGCAATTGACTTGACCAAACAACATTTTCTTTCTATCTAATTGTCTAATACAGGGGTCCCAACCACTGTCCGGGCCAACCGGTCCGCGGCCATCTGCTACCGGTCTCAGAGGATTTTTTAATATTTATTTTTTGCTATTTTTAGTCTATCACTTCTTCTTGTGCTTTGCTGTGACAATATAGTGCCACTTATCAATAACAGCAAATTCAAGCAATAAGTGAGCTAAAAATATACACAATAATTGTTTTTTTTTTTGCATTTTACATTGTTTTATCAGCGCTATCATACCTTGATCGTCCTGGAAAGAATTTGTGACTGTACCGGTCTTACAAGAAAAAAGGTTGGGGACACTGGTCTAATACTTTTCTTCAAGAAAGTGACCAGTTTTGTCAAATAATGTGCTTTAAAAAAAAAAAAAAAAAAAAAAAAAAAAAAAAAAATATATATATATATTATTATATATATATATAATAATATATATATATATATAAATATATAATTTTTTATACATTCTTTTTCAAAAATGGTCACGTCTAAAATATTGATATTTGCAGATGCATATCTTTGAAATTTAAAATCTATAAGGCTCACATAATCACAAATTTGCTTTTCATGATAGTAAAAAAAAAAAAACTACGCGTATTTATCTGGGAAATTAAGTGTCTGTATCAAATATCACCCATTTTATATAAAAACTTGGCATTCATTCATTTAAAAACACGATTAATTGGCACGATTATTATTATTATTATTTTCTTTTTATGATTATATTATCACTTGAATCATCACATTTATTAATTACCCTAATAATCTTGACATCCCTAGTTTCAAGTTAGTTGTTTTTTTTAAGATTTGATCAAATTATTCATTCGTTCATAATGGAGAAATTTCAGTGTTGCAATCAATAGTTGTCAGATGGAGAACTTCCACCTGCTTGTCTCCATGAGGATAGTTCTGTTTTAGCCTGAAATATTCACAAGTTTACACTAACTCTTGCCATATTCATAGTCATAAGCAAGACTAATGACAGATAAGATCTGTGGAGAGATTACCTTGTTCACAGTGATACTGCAAATTTTAAATTTTAAAACTAATGCAAAATAGATCAGTAAATTGCCCTATGTTGGATCATTCAAGTCATCACAATAATAACTCAAGTCCATATCACAAACTTTTCATTTTGCAGCCCAAATTCTGAATCAGTTTTAACCTGATTTAATTTGCTAATGCGTCGCCCAGTGCGTCATTGTGAATTTTTTGGCTGCTTGGCTTTTGGTGGATTTTGCTCCTAAATCCTCTTAATCCCTGTTTAATCTGCATTGAGTGTGGACAAATGCATTAATTAACTGTACTTACAACACAGCAGGCTAAGTCGTGCTGACAAATGGGATATCTGTGAATGTTTCTGGCTCTGGCTTTGCCTAGTTGCAGAAAGGCTAAATCTATGGCACTGTAAAAGCTTGGTTTAATGGTTCAAACATTGGCGTTATGGTCAGTCCCTTGATATCTAATTTAAAGATAGGAATATATAGTAATCCAAACATCACAGTTTAGCAGCTGTTTACAATGATTGAGATTGTGATTTCATATTTATTTTATTTCTATTGTTGAACTATTGTTTACATTAAGAATTTCTCCAAAGATAGCTCTTCACCACTTGGTCACAACATGACTAAATCTAATCTTAGATTCCTTATTTAGTGCAGTAATAAATCAATAATGATTAGGGATGCACCGATCCTTCTTCAGTCCCCAATAATGATTCATGTCCCAAAAGCATGTGTGCCCCATCTAAGATTATTACAAAAACATTAAGTCTCTTTTTGACTTTTAATGAACCATTACTGTAAAATAAAGAAAAAGCACAATTTCTGATAACTTTATAAATTACTTCTCTGCATCACCAGTTTTCAAATACATCAATGGCTCGGCTCCATCAATGGCTTGGCTATTACTGAAGATATGATTAAAAAGCATGAGGCCTGCAGTGTCATCACAAGGGGCATGGTCAGTGGGGACTGCAGATCACAAGTTCACATCGAAGGGTCCAAAGATCCGGAACACCTGCTGAACTGAAAGCTCTCACAGATCTGCGATAGTTTAACTGTGAGATCATAGAATGCCTTAGTCAAACTTGTAAAGCTAGGTCTTTTTAGCAAATATTTTATGTCAAATACCTGTTTTGAAATGGTGAAAGCTAATTATGTGTCTTTATAATATTGTGATCCTCAGAGAAGTATTTGTAAGAATGCACTGAGGAGATTATATTTTTTTTCCTCAGGTCACTGAACTGGTTGATACTTTTGTACGTGTGTGTCTGTTGTCCTGAAACAAACAAAATATACTGTAAGTCACACTACTGAACAATAAAGGCAAGTTGAAGCTAAAGAATTTGAGCTTTTGAACATGAATTTAGACCCACACCACCCAAACTCGCCCAACATATTCTGATTGTGCTGTATCCAATACTTTCTTTTGGCTGCACTACTTTTTAGTTCCACTCAAAATTGAGATTGATAATCACAGTGATCAAATGTACTGCTTGTCCATTTGTGCTAAAAAATGCAGCAAGGTTTTAATGTTCTGTCCCTTTCAAACAAACATATGAATAAATAAATATAATGTATATCATCACATGTCCATGTCTTGTATTTGCTAAAATATAATCTCTCTATCAATTGTCTTTTCTAGCTTGAACTGAGGAGACTTAACTTTGCCTCTAAACTGTTTACTATTCTATAGATAAACTAAAAAGTCTGACGTTTGCTTCTAAATAGGCCATTTTGTCCACTTCTTACTATTTGTGCCATAGCAAGCACATTGATCAACAAACTAATCTTAATATCCAGGAAGAGAACACAAAAATCCTCCCGAGTGTCTTATGTCTATTGTCATTTGCTAATACCTCATCTTGTGCGTCATTTCAGGCCTTTAATTCCAGAAAGTTGCTGACTCTTGTGCTCACACTTTCTGCTGCTCAGACAACCTTGTGCCGAGACGGTAAAACATAATGCGTCCTTCATTCATTTTTCATCAGACGCTGTCCTACAGTCCACTGTTTAGTGCCATTCATGTGTAAACAAATCAGCAAGCTGCAAAGACTGACGAGGCTAAAAAGTGCAGGTATGAGGATGTAAGCAGTCTGGTTGTTTCTGATGAAATCTGACACTTTTCTCAGTCTGTGTTGTTATTATTGGCTTTTTGTTTTGTTTTTTATTCTTAAGTGTCCGTGTCTGTTTAGACACAAACTGAAAATACCATAATCTCACACTCACATCATATAGACTGTAAAGTTCAAAGCTTGTGAAAAAGCTTATGTCTGTAAATTCTGGACATAAGGTCAGGTTACTCTAATTGATTAAGCTGCCTGTCATTCAAACATATTTTGAAATACACTCAACTTAGTAGCTTTTTGCAAGATGTGTGTTTTTGTTTGGTCAGACAAGCAGTGCACATCTTGACTTTCTCACAAATGTATTACCGGTAAATGATTTTGCGTTTTTTGTGGTTTTTTTTTTCTTTCTACTCTTTACCAATATGGCATTTTGTAATTTTTAGGATGATTTTTGGTTACAAACTGTACAAACACTAACTGAAAGTGGCAAATTTATCAAGTATTTGGAAAATGAACGTGCAAAATAGGTTAAGAGAAGAAAACATAAAACAAACAAACAAAGACACAACAGATATCTGTCATTCGTTTTATTTAATTTATTATTTGTTTATACAAGGGAGGCACAATGACAGCACCAGACTCTTTTTCATTGGCACCCTGTTTAAAACAACAAGTAAAAACAATCATTAAAATATTAAAAAACAATAAAAACAATAAAATATAAAAAAAAAAAAAAACAATAAAAACATTAAAATTGAATTCAGGTAAATAAGTACAAACATGATTAAAAATGTCTGCCAAATTATTAAAACAAGGCAGTGACCACACATTCCACTTGTAGGGGGCAAACAAACTAAACTACATATGGAAATTAGCTGTAAGCTACAATCTGGTACAAGCATCTCTGCCATTGTGCTTAATGTAATTGTACATTGTCCTTAATAAACATTACCTTACCTTTTTCCCTGTTTCAGTTCTAGGACACACAGAATTCATCATCAGACAGTTTTGAGATCTTGTGTTATGAGATGTTGATCTAAAACTCAAGAGACTTGTGAGGTACTCAGACAGCCTATCCAGAAAACGTTTATAAGTACATTTAATGCAATGTTGGGGTGCTTGAGATTCCAGGGGGTCCCAGAGCTTTGTCTGGTCAGAGGTTCAAGTTCTATAAGTGAAACTTTATTAGTAAAAACACAAATCTAAGCACCAAAACACCACAATAGTTGTTTATTTGGCTGAAATCAATGTGTTTAATTCTAATTTTCATCATACAATAACAATTTAGAGGCCACCGGTTTAAACAAGGGGGGGCTCGACAAGTCTCCCGTTCTGTCAGGGGGGCTTCGATTAAAAAAGGTTGGGAACCACTGATCTAGCGCATGGCTTGATAAAAGAAGAAGCTTACTTGAACAAAATAATTGAGAGAAATTGCTGTTGCTAATCAAATACAAGAAGATTTATGATTTGCAGAACATTTTTGAAAAGATCTTAACTCCAGGTACAGCAGGTTTGAAACACATTTTTAAACTCCTCAATATTGCAGTGGCTCTGCAGACAGCATGACCCATCATCACAAAACGTAACAACACTTTTAGGCCTCATACATTTATAACTACACAAGGGAAACACGTATCTTACTCCCAAAGACACATTTATGCAAAAAAAAAAAAAAAAATTTAAAAGATTCCATAAACTACATCAATTATCAGAAATCAAGATTTGTTCTGAGCATTTCTTCAGATGAAACTGCTTTTCTATTCCAGCTACACCCCTCTTTTCTACCAATGCGACTTCTTGGGACTCATCATGTCTGCTTTTACATCACGCGCATGTTTCAGAGTTTGTAGATATTCTAAGAGCAATGACTCAGAGGCCCTCCCCCCCATTACATCGGGACAAAACCACGGGACCACAAGATTCGGCTGTCCTCTGGAAACGCTGGCACACCACATTCAGGCTCAAAGCAGCAGCATTTACCCCCTAATTATAGCCTAAAGTCACTCCGGTCGCCGATGGAAACACTGCGCTGGCGGGCGAAATTTTCAAAACACAGGAATTGTTGTTGGACGTGACAGCGGTGACACGACTTACGGTAACTGCATTTCCCTCTGTAATTATAAATAATATACGCGAATCGAGTTAGAAAGTGGTTTGCTCGTGTTTATGTCTGGTAACGAGTTCCAGCAGAGCAACTTTTGGACATTTTGAGGGATCAGAGAAGGCATTTATAAGAAAACAAAAGCATATTTTATATATATTTAACGTAACACTCAATGAACAACGATTTTTCCTTGCACATACTGAACAAAAATACAAACAGCACTTCTCATTTGCCAAGAAAATCCATTCTATCTTCTTGATGTGTATTACTCTGAAATTAGTTTTACGTATTATAAAGTTGGATAGACTGTCGCTTAGAGCCTTTGGGCAAAAGCAAAATGTCATGATGTCACAGAGGAAGCAGAAAAATCTTATCAGAAATCAAGTTGAAAGCAAAACAATCTAACTGTCATCACCCCAATTGTGCACCACCAGGGTAACTCCGATTTGAACTGGATCCACCTAGCGCCTTCGCTCAATTTTATCGGAAATGCTAGAATGTCGGGTCCGAAAGGAAGGTGATTAAATTTAGGGGAATGCATAAATTTAGGGAAAGGGTTAGGGAAATGGATTAGGTAATGGTTAAATGTAGGTAAAGCGGTTGGGTAATGGTATCTTTAGGGAGAGGGTTAATGTGTAGGTTTAGGAAAAGGGTTGGGTAAAGTTTAGGCCAGATTAGGAAAAGTGTAGGGTCAAGGTTAGGCCACTTTAATAAAAGGGTCGTCGTAATGGGTATGTTTAGAGAATGGGTTTGGGTAAAGGTTAGGCCACTTTCATTGCTCGGACCCGACTATCTAGCACTACTGCAGATGGTTCCCAAATACCAAGAAGTACAATTGTCCAATCTGCAAAAAGAGAGAAAACCGTTTATTGGCCAGAACCAATCAGAGTTGAGCTAGTAGACAGTACATGTTCTTCTTTGACCTCGTAACAAATATTAACCCCTTATGGCAACTAATGGGACATGTGTGGTACCTCCCACATTTTCCCTATCATTTCAATGTTGTTAGTTTTCTCATAAAATAAACTAACTTTTGCACATTTAAAAGAAAGGCGAGTTAGTTGCGTAACCTTCTTAGTTACAGTCAAATCAGCCATTCTAAGATGACTCTGTGCGTGTTTAAATGCTCTTCTGATGAACAAAACATACCTATACATTTTGAAAAACATTAACAGGACTTTTTAATGGGCTCCATCTAAATGTTTAAACTTATTTTAAGTCCCTAAATCTCATTTTTCATTTGTCAAAACCAGAATTTGGCTCAAACTAGTGTGGCTGCAGCTAGTGCCACCAGCTTGACTGCTGTTTACATTTACCAAAGAAAATCTAAGCGTTTTTGTGAAAATAGGCTTGTTCCTTATGGGGATAACATTTAATTTTGTATTTAATTGGAACGTGCACCGCATAGTTTGGGCGTAACAGTTAGCTGAAGCAAAAAAGTACACTGCGCCATACTTGTCCTCATACGTTCAAATCACATTTCTGCCATTGTGTTTTCTTATGTTCCATCTTGTGTAAATAACTCAAGTAATTACTTTCTTTTATATGTCCCTCTGTCAACCACATGCACATTATTCCTGTACATATCACGCACAAACAGCACTGACAGGTACCATTTATGACCCATTACTCTTCTAACACATGTAAACAGACTTGACTTGACTTTGCTTCCAATGATCTCTGGTCCACACAACAAACGACCTATTTCTCATCACAATGCCACTCTGGAGACACCAATGATAGCAATAATAATAATAATACATCTGTGCTTGAACCATTTGCAGATGCGTCAAATTAAAAAGCAAACGTTATGCAACTGTTTCATGTTGATCAAATTGAGCCGCTTACGTAACAATCGCACACAATATCCTTAATGGTATGCAGACAATAGATTATGATAAATAAAGCCGCAAGACTGTTATATAGAGAAGGGATTATGCAGATTAGTTGCTTGTATGGATTATCTTGAGGTTAGGTGAGGGTTAGACGTTGTTATTTGATGTAGCTTGTCACTTAGCTTGCTCTCTGTTAGCCAGTGTTTACCGTAATCCTTTTAAAACGGAGCACTCACGTTCTTTACGGCTGGTGTCAAGAAAACGAGAGCCAGCTAAGTACAGTATGTTTTATTCATTGGGTTTTTATTCTTCACAAAATCCACAGGATGAAGTTGGTTTCTTGGTTCTGATGTCCATGATCTGTTTTGTCTGCATGGCAATGGAATGTTTATGCCTGGAATGTTTCATATTTTAGCATTAAGCTTTGGAATTTTGCTATTAGTTGCAATTGTTCATCTTAAGCCTTTAAGCTTATGTACTTGATTTTCATGAAAGTTGGAATTTATGCTGTCCAACAACTGCCTAGCTCTTACAAATCCTTCGGTACGTGCAATTATGACTTAAGAACAGCTTTTTACAAACAACAAAGTGAAACTGAAGTTAGATACCATGCTTTAAATGGACATTTTCTAACTGAAAGTGATGGCATAGGTGATCTGGGCATCGCAGTGACCTCTGCAAGAAGATAAGCAGATCTTATTATGTGAAGACCCTTATGTACATGTCGAAGCAGTAATAGACACCAACACCAAAGAAGCACTGGAATCACTAAGAAAAGTAACAAATCAGAACACAAGTCGGACAAATCTAAATCAGCCGAAGTCTTTCATTAATTTTCTATTGCGTATTCTTGTTGACCTGGAACCTGCTCCAGTGACTTTAGACCTTAGGTTGGGAACACACTGGACCATCGCAGGGTTAGTATTAGAAAGATTGTGTATTAGAATAGGCCTTTAAAAATAAGTAGGTCTGCTAAATACCTTGATTTCATTTTATTATTTTAACAGTGTACCCTGCTTCACAGTCAAAACACAACACCTTCTAGTGCTTCCACAGCAGCCACAGTGTGTGTTATGTAAAAGTTGAAAAGTGAAATGATGTGGCAGTTTAGGTGTTACGTATTTGCCCCAGTGTGTCCCGCGCTGTGTGCCGCGCTGTGTGCGAGAGATGCAAACACAGAAATGTTCTCATATCATGAAGCATATGATCAAAGTGGAGCCCACCGGGTGCATGTGCGGTATAGATTTTTTTCTCAACATCATTCAGAGGACCGATAAGGCCAGAGCTTATTGATCCGGTGGACCGTTGAGGTTGAGCACCGTGCTGTTATGAAACCGGGTCTCGCTGTCCATTCCTAGTTGACATAAAGGCAGACAGGTGTAACTATGCTATGTTCTGCTCAAATTAGGTTGAGGTTTTGTGTGGGCAACTCTGTCAGATGTCGAATGACAGTGGTCTTTAATGTGACAGTCAGTTTGTGACCATTTTGACCTGAAACTAGATGAAACTTTGCTCAGTTTGCACTAAAATGGCAAGACTCGAGTTAAGAGTCCGAGTTAAATAGATTTTGGATTAATGAGACAATAGTTCACTGAAATAGACAGTCCAATGTAAACACATGATGGTGTTTTTGTCCCAGTAAACCAAGTGTTGGCCTGGGTCAGATGTCCAAACAGGTAAACTTGCCAAAAATAGAACCTTACAATATTTATCACAATGAAAGCAGGTATGGCCTAATGGACTCATCTATTTTTAAATGACACTTTCGACCCAAAACTATGGACTGAAAAAAACTCAATGCAGGTGGCCCTGAAATGCCCTGAAAGCTTTCACTAGGTCATTTCTCCTTTCCCACAAAAGCTTATGAATGAATGATGGGAAAGTGCAGGAGTCTATTGTTGGCGGCTTGTTGCGTTTGAGTTCACATCAAGTCAAAAAACAGGGGAAAAGAGGGAAAATTTGCTCTTTTTGCACAGTGCATTACAGCTCAAATTGATTCCAACACGGGAGCACTCAATCTGGCTTTGAAACAGCCAGCGGGACTGCGAGTGCTTCAGCGGCCCGGTTATGCTGCGTTTTATTCCACATTCGCAAATACGAGATGTCACCGGGCGCTTAGGCAAGTCAGAGAAAGGATAAAAGGATTGTGTGGAAGGCAAAAAGTTACAAAATGCACTGTGACACAGACAGTGGAGTTCTCTGTATTGTGGTTACAATAGGACAAATATATCTGACAGCAGGAGAGGAGCTGTATCCAGAATGTATTGTCTGGGTTGTATTGTCTGTTTTAATGTTTAGGCAACTGTGTTAATGAAGTGAAGCTTTTTTTTTTAACTAAAAATAAATAAATTAAAAGTTTGTTTCCATCTTTTCATGTTTCAATGAGTATCTGTGACACTTGAACACTGGAACAAGTATAGTTTGTTTCACAATGCCAACAAACAGAATTTTTGCAAAATCAATGAGAGAAAGAAAAATAAATATATATATTTTAATTAATGTGAAGTGAGTGAAGTTAGACTTTAGTCTAAATAACAGATGATCAATCAGCTCTTCTGATTGCCCAGTACAATGTGGATCTGAAATAGAGGCGAAGTAGAGGTGACTGATTATCTGCAAAAGAGAAGTGCTCATTAACACAAATTTATGAACCGTTATTTTTAGATACATTTTGCTTTTGTGTTGAAAAGACAAAAAAAAAAAGTACAAATTAGGTACAAATTCTTTTGTCCAATTGGTTAATCTTTGTGAGGCTCTGAGCTACATTTAACCAATCACATTTTTATTTGTTAATATGTCTTTATTCATTCTTTCATATATTGAATCCACTTTTTGTTTTAAGTATAGACTTCTTTCTTGGGTCCAAATGTATTTCCTTTCTAAAGAAGAATGAATTAAATAACATTGTCATAGACATTTTTGCCATATCAACACCAGATAAATAAAAATGACCAACATTATATATTTTTCCCCTTAACTGAATATATTTGTCAAAGTATTTTTTTCATCATAACACCTGAAATTGTATCTAGTGTTTTATCATTGCAATAAGTATGTTGCGAACATCTTTTATGCTTACTCATTTTTTTCAGTTTTCTTTAACATTGCCATATTTAATTCTACTACTTTGATAATATTTCTTAGATATCTAAAATAGCATTTACCAACTCAAGTACCTACTTCACTTCTAGACTAAATCTCACAGAGTAGATTCCAATCCAATTCCATGTAGCTTCTTCTTTGACATAACCGTATCTTGTTACTTTTCCAGCTGCGTTTTGGCGACTGCCTGCTCTCTCCTCCTTTCATTCAGTCAAAGAAAACCATCCAGGAAAGTCCAACAGCCCCGAGGGATTTGAGCTTGAACCTGTGCCAACAACAAGGAAATAAGTGTTAGCCCGACAGTGCAAAGAATGGCCCGTGACCAAAACCTGCTGCTAAACAAACATGGTAGTGTACGGAGCATATAGAGGGCTTTGGGCAGTGCGTTCAAATGTTTTTCTGTGTTATATATCGCCGTGTGATTCGGAAAAGATGGGCATTTTCGAAAAGTGAAAGTTTGGCTCAGGGATGTCGACTTTTGAGAGCACTGGGGGCCGTTGTATCCATCATGGGTTCCCTTATCAGGATTGGTTCTAGACAGATAGATGGATAAGTATGAATAGGTAGATTGATTGACTAAATCCCAAGTCAAAGAGAGACAAGTCCAAGTCAAGTCTGAAGTCCCTGACCTCCAAGTCCACGTCAAGTAGTGAGTGACTGCCCCAGAAGTCCAAGTCCTCTCGTAGGTTCACACCTCTGATAGACAGACACACAGACAGACAGACGAATGTTCACTCTTTCACTGTAGACAACAAAATCTACTGATGCATTTTGACATTCAGCTAAATGCCCTAAAGAAAGAGATGCCTTTTTCAAATATGGTGCGCTTCGGTAAATCTCTTCAGATGCAGGAATTTTGTGTAAAAGACAGCGGCAGGAGGTATAATAGTTTAGATGGTCAAGGAGGTTGGCAGTTGAAATTCTATGCTTTCTAGTTTGTGTCCAAGATGCTTCATATAGACCCTATCTTGTTGTCTTTGATGGCAGAAGACGATGTTGCGTCCATTTAAACCAGTGTAAACTAGCATGTTTTTGGAGAGAATGCAGAAAAAATTAACAGAGTATATATGGGGGCTTACTCTGTGGAACCTGACAGAGTTTATTGAATTATTTCTAGCGAATGAGAGCATTTTGTCTGAGCTTGTTTGCTTCTTCAGTTGATACTTTCATGTCTCTAAAACAAGAAATAAGGATCTTGTGAAGAACAACTGAAATACTGTCACCACTAGTTTTAGCGAGAATCCTCAATAAAATAGATCAGTTTAACATCAAACAACACTTGCATGATTGATTGGGTAAAGTCGTGCTAACATTAGACGCCGATGTATTAGTTACAGTTCACTGCAAAGCGCTACTTTAATGACAATGAAACCTCAAACTTTTAATGCGTCGGCTATGAGTTATTGAGGGGTTTGCCACCTATAGCTGTGACGTAGGTCTGAAAAGTTTGTAAGAAGCATTATTTTACAGAATTGTTTATTCATTGTTAAGCAAATTGGATTTTCAATAGCAATCTCATCTTGCAATATTGTGTGCGAACTGTTATATGATGTAGTTTGGACATTTTATTTAAGTTTTATTTAATCAATTAGAACTACAATATGCCAGATAAATAGTATTTTGTAAAACATCAAATTACATCAAAACAAGATTCATTTTCCATTGATAACATTCAGCAACAGCCTCATAGCAACATGCTCCGAAGTCTGTTCTTTACTTTAGTTGGGTGCACAGTTAAAAGCCAAAAGCAGTGTTAACTTTTGCTTGGAAGCGAGTCGAGTCCCAACCCTTATATCCTCCTTTCTCCTATAATTAGATTTCAAACCAAAAAGAAAACACAGCAGTTCCTCATTAAGGCCTAATGAAAATATCATTGCGAATATTCTTTTCCATCTCTGCGAATAGATCCTTCTGAAAACACGGCTAGACTTATTTTGAACGGTGAACCTTTTTGTCCTGGACTTTCAGATGTAAACTGAGCCTCCAAAGTCTCACCGTGCTTCACCGTTAGGCTGAGCAGGAAATGATTTTGGTCAACCACAGCTTTGGTGAGTGCAAAAACCTGGAGCTGGCCTGTCCGCAATCAGGATGCTTAGTAATGTTCCGGAAACCGAGTGTCTCCGAGGCAGCCAGAAGGGCTATATATAAACGCACACACTTCTAATAGGGTTTATTTGGGCATAAAAGAAAGAAGGTGTCTTTAAAATTAAGCAACTTTACACTGTCATATAACCTGGCTCTACCTGATGGATTCAAGCGATATTTGTGATTTAGAAAAAATTTAGAAAAAACATCTGGAGAGACCTATCTGCACGTTACAAAAAAAAAAGGCAATAGGAGCAATCGCGTTTTCTTCTTATAATAAACCAACTTGTTTAAAAATCCACAAATATTGAAATTCTCTGATCTAGTGGATCAATATGCATTGAAACTTATGTTTTTTCTCCCATCAAAATCGCTACAGAAAATGTTTAAAATCATAGCGAGCTCATATGAACTTCAAGGAACAGAAATGTTTATTAAAAAAGAAATTTAGAACAGTCCATTACGTTTTTAACATCTGCAAAAAGTGTAAATCTAAATAAAATTTTTCCTGATGGCTTTTATCAGCACTCTACCCAGTATGATCATGTCTAGTACTAATTTCAGAGTGATACACCAACACAGTCTCACTGAAATGTGTATCTATACTATGCCTATGTTAATAGCGCATCATGAGCACGATTCTTTTTTGCGCGTCTAATATACAACGCCTATTTCATGCTGTAAAATATGGACAGGTGTTGGACTCTTTGGGGTTAAAGGCTAAGTTTACATCTGATATTACAAAAATAAGTACGTTTTTGGGTTTGGAGTTAGTTCAGATTAGGATTCGAAATTTTTAATTTTTTTATAAATAGGTACACATTTTTAAATCCGGTATAGAAATACACAGAGGCAGCAAGGAATGTGTCATTTCTGTGAGAATGGGCTGGATACACGAGCCAGGTTACCTTTCATGTCCCTGCCAAATAAAGACTGATGATCAAATCTCACGAGGTCTTTTTTATAGGTGCACAGTCTCGTGACACATTGATCGTCTTATACCTAACCCATAAATCATATTTTAAATCCATTTACATCCAAAGTCTTGCTCATCACCTGACAAGTACGTACATTTTGAGTATCGAGATCAACTCAAAAGATCCATCTAGGCCTATCCTTACTATTAGCATCCTGTGTCAAGTAGATTTGAGTATTTTTATGTCCTCCAATGTCCCCTCCGTCTCCAGACTATCAATAAACATTTCCATTTCTTCAAAGATAAACCAATTCAGACTTAATATACCCCCGTGTTTGCCTGCTAAACACATCAGCAATTAAACTTCTACATCCAAAATCACAGACACACTCCTTCCTTCCCTTCTGTGTTTGTACAGCGGACATTTAGATTCAGATTTTTCGACTGGCCAGCCTAAATCCAGCTCTCTCAATATTGCCTTTTCAGTGTTTCCAGGCAAATACAAGCTTGCGGTTTCTCCCGAGTTTGTATTCTCAAGCACACATATTTAAACGCTGTGTATTTTTCTAATTTTCATCTTGGCCCGCGCTCAGAAGGACTTGACAAACAGAGTATTGTGTTTTGGGAGGAAATAAAGTAAATAGGATTGTCTGTTCTTATATTTTTGCGCGCGGAGGCCTGTTGACTTTTAGAAGCTTGGATTAGAGCCAGTGGTGAAGGAAGGGTTTTCAGAAATAATCAAGGGGCACTCTTATTACCCAGAATCCCCTGCCACCAGACGCTGAATCATACGTCTCTTTCATAGGTGTGGGATTGAGTTTTCAGTTAAATATATCACATGATTAAAGTAGAAATTGTTTGTTGCTTCATTAATCTGGGTAAAAACTGACTTACAAAAATAATAAATACCCCAAGCTTTATTTTCCCAGCTCAGCTACGCTAGGACAGGTTAGCATACCTTTTCCAAAGCCCTAAACTGACTTAGATTTTCGAAGTAATTATAACAAAATAGGATAGCGACGAATGTAATATAAGTTGTGTGGAATAAATCTGGAAACTGTGTGGCTATAGCTTGTAAATACAGTGTCCGCTTCATTGCTACTGTAGCAAGAAAACCCTTCTACAGGCTAGAGAGCAATGCAAACACAAACTGCTCATGTTCCGAAAAAAGACCATCTACGACTTTAAGAACAGATCTTGTGACAATTCTTACCTTTTTTCTAACCATAAACTTTTTTCTGATTCAAAAATATATGAAATGGCGGTTTAGCTTCTTTTACCAATAACATGTATGTTGGGAAGGGAACAATTGGTGGTAGTCGGAGGTTGAGGTGTCAGGTGTTTAGGCAAACCTCCTCTGCTGAGCTGCCCCAGGGCAGTTTACTGTGTGACTGAGTGGGGAGGGGAGGGTTCATCTCACTGTGAAGCACTTTGTGACTGTCTGTGTAATGTGCTATACAAATAAAGATTACTTACTTAATTACTTTTAGCTGCTTTAGCTTCGGCTACCGTCCGCTTGTCGCATAAAGAATCATGGGAGAAACACAACTGTGCATAATGTCCGATTATGTAGAGCACCTAGCAGAAGGCTAAAGTCAATGGTCAATATGCCAACAAACGCTAATGAGCAAAGCCAATGACGCTCCGGAAACAAACCATATCAAGCTCACAGGGCTGTAGCTTACTAAAGGTTAAAACAGGCAAAGGATTGATGCCCCACAATTATTAGGGGGTAGAATTAAAGGACACATAATTTGTTTTTATCTCATGGTTGGGCAGTGCAATTATTCAAATTTCAATTGGAATTCTTATTTCTGCTGTAATGGACTACAAAAATTGTGTAAGCAAGTCAGTCAAGTGAGTAGTCAAAAAATATATTATTGATATTGCGTCAAGTGGTGATATAAGATCTTTATCTTTAGCTGCAGTAATGTTTTTTTTTTTTTAGAAAAAGTACATTTGCTTATGTGCAACATTTGACTTATTCACATGTTTTGCCAATGAAACTGGTTTCATTCATACTAACATTATGTACGAGGTTTAATACATTGATTATCACAAATATTGTAAAATAGCGACTGTCAGGTATCGCAGGTATCTTTCCCCAAAGGCAGGAAGTATTGTTTGAACCAACTCAAGTTGATATAGCAGCATGGATGTTCTCCTTCTTTGACTCTACCAGAACAAATTACGTGCAGAGTAGTAAACATAAGGTGAAACAGCAACTGACCAAAGTAATGTCTTTAGAAAAAAAAAAAAAAATAATATTTTTTTTTTATTCATTAATTCGTTCATTTTCTACCGCTTAATCCCGTTAGGGGTCGCGGGTGACTTTAGCCTATCCCAGTGACTTTGGGCCTTAGGCGGGGAACACCCTGGACAGTGGCCAACTTGCCATAGGGTTATGCTGCGTTCACACCGGACAGCTGAATTCGCCTAAACGCGCGTTAAATTTCGCCGGTTATTTATGCTGTTGACGCCTCAATAAGCTTCTAAGCTGCTCTGACGCGCGTCAAGGCTTTGGTGGACAAAAAGACACTTTCAACGCCCCAAAGCGCTTCGAGCTCCCGCTTGTTTACAGGCTTTGTTTTGCTCGTAGACAGACCACGTTGAGAGAGAGAAGGAGAGAGAGAGAGAGATAGAGGCTTATTGAATTTATAAAACGGTTTATAAGATTCAAATCTAAACCTTTCTCTGCTAAATCTCTGGACCTTCGGCCTTCACCAGGTTCCTTCGCTGGCCGTAGCCGCTATACGAGCGCTGGCCGCCGGCTACATGTTTAGCCTTGCGCCGGCGGCTTCGCCATTACAGCGTAAGTTAAAAGTTGTCATATTTTCGTTTACAAGAGTCAAATCTAAACTTTGAGACCATTTGAGGCGAGAAATGGTGGGTATTATTACCAAATCCACTGTCATTTAACTTTTCTCTGCTCAAGTTCTTAACCCCTAGGCTTTCACCGGGTTCCTCCGCTGGGCGTAGCCGCTGGACGAGAGCTCTCCGGCGGCTGGATGTTTGGCCTTGCCCCGCGCCAGAGGCGGTGGCGCCATTACCGGGTTGCATTTATAAAATGGAGCTTACCCGATCACACAACTTTCTCCTCCTGCAGACAGTCCTTTTGCAGTCCCGTCCTCGTCTCCTCCCGTTGTACAGCAGGTTTAAACATGGCACTGGGCATTTTTAATACATCCACGAGAGCGCGTTGTCAGTCCAGATCATGTCCTGTGTTTGCCGTGTCTCCAGATTTTCAAAGCAACGAACGGCCAAGTCTTTGAAAAAAGCCCCAAACAAGCCACCTTTCGTTAAAAAGTTACTAAAAGACTTCAGTAAACAGTCGTCCTTTCCCTTTGGTGTGACAGGGGAACAACATGTGACGTGTACGGGGGTGTAGTCTCTGATTGGTGGACGCGAGCGTCTAGACGCTGAAAGTTCAGCAGAGCCCAACTCTGGCGTTGACGCCTGATGGGGCAGCCAAAGCGTCCGCCGCAGGTTTGAACTTCTTCTCTGCAAGACGCGGCGGCAGCAGACGCCTGAACAAGCGAATTTCAACGCCCAACGCGACGAAATTTCGCTGGACGCTCAAGACGCGGGTTTACATTGACTTAACATTGAAAATGGACGCAAATACGCCAAGACGCTGTCCGGTCTGAACGCAGCATTAGACAGACAACCATTCACTCTCTCATTCACTCACTAAGGGAAATTTACAGTGATGCCCAATTAACCTAAACGTCCATGTTTTTGGAGGTGGGAGGAAACCGAGTACCAGTACCCAGAGAAAACCCACGGTGACACGGGGAGAACATGCAAACTCCACCCAGAGAGATCGTGAGATGTTGATATGGTCCGACCTGGGAGTCGAACCCATGACCTCCTTATTGGGAAGCCAGAGCTCTAACCGCTCTGCTACCGTGCACCCCTGACTTTAAATGCAACTCAAATGAGAAGGAAAGAAACATGATGAAAAGCTCCTATAGTCAATTTTGCAAATAGATCTCAATTAAACTTCAGCTATGTTCATTAACTTGACTGTCAATGTCCATACAATCTGAGGAGCCCTGGTCAGCTAGTGTGTCACTCAACCGTTCGATTTCCAACTTTCAAATTTGTGATAGCTCCTTTTCTCTCTTGTCTGTGATGACTGTTAGAAATAATGACCCTATAGAAGCTTTAAAGCACAACAAACAACAGCTCGTCGATACACCAATTCTCCGCAGGATTGTGAGCTCCTGGATTGGCCCAGATCAATCAGCTGTATTGAACATTTGGGTTTTCAGATCAGACATAACGACACAGTGTGAGGAAGGGAGCTTTTCCAAATGATTGTGTCTGTGCCTGTCAAATCATAACATTGTGACTGTTACATGGTGTTCAAACATGCAGAGATCCTTGTAGGTCAAATTGTATGAAGTATATCGCAATAACACAATGCCATGGTATTTATACTGTGAAGATGGTCATGAAAAAATAAGACATTTCTATGGGTTTTCAACAAATGGATATTTATTTATTTCAGACTCTTCAAAAGCAATTCAACAAAAAAATTGCATGATATAACCCAGGGATAGGACATTCTGCCTCAAAGTAACTAGTTTTGACCCCTTTGGCTGCGGCATAAGTAGGGATTTACCGGTCTCATTCTTCAATGTAAAGTTCTTTTATTGTGAGATGTTTCATGGGTTTCTTTTAAGTCACCTCACAGCATCTCGATGGGATCAAGATTTTGATGATGACGATGTACAAATCATTTAAAGATAGTAGAAAGTCTTCATAGTTGTCATCTGGACAGCGTTTCCGAAGATCAAGACGTTTCGACTCTCATCCGATAGTCATTTTTAAATCTAATTTCAGTCTGACATCAAAATGAAAATGACTATCGGATGAGAGTCGAAACATCTTGATTTCTTCCAGATGACAGCTTTGAAGACTTTCTACTATGGATCACTCCTGGGCGAATGAAGGATTACAGTGGTGTCAACTCAGGCCGGGGGCCAAATTCGCCTCAGAAGTATCTTGTGGCCCTGAGCATGATTTCAGATT
Organism: Mugilogobius chulae; assembly: GCA_038363315.1. Taxonomy (NCBI): domain Eukaryota; kingdom Metazoa; phylum Chordata; class Actinopteri; order Gobiiformes; family Gobiidae; genus Mugilogobius; species Mugilogobius chulae. The sequence goes on from CM076395.1 coordinate 16,858,514, forward strand.
ATTATTGATAGTGCCCCTTATGTTGCTGAGATGTGACTGTTAAATCTAATATGCACTGGAATGCAGCAAAAAGCATACAATCTATCCAAAGTTTTCTTCCAATGAAATTATGTGCAATATAATGTAATGTAATGTAACACTATATAATTCTGGATATACAGTAAACTTGTTATATTAGCTTTATACAGCTTGAATTTAACACAGAGGGACCTATATTTTAAAATGTGGCCTCGACCAACTCTGACTCTGATCGATTTGGCCCTACACCATTTGAGTTTGACACCCGTGGATTACACCATTGTCATTTAAAGATAACATACTGTATAAAGATTATATAAAAAAGAAAGGCTTGAAACAGAGTGATTTGACCATTCCAGGAGTTTTGACTTTTTGATTTGGTTTGTTTTAGGTCCTTGTCATGTTCTGTGGTCCAGGACTGCTTGAGCTTGAGCTACTTTAGATGGTTACACATGTTCCTCAACCAAACTGATGGAAACTAGGATAATGAGTTGATCATGTCCTGCTAAACTAAAGCAGACCATTGTCCCCTTCAGAATTCACAGTTGGTATGAGGTTATTTTTGTGTAATGCCGCCTTTTGTTGACAGGTCTGTTTTGTTGTACAAATAATTCAATTTGACGCTCATGTGTTCAAAGAATATTATTCAGAAGTCCTGTTTTTTTTTTTTGTTTTTTTTTTTAAATATTCTCTCTGACAAACGTTAATGTGTCTTTGATCTTTCTCTCAGAGAGCAACGCTTTCTTCTTTTACACCTCTTATGTAAGACACATTTATGGAGCCACTTTCTGATTATAGAGGCACTTTCATATAAACAGTAGCTAGTCCTGTGTCGATATTGTAGGGTTTTTGGAGACCTCTATCACCATCTGCTGTCAAGGTAATCTTGTTGGGACCATGGTTAAGAGATGTTTTGAAAGCCCTTCACTTGTCGACTGTTTTTCAGACATTGGAGTGGCTGACTCACCAACTTTTTTACCAAGGCCTCAGATAACTCTTTTGCTGTCACCATGGTTTTACTTCAACCAACCTGCCTGAGATTGAAATAGGGACAGTCCCAACTCCACAACGTACAGGGCAATCAGATTAGTTTATTTGTGTGGCATGCATGAAACAAAGGAGCTGATTGGTCGCCTGTCATTGAGACCAAAATCTAACTTCACTCAACTCACATTAAAATCTTTGTTTTTTTTTTGCTTTGCTCATTGATTCTGTAGAAATCAATGATGTTTTTCAGTTCCACATGATTTTGTTCATCATATTTTTCATGTTGGTTTTCATACGAGAGAAGATATGCTTTCCTGATTGGATAAATAATCAGTCACTGAAATTCGAAAGAGGAACACGGTGGTCATACGGACGGTATATTTTTTTATTTATCATCTGGATTTTCAAGGCCTTAGCCATATTATGTATTTTTGTAGAATTATTTGCAGTATTAATTCAGCTTCTAATGTTTGAATTGAAAAAAAGAGTGAACAAAAAACCCCACAACTTTCCATGATACGACCTTTTTTCTCACATGACTATATGAATTGAACAAAAAATAAAATTGTATATTAGCTAGAGCACATGTAGAAAGCGTTTCATCAAAAACATGAAGCTTTCGCCCTGCCTATTCATTCCAGTACTTCCATTCTTTCCACTTCACCTTTAAGACATAAACACAAATTGCAATATTTTGAAGCCGTCCAAACATTTGCTCGGCGCATGAAGCTTCATGATTGTTCGGGGACACGCGCCATCAGAAAGTCACAGCTCGGTCACGTCTTTGTTTTGAAACCCATTTGTATTCCAAATGGTTTGGTGTTCCGAGATGACATTGACACTACCGACAAACACGCTCCAAACTTTTCTCATCTCGTTCTCACTCTGTATACGTCAATAAAAAATGAATCCTATATGTTCCTATAGCGCGCCTTCTTTTTGTCCACTTCTCTCTTTCTCTCTCCAAAAGCAACATCGGTTTTTCAGTTTGCCAGATGAAAATAGCACGTCTCGGAACTGTCAGCGGAATATTCTGAATGGCATACTTAGTAAACAGGTATCCGTGTTTTTCCATCTGCGGTTGTTTACCTAGCGAGGCCATAAACGGCAGCATTCTGTGGGACTCATTCAGCACTGGACAGGCTTATTTGAGAATCGCCAAAGTGAAAGAAGATATTGAAGGATTGTGGTATTATGTGTACACTGTTGTTGTGTCCTTGGGCAAGATGCTTCATTCGTGTCTAAGAACGCGTTGGGAATTTGTTTGACCGTTGACTTGTTGCTGAAAGTGTTGTAGAAATGAACCATTCACTCTGCACTGCATGCTTTTGAGAGATATTCAATAATTGATATATTTTTGAACCAACAATGAAATGTTAGAGTGATGACTATTGCGGGACAAATGATGTTGCATGTAAACAATTGTCACGAACAACAATTAAATAGTTCATTTTCAGGTTTGTAACCAGTTTTATGAAGTCAAAATGTGTGATAAATATATTTAAATACACGTATTGAAAGACATTATGTCCATATTTAGGGTTGGGCTGTTTTTCTTTTTGCACAAAAAATTGGTTGTTTTGTGTATGTGTTTATTGATTTTAATAAAATACATGGATGTAATATTTTTTCATCCCTTGTTCTTATAGAGGGCTTTTCGCTCAACGTCACTTTCCTCCCTACTGTGCATGCATTATGCAGAAAGAGCCATCTGCTCCATCTGCTTAGCTGGGGAAACTTCTTTGAATAAAACGACAAAACGGATCAAGAGCTAGCTGTTTCCATCTGGTATGAACCGGTCCAACAGACGTCTGTTTCCTGAAGCTTGAGACAGCGTTTTTCTCGTTCTTTTTTTTTTTTTTTTCACTCACCTGCATGTAATTTTCAAGGGTCGTTGGGTCAAATTTCATTCAGAAATGTTGATTTATCAGCATAATATTTGTTTTCGCACAGTGATTAAAGCCCTCTATAGAATGAACTAAAAACATTTAAAGGACACATATACATTTTTGAGTTACTTTTTTTCCTTCAAACCTGCTCCGAAGCACCTCCACTTTGGAATCTCATGCACCAGAACTAATAAAAAGTCTAGTAAAGTCACACAAGGGTTGTGTGTGTTTTCTACATCAAAAATTGAGTTAGAGCTCTATTTACTTACTCCAAAGAAAGAGCTTATGCAATCAAACTAATCTTGCCTGATATGCTAATCCTGCAGAACGAGTCTGGGCGATTTCTGGACTTAAAAACTGTGCAGAATATCTCAGAGATCTATCTATGACATCGCAGGTCTAAGACATTCAGAACAAAAGATATCTTACAAACAAAACTTCAGTTGTATTTTTGGTGAGGAAGCAACTTTACAACAGGATCAAAAATTTTTAGATTTTGCATAATATGTGTCCTTTAAGTTTATTCTAACAATCTTATGAATATATTGTGACTTGAATAATCACAATAACCCTTGACAATAAACTACTTTTTTTCCATAAGCTTTGCACTCTGTGACCAATGCAACAATACGGCTAAAGGATACACTAAACAAGTGCAACTTATACTGGAGTCACCTTATTTCGCCCTGCACACTTTTCTTGGTAGAGCATTTCCTGTTTCGCTGCGATTAGCCTGTAGATTTCAGTTGCTGAGTTTATTGTAACCGTCATTAGAACTTTAGATAGTCTTGCAAAACAGACAAGCTGACACGTTAGCTACTACTACTTGAACTCGGCTATCGTGAGTGCACATTGTTCTGTCCTTGGACAAGACACTCAACATACACTGGTGAATGTTGATGCATAGCACATTTCAAGTGCTCTTTGGAGACAGAAAAGAATACGACAAATGTGACTGTTGGAATGTACTTGAATAAAAAAGCTGTGTAATGCACTTGAATTGACAGTACAGTGAAAAGGGTGACTCGCATTTATTTCTTCATAAAAACATGCTTAAGATAAACTGGATTCAGAAATGGGAACACTGATTTGCCAGTGAAGTAATTTTCTTAACCTAATAGCAAAAGTGTGGCTTGAACTAAGAAATAATGTCTTGAAATCAGTCTAAAAGAGTTAATATAATCTAGGTCTCTAAGATAAGTACAGCTTAAATTTGTCAAAATGTTTCAATTTAGGGTTCTTGTCTGTCATAAAATGATTTTTTGCTGGGCTCACCATTTAAACTGGGCAACATTCTCCACCTACAGTAGTCCTGACTAAGCAAGACGATCAGGATTAGTGTCCCTGAGTGCTGTGTTATATGGCTCACTGCTTCTGAGGCGATCACCCAGTGGCATTGAAGGATGGGTCTATAACGCCGAAGACAAATTTCCCAATGGGGGTAATTAGGGGGACTTAACCTGGGTGCACTCACATTTTTGTTTTCACTGCTACAGTTATTCACTTGTAAGCACGAAACCAAAAATCTTGTTTGTCGGATTGGCATTGTTTTAAATCCAAACTGTCCTGAAGATTGTTCCCTCTCAGCATCGCAGCTTCATCAAATTCTCCTCTGTGAAAAGCACTCTGCAGGGGAAGGATGAGCTGGCACCAAGATGCCAATTTACCTCTCCAAAGCACGTCTATGAGCCGAGATCTTCTATTGAACTCATGATGTCAGAGACCAACAGGAAGTGTGTGTACAGGAGAGTCCACAAGAGCCCACAATGTGTGTTTGTTTTTTAATTAATTCTCTTAACATTTTTCTTACAATAGTGTTTCCTTTATTTACTTTTGCATTTGTTGTTGTACAGTAAGATTTAATCAGTAGAAGATGACAAGATGCAAAGTAGCCAGGCCAGGCAATTAACTGAGAGATCGAGATGCTGTCATGTTCAATTTTCAAATATTTGTTTGATGGTTTGGAATTGAAAGATCAATAACCAATCCTTTGTCAGTGAAAAACTTGTGGTTTGAAGCAAAAGTCAGACAGAATATTGACATATTATTTTGTGTGATATGGAACATTTAAATTTTTGTTTCATTTAAGTTCTTAAAATCATTACTATTTTTTTTGTTTTTCCCAGATTGCCCAACCTTGTTAGAACTATGCCTTCCCAGTAATGAGATGTGGCTGCTAAAAAGATAAGTTAGTGTGTCAGTGATAAGGATCTGATTTACTCCGACTTGGTGGTATAGTCTGTCATTGGTTCACTGGTTCATAGGTCTTCATCAAGCTTTTACGATGAAATCCACCAAGAGGAAGAACTTTAAACCTAAAGTTTAAAGTTCTGGGGTTGGATCAAATCAACATTTCACAATCTCTCTGGGTAGAGTTTACTTGTTCTTGGGTTCTATTTGGGTAATCCAGCTTCCTCACACTTCCAAAAAAAGGATGGCAACACTGTAAAAATCAGACGAACAAGGTTAAATGTTTTTCTCAGTATTTGGATTTATGGATAGGCAGGGCATCATTCCTGTGATCTTTGCTATTCCAGTGACACTACAGTAGACAGACAGTAGACTGCAAGCTAAGGATAGAATTATGGACTATTTCAGAGTTTATCCCTGTTCTCTCTGGAAGATTTGGACACTTCTCACCAGCTCAAGCGAAAAAGAGCACCAGATTAGACCAGATCAGTATGTCCACATACAGGACAGGATTACAGGATTAAAAAGAAAAGTACACCATCAAAATCAGTTTATCTCACAGCCAGGAAGATATGTGAAGATACTGTGTGTGTTTAGCCCATTTTATCTTTTGTTTGAGCTTCGTAATTTCCATAAATAGAGTGGCATCTGAGGGAAGGCCCACTATCGGATCTCTGTGGGGGAGAACAGTTCACACTAATGGGAACAACAACTTTCTCACTCTCTTCTCAACAACTACAATAGCAAATATGGACTTAAGGAAATATATTGTGCCAACTATAGATATAAAGACATGGAGATGAATAAAGCGGCACAATGGCCCAAGTTTGTAAATAGTATATCCAACAATGCTAACAGTAGCTGCGTGCTATGCTATACATGCTAACGTGATGCTAGCGCTGCCTGGTATATTTAAGCAGCAGAACAATCAGTTTAATTTCTAAGAAAACACCACTTCAATATCCATCAAGACTTGGCTGCAGTTCCCAATGACTATGAATTCTTATGGATCTTTAACCATAAAATTCCCTCACAGCAGGCCACCACATCCCCAAATATGATGCATTATGACGCCGATTTTTCTATTGTGCAGGTTTGAGACTAGATGGGAGATGGTTTTCGTTTTGTGGTTATAATGCATGAAAATGTTAAAACAAATTCAAACAAAACCATATTGTATGTATGTATGTTAACTCTATAGGTGCCAGTCATTCAGGGTTCTTCTTCTTTAATCTCCAGAGTCTTAATTTGTGCTACGTTTCAGGAGCTTGGAAAATGTATGATTCAACTCTGTATTAGTGGTACAAAAAAACAATGAGAGATGTGAGTTTGGATTTTACAGCTTCAAGTTTATCTTTAGATATTTACCTGACTGGATTTCAAATGAAAAACCCTGGCGCCAAAGGGTTAAATTCAATTATGATTTTAGATTTAGAATGTCTGACAATAGATTAATGGTTCAATAGAATCCAGAAAGTTTTCTTGTTTACGTAGTTAGCATATTAGCCATAACTTTTCATTGGTGGCGGGACACTAAATATTACTGTTCAAATGTTTATAAAAAATACACGTTCTGAGGACTAACAACAGTGACTTTTAAATGTAATTTACTATGGTTTATTTTGTGTCCTAAGGTAAAAAAAGAAAAATAAAAAAGTTAATTTAAATAAACAAAATTGAACAAAATCGAAAATCATGGTTTCAAAATCGAAAACTGAATCGAATCGTGACTTAAGTCAATGGTCTCATCCCTAGTGGCTGTGCTAGCAAAAGTTTATATTTTAAAATATTTGGTTATGAAGTTTTAGGTTAGGGTTAGGCTTAGGTTAAGCGCATATGACAAGTTAGACTACATTTTTAGTAAATATGATTAAGCTTTCACTAAACATTTAGCTTGTTTTAACCTAATTTGGTTGTTTTGGTGAAGTTCATTACCCTCTTTTGTTCAATAAATATGACATACAGTATGTGGATAGGAATCCACAACTGTTACCTGGCAACTACATTGCAAATGTGGGCCAAAAATCAACATAAATAACAAAGGAGTGACAATTTGACAAAATATTATAGCTTGTAACAGTTGTTTGCAATGTTAGCATATTTGCTAACTGACGCATGTTTTTTTTTTTTTTTTCTTTCAACCCAGTTATACAGTTATACACAGCCATCACAGCCATCACTTTGCTAGCAAAAGTTTATATTTTAAAATATTTGGTTCTGAAGCTTTAGGTTATGGGTAGGGTTATAGGTTAAACATTGGGGAATATAAAGACGTACTTGTTTGTTTTGGTGGCTATTGCTAATCCTCCCACTAAACTGCATTAGACTGTCTTCAAAATTCAGCTTACGCTCATTATTCATTTTCAATTAAAACAAAGCGCATAACCCATTGCCTTATGTGCGCACACTTCACCCTCCGAATCATAACTCCTCTGACTCCAGTCAACGAGACGCTAATAAATCTATTCATTAACATTTCCATTGACTTCTCATGCTGAGAACAGATCCATTGACGCACATTCTTATCAGATTCACCTTATTAAGTCCACATAAGGGAGCCAAGCGTGGAATCCAATCGATGCGTAGTTAAATAATAAGTAGGCGATCCTCATTTCCGCACTGCTTTTCAATTTTCAATTTCTCAAGCAGGCATCTCGGGCCCATTCATGCAGAAATGCACCAGACTTGACTTCGATTTGGTGATTTATGGTATTTATGTTTTTAGTCTGCTGCTTGAAAAATGGTAAAGTGGTTGAGGAGTTTGTATTCACTCGCTAAAATGTTTGGATGTGTTTGGGGTTGTTAGAAATAAACTGTATATGTGGATAAGTTTGAAGTGCAGAGTTGGCGGATTAGATTTTGGAAAAACTAGGTGATATTTTTAACTGATCAACATTTGCGATGGGAATTACACATGAAAGCAAAAACAGTTCTGAACTTTTATCGTCAGAGCCAACAAAAATTGTGTGCAAAACATTCTGAAAATCGTGCAGTTGAGAAAAACGTCTAGAAACTAAGGTCAAAAATTATAAATGACATTCTGTTTTAATGTCGCCATTATCTTTGTTAGAAAAGTCTGTTAAAGTATGATCATTGTATTTAAGATTTTACTAAACATTTTGCTAACTGCGTCTCAGTTAGCAATTTGTAGGACTATAAATGATGACATCCTACTTGAAAGCTACCTAGCAACCACATCCAGTCGATCTCCGAAACAGGACCTCCTGCTTGGTTATATAAATATAGTATCTTTTGCTTCAATAGCGTGAGTTTCTTTAATGAGCTGTTTAGCGTGCGTGCTTAGTTTTGAGCGTGCTGTGCGCTTTCCTCTGCTCTGCTTTTGGCACGTTGCTCATTGTGCTGTGTGCTCTTTGGCTGATCGCACCAGAGCCGACAGCCACGGAACACGCACGCTTCTCAGCCGATAGCAGAGCCGTGATACACAAGAGCTATAACTCTACACGTGCGCTTCACAGCCAACAGCAGAGACACTGAGAACATGCGCTTAAAACGGGAAGAAAAGACAAGAAAAACAGGAGGAGGCTGTTTGGTTTTGATGTGAGCCAAACCCTTCCTGAGTATTACTATGGTTACACCAAGAACGAATACTTAGAAGATCTACAATTGAGGTTAGGATAAGAATAAACTGTTATTTAAATAGAAAGTTCCAAAAATAATTAGCTTCATTGGTGTAGTCAACGTTTTCTTCAATTTATATTACAGATTTAAATAGGCCTACCTACAAATATCAAAATAAATATACAGCTGATGTTTAACTAATAATAAAAAAATTCTGGAATTTGAATTGGGTCTTGCTTTATCTAAGTAGTTTGCGGGCTGAAAAAGTGTGAGCCCCTCTGAAATAGAAATTGTTGGCATCTAAGGAAACTCCCACTAATGGACTAACTGTGGTGGTGAATGCTGCATATATTCTAATCATGGAAGTCTAATTAGAACTGGAAAATGAGTTTAAGATGGACGCTTGTTGTTTCATTGGCTTGTGCTAAGTAGCGCACTAACACTGAAAAATATTTTTTCTTACGCGCTCTTTCCTATTCAGCGCCTCCCACCATCGTAAAGTCAGAAATATGACTGCATGATCACCTCTGACCAATCAGAGCGATGGTGGCATGAGCACGGGGAAGAGCAGTGATGGAGCGGGGGAAGTGTAGATTGCACGGACAGAGCGTTAAGCTAGGCTAAATGTCGTTCAGTGTTTGAGGCAAAGAGATAAATACCTTCAAAATATACCATTGTTAAAGCTGAAGGTGCCATGTCAGCGGAGCAAGAGTAGTTTGATGTCTCCAAAAATGCTTTGACGCTCTATGGGGGAATTTGTCTTGGGCCAACATCCATGATTCTAATGGAAACAACAACTACAAGAGCAGATGTAGACCTAAAGAGATACATTATGCTATACAAATATGAAAGCATGGAGATGAATAAAGTAATACAACCACCTAATCTTGAAAACGTATCCGACAATGCTAACAGCAGCTTTGAGCTAAATGCTAACATGGTTTTCCCGTCTTTTAACATCTACAGAACAATATGTTTTACGTCACTTCTACAACCTCCTTTAAGCCTCCATTGGGACTCGACTTGAAATAGTGCTGAACGTTCACTTAATTTGACGGAATTCGTCTTAAAAGAGCAACTGTATCTACAACTCCAAAATTCCTACATTGTTGTATGTTTTTGTTTTATTTGAGACATAGAAATACAAAAGACCACAAAGAAAATTGAAAATGTCTTTGCCTTGCTCTTGATTTATCTACAACTATAGCTAAATTAAGTCTATCCATCTAACTCTTAAACTATCTATTTACAGGCCTATATCTAGGAATCAACTTGAACGGTACTTTACTTGTAATTACTATTCACGAGGCGACCCTTTTAAAGAGCAAAAGTAACATCTTGGCAGCGTTGCAGTGTTCTCTGATGGACGGTTTGACAACAGCTCCGCGGTGGTTTAAACGTACGCTAATGTGACCTTTAGCTTGGCACCACTCACCCATCACCAGTCCGGAATAATTAAGCTTGTATGGACAGTTGATTAAAATGGATTTGTTGTTTAGATTGCAAAAGATCCATGAATAGTAATAGTTGTCGAAGTCATAAAACCCCTTTTGTTAGGCTTTGTGAGCAAAAGCGATGAATCGGTTACTAGATTAGTTGACGATTATTGGACCAATCGATATGCTGCATTTTTGAGAATTTGACCATGCTTAGACAGTCCTCTCCCTCTTAGCCTCATAAAAAACATTCCAACTTTCTGTTTTATGACATTATTTTGTCATTTTTGTCGCTGTTTTATGAGTTTGTCTGAGCATTTCTGGCATCAAATCGTAATCATTATGACTGCAGACCTAATTTGTTGTCTTTCTTTGTTCACTTTTCAACTTTTAAAATGCTTATTGTACACTCAGGGGCTCATATATGAATCCAGGTGCTAATTTGCAAATACAAACCGAAAAAAACAAAAACAAAATCTAAAAAATTGTTTTCCTACAAAATTGACACACACCATCTCAAATTTTGTCTGTCTGCCTGAACCTCAAATGTCAGTTGAGTCAAGGTTTTGCTTCTCTTTTAGCGTTGTTAGCTGTTTTGTTTGTGAGCAAACGCTTGATAAACTATTTTTTATGGTGTTATGATCAAACGTTTGCAATGTCATGCCCAATTTGTGCTTCGAAAAATGTAAATATTGAATTTTTACATTATGTTTTAGTCACTTTTCTGTCCTCGTGTGTTTTAGGCTTTTTTGTCCACAGCTGTTCAGAGCAAGCCGTGTCGTATGCTAATGACAGTTAGCCACAACGCTAACAACGATAACAGACAAACTTTTTGGATTTTAGTGAACAAACATGACATTATTGAACAAAGACGGGACACTGTAGACTAATTTTCACTTTAACAATATATCTTATGTTTTTAAAAATGTGTATCGTGCCTTTAATAAAACATTCAGACTTAAAAAGGCCTAGCAGCTACTTAGTAATATAGATGAATTATTAACTAACATAGTCTATTAGAAAGTACATCTTTGCTTGTGTTTGATATGGTTTTAAAAAAATAAGTACCACTATTCAATGCTTGATAGACTATTTACATTAAAGGGGACCTATCATGTCAAGTCCACTTTTCTGAATTTTTAGCCATATTATTCCAGTGTCTCTTAAAGTTATTTTACTTAAAGTTTTAATTGTCAATTTTAATTTAATTAAAATTAAATGATAGAGTCTTGCTTAGTAGAGTATTCTTGTGTTGTCTTGCAGCTGATGTTTGAGTGTTCTGAAAATGGGTTTTCATCTACCACCTATCCCCACCGACTTATTTACTTGTAATTACTAAAAATTTTCTGATTTTGAGTAAAATATGTAGCGTAGCAACTAACAAAAAAAAAAACACAGATACAGTTACATTCAAATTTTACAAGGAAGAGGCGTGGCTCATCACTTCTGCAGTTTTGAACAGGAAGTCAATGGACCTATCATTAATTGTAATTTTGTGTTTTACAATAAACAGAATGTAAATTACTGACCTACTTATGCTATAGTTTCATAATAAATCCATGTAAAAGAAAAAACAAAAACAAAACAACAACACTATAGCTCTCCTTTAATATTAGATTTGCCGTTTGAGCTACTTCATTTATGAACTCTTGAGACCCTTACTTTCTCTTGGAAGAAACAAACTCACATTTAATTGACTTCTCCTTGTAAAAAGGCAAAAACACACTAATAAATCCATCCGCGCATCTTCAGCCGCGTACATCCCAGCAGTGCAAAATCTGTTTACATTTTACAGCACATTAGCTTAAGTGAAATACCGTCGCGAGTGCATTTCGGAGACAGATATACAGTAGCGTCTTCATAATTTGCTCAGTCAGGTTGCCTGTGATTAATAGCATGATTACAGCTAGCTACCTTCTTTTTTTTACAGGACTTGAACAATAAATCTGCCAGACGGAGCATAAATCTGATATCAGCAGTTCTATTTTCTCGTGAATTGTTTCGGAGACGCTGGTAAGCAAACGTAATACGGCCGCATCTGTCACTGCCGCCGGTACTTTTGAGATTACAGCGTCGCGAGAGAGAATTTTGTCACATTTTCAAGTGACAAACCGTCTCGTCTGATCAAGATTTCGAGGTTGCAAGAACACGGGAAGCTGGAAGTCTGCTAACGTTCTCGAGAAATAGTTTTGATGTTGAAACTGGGTCACTACAATAGATTTGATATTAAAGGGCCTATATTTTTAATCCACGTTATAATGCCTTTTCCTGACCAAAAACATACTTTAAGTTGTGTTTTGCCTCATTAACACTTTGACTCACTGTCAGCTCTGTATAAATTTGAACCTACAGCTTGTTTTAGCCTGTGATAGCCTACATTACTCAGAAATTGTGAAGATTTTTGCTTCCGTAACATTTTAAGAAACAGCGATAATTAATTCCTTCATCAGTCTACATGCATTTTGAGCCTGTATGCCGGTATACTAATATAAGTTGGTCACATTGCAAATAAACTTGGCGAAGACGGGTGAGCAAATGGGACATTATTAGACGTAGTCGGGAAATTGCAGACTCATTTCCACATTAACAAGATATCTGTGCTGGGGAGAAATTGAGTTTAAAGTGCATATGACAGGTTGCTTAAATGTTATTTTTTTAATATAATCCACTTAGAATATATTTGTAGATATGATAAATATTCGTTTTGTTCCATAAAAGTTGCCAAAAATGATAAAAAACTTGATAAAACCATGCACTTTCTAGTGTTGTTTATCCGTTGCTAGGGCGCCCCCTGGAGCTGTGAGGATGACGTAGACGGAGGGGAACGCAGCATCAGTTCAGGCTGTTTTACATGTAAAACTAAGCACCTTTTTGATCAAATATCTGCACTGTCGCCTGGATTTGTAAAGAGCTGATTGTTATATATAGTTAAATTAGATATCAGGGTGTTATTTTGTGTGTTCACCTTTAGTTTATTTTATATAGTTTTTTGTTAAAATGGTTAATTATTGTAAGTGTGCAGACCAATAAGAGTTTGCTGAGTGGACACATTGTGTAATGCTTTCCAGACCAAAAAAAAGGCTGTAGCTTTTTTAAATGAAGGAATAAAGAAACCCAGCCTTCCACACGTGAATACAAAGCCCAAACACAGCTTCATCTGTTAATCACATGTCAGAGGAGTGTTCTACACCCGAGATATGGAGCGCGGCACAGCTCAAAGCATTTGCACTGGTCAGACGCCCTTCTGCGCTCACCTCCCGCAAGCCCTTCTTCTATGAGCCGATCCCAGCACCTGAATACCCTGTTTGTTCACTGTCTATGTGCTCTTGATGATCAACATGGCACATGCATTTGCCAAATTATTACAGCAGCAACAACAGAGCACATCCTCCTCCAAGCTTCACATAAGAACAGCGCCTGGCGATTACGCACGTGTAACGAGCCTTTCAAGTCAAATAACTCTCACAAACAAACTTTTTACTCACCGTGGATGTCTGACGATGTAAGACGATGTCCGCTGATGTCCAGGGGAAGCTTAAAACACATGTGTCTGACGGGGACACGGGTTAATCCAGCTGTTCGTCTCCACATCAGGGCTCTGCAGATACGTTGGCTGTTCTGTTTCTTTCCGCGTTAAATCCATTGGCCCCGTCGGCCCCCGACGCATTGTCTAAATCCACAAGTTCACCTTAAATCCAGTCTGCATTTCCAGCAAAGCATTGCTTTGTTTCTGAGTCTGTGAGCCGCGTCAAAAACATGCTCCGTGCAGTAAACAGCCGCTGGAGTCTTCCTGTTGCCGCGCCGCGCTGCTGATATAAACCTATCGCTTTGAGCGCCACAAAAACAACTTTCTCTACAAAAACAGGGGCACAAAAGTTCACAATTCCCTGTCTGCGAAGTGTACGTCCGCTACTGTAACATGTGATCATAACACGAGACGCTGAGAGGAAGAGGGAAGAGAAGAAGGAGGAGCCAGCCAGCTGCTGTGTGTGTCTCCCGATTCAAGTGACCCTGCTCATTTATTTAACACACATAAACACATTTCAAGCAAGTCTGTTGATAAACTACAGTGTGTCCTAAATACTGAGGGAGGTGAAAATGTCCTGGCAGGAGCAGTAAGACTAGGAAACACCGATGTTTGTAACATAAAAATACATTCAAGTCAATGGAGAATTACGAACGTTAGTCAAGTTCGTCCCTCCGCCTACGTCACCGCTCACTTACATATTCAAGGCGGAAGAGATTTTGAATTTCACAATAAAATCGTATTTTACAGCTAAACAATAAATAATTATGTGAAACAAAGACTAATATTTTGGTAAGCATTGCTGTTGCTATGGTTTCCTGAAAATGGTAGCTAATCTGTCATATGGGCTTTAAGTAATTTTATTGTAAAAAAACAGGTATGTATTCTCTTTAATGTGGCAATCGTAAATGAACAAAAGGTATATTTTATGTTTATGTTTCTATAATTTGAAGACTAATTACAAGTTCTGTAAATCAGTTGAAATGAGGCAAACATCGCTGTTAACTTTATAACCACCACTTGACGACATCACAAGGTGGACTAGAGCATTTTTAGCTCGAAAGATTTGGACGGCAGACAAAAACAACTCAGACATTTGTAAATTAAAGTAAATATAACTGCAGGTATGCTTTTCTCTATGAAACAACATTCTAACCAGGCTAAATGCTCTTGAGAGTCAACTTGCATTATTAGCATCTTTAAAGAGGGCCTATCATGTAAAGTCAATGATTCAATGGTTTGAACCTTGTTACAACTACATTCCCTCATCATTAGTTTACTCAAAGTTGTATTTGAATAGATTCATGTATGTTAGAGTAATCTTGTATTCTTCTACAGCTACAGCTCTTCCTCGAATGTTCAAACACAGCTGGAAAAGTAGGAGGAAAAGGTGAAAGGAGGGCTGAGAGTGGAGAGCAGCAGTGTCATTGGTCTGACTGCAGGTGTTTGTGATCAACACACAATTTTGAGTGGGCAATACACGCACATACTGTATGTCTAACTATAGTTAGGTTTTCTTTTTCCAAAGTTAAAATTAGAAAGTTTTAGAAATATACACAGTCACTTTTTATAAGTATATTATTTACGTGCTGACCTAGAAAATTGCAGATTCCTGTTGGATTGTTGTTGTTTACAGTAAAGCATTCCTCGTACAGTATCGTAAAGTGTCTAAATTTAGAATGTTGACTTGAAAAACTTCACTTTTATAGCCTTTGTGGCTTTAGCGAACGCGCTAATCTTCTCCACAGCATGTCACTTCTTTAGACTTTGATGTAATGTAAGTACAGGCAATAATTTGCAGTTATTTTAAACTTTGTAGTATTTTAACCATGTAGCCAGAAAAACAATTCTTTGTTAGTTCTGGTTTAGGTCTGATCTAGCATCAGTTTCTAAAGAAAAAAAAAAAAGCCATAATGCATTTTGCAACATGTTCTGACTCAGCGAATATGAGCCTGGTAGAAAAGTAGCTAAACGTGAACAGAAAGTTACCAAATATTCTAATATGGATGTACTGTAAAATCTACAAAAAAGCCAAAGTTAGTGGACTTTTACTTGTCGAGCAGTCAGGGATGTAGAGCACAAAGTTTGTGCCTTAGGTACAAATGTTGTTGATGGGCCCCCATATAAAATGTAAAAGGCGAGAAAAAGCAACTGCAGCCCGACTTCACCGCCTCGATGACTACAAAATCAAGATGCATGATGGGAAATGTAGTGCAGTTACTGCCCGCTGATTTGCTTTGATCAAATGTGACGCGCTACAGTTCCTTCTCCTCTGTCTTTGTCGTATTTGTGAACTTTGTAACATCACAGTCTTTTCTGACTCGTTTAACACGAGTCAGAAAAGACTCACAGCAACATTAATATAGGATGTTGATAAGCTGAAAGTCATTTTTACAAAGGCAAATCTAAAGTCTGCCAACTTTATCATGAGCTCTTTATTCTTTGCTCTGGTGATGTGTGAGTGAGTCTATGATGTGTGAGGGAAACAGAATGCATTTACAAAGTTGTAGGTAGTTTTATTCAGTGCAACACTTCAAACAAACGCGAGAGCTCCGTGAGTCTGTGAGATCTGAGGCTGCCTCGCAGTTCTCGGCCTCAACAAGTGTCCAAGTTGAATCTCCTCCTCTTTGCCTCAGCCGCCTGCTCTCGTCTGCAATCCAGGCAGAGATTTTCGCATCTTGAACACACCTATCAACAGATGGACATCATGTTCATTGCTTTTTAAATTAAGAATATTTTAGAATTACAATGACTTTCTGTAAAAATAAGAGTAGATTTGGACATGTTGACTTTGTATCTGTGAACACACATACTGTAGGTCATGTTTCTGAAGTCTGAAATCAAAATCTTACATATGGTTCCTTTAAACGGACAAAAACAAACTTCCTGGTTTAATTTGCTGACAATATACTCTTTGTTTCCAAATGTACAACAAAAAGACTTGAGTAAAAGATGGTTAACTTTTTAGTTCTAGTTTGAAATCTAAAGGGTTTTCTAAAGTCAGTGTGCAGAGTCTTACAATGACACTTCCAGGTGCTCACAAAGAGGTCACGGTGAACTATGAAGCTTAGATGTTTGTCGCTGCATGAGTGAACACTTACAAACTTGATCTGCAGACTGAACAAGTCACTCCTAAGATTCAATGTGACTAGAGACCAGTCTGTGTCAGAACTGGTATATGTTTATTGTTTTGTACTTGTTTGTTAAATGAAGGAGGAGAATTAAAGTTAACTTAAAATTAAATTGAAATAGGGTTTCAACTACAAAGCTCAGTGATATTCAACTTTATTTTTCGAAGGATCACATTTTCCTGCAAACTTTGCTTTTGGCAGTGTATTTTAACACTGTAAAATTACATCTGCTGCATTCAAATGTTGTGGGAAAATACAAAATAAAAGTCTTGCCACATACTCTACACTGCCATTTGTTTTCTGAACCAAAGCTAAATGAGCAAGACTAGACACTGACCTGAACAAAGACTGACCCAGAACCAACCAACACAGAATCTGACTAGCCAGAACCAAACCAGGTCTGAACTAGGGCTGGAAAATACTCTGATAAAAATCTAATCATGAGCTCATCTCTGTGACAATCTGTTTTTTTTTGGTGAAATTGTCATATCGTGATTTCCCTTTTCCCTGTTTGATGCATCTGTCTGTTCAAATACATAGACTATTTTTCCAACCTATTACTCTTAGTCTCAGAGTTGCCAAATCCAAGTCTTTATAGCAACTTTGGGTGTTTTTTTAAGTCTCTTTTGGACTGTGCTTTTAGTTCATAAAAGGAAATAATTTTAACAGTTTTTGAAAATATGTCAATTTATGAGACAGACACATTGATTTTTCCCATGTTTTCATGTCTGAAAGTCATTATTAATGAAAGAAAAACACATACACTTGTTTTGCAACAACACACTAATTAATCAATTCCTTTATTAACTTTTTTTGAAGGGCTGAGTTTGCTTGTTTCTCTCTGAAAACCTGGCAACACTGGTCAGATTTTGACAGCTGGATCTAGCTATTGATAGTGAATTGTATTTACCTCAATGACAATAGGAAAATTAACTGTCTACACGAATCGTGATAAAATTGAAATCATGATCTGGCTCCAAAACAATCGTGATTTTAATTTCTTGCCCAGCCCTAGTCTTAACCAAGACTAACCCAGAACCAAACCAGGTCTAAAGCAGAATCTGGACTAAGCCAGAACCAAACCAGGTCTAAAGCAGAATCTGGACTAAGCCAGAACCAAACCAGGTCTATTTAACTGGTTGGAGGGCCTGATTTGGCCCCCGGACCTTATGTTGAGAGTAGCCCTGACATAGTTATTTCTTTCTATTGTACATTGATATCTTTATCCAAAACAGAGGGAAATACGTCAACTGAAGACTTTCAGATGGATAAAGTGTATTTTAATTACCTTTTTTGACAATAGTACTGGACAGATAGACCCCCCAAAAAGTGCTATTCGCGACCCCACAGCAAACAAAATCACCAAAATTTAAAAAATGCCATATCATTAATCTACTCTTTACTCACATGTATTGCTCATTATTTCGGTTCTCTTTGGTCTATGCCCTAAATGGATCATTCTCGAGTTGTTTGCAAACATTAAAAGGCTCTGGTATTGATCGGCGGAGGTAAAACAGATGAGTGCGTTATCAAATTAGTCAGAAGAGATCGTTTGAAAGGCACACACTTTGATCACAATTAGCACTTGAAATGAAATGTTTTTAGATTAACTTTGGTATCAATATGTTGGATTTATGCATTTAAATTGTTTCAATGGAGGAGTGAGTGTAGTTTTCCTACAATTGTTAACTTTATCATGTTAGCAGAAAGTTGGAATTTGATTGCATTTTTTTTTTTTTTTACATGAGAGCTACTTTTGGTTATTTTTTCATAGTTGTTTGAAATAAACTTCAACAAAATAGTTTATGAAGAAGTTCCAAGATCTGGCAAGTGTTTTAGTAGAAAAACGCTCAACATACTGAACTGACTGAACGCCTGATAAATGATTGTGTTTCTTGGCTGTTGTTGCTCTAAAATTTGTCTTTTTTAAATTTTTTGTTTTGCAGAAATTGATTTAAAGTGCCTTTTCTTCTTTAGTAACGCCAGATGGAGATTTAGAACTGTCATTCCCTAATTGGGGTCATTTGCCGAAAATGAGTTTATCGTGCTACCTGCTAGTTGGTATTTTTCATCATTTAAAGTTGGAGTAGCAAATTTTTTTAGTTGTAAATTAGTAAACTTTGTGTTTTCCATTAAAAACTATATGATAAATGCAGCACTTTGTGAAAAAAAGAGATGACTGAGTACTCTCTGAAATAAAGGATTAATAAAGGATTTTAGTTCTCATCAGGAGCAGAATGCAGCGTTCTGATTGGCTGAGCTTGGGTGATCCTCTTCAGTTTCACTTTAAAAGAGAAAAAAGAAGGTTTTAAGTACAAATTACAACCAAAACCTAATACATAGTGATATTAATAATGTGTAGAATGATTTATGAGAGAAAGTTCCTCACCTTTAAACTAACAGAAACTGCTAAAAATGTTCTCTGGTCAGTTAAAACCTTAGATTGCATCATATTAGATTAGTCCAATAAAAAAAAAAAAATCCATGTAAAATCTCTAAAATCATGTAAAATCTTTATGACTAAAGAAAGTACATTAATGTCAGTGACTTCGAAGTTTCACTGCTCTGAGTTGTTTGCTAAAGTTTATTAGCAGTTAAAATTAAAAGACTCTGGAAATAGGAACATATTCTACAACTCACAGCCTATTTCCTCCAACCCGGTTTCATATTCTATAAATCCCATTCTTTCAGCTTTGGATTTATGAAAGATTGACTGAGAGAAAAAACAAACAATACATGCTAATCCTAATCCTGAATTACACAAAAATACACAAACCAAAATAATATTAAAATGTATAGACAAGCTAAGAATAAAACCATCTAAGAACTTGATATACAAGATGCTTTATGCTACATTTTAAATCTGTATTTTTAAGAAAGCAGATAGACGAGGACAAGCAAACAACAAAACAAAAACCCACCTACGTTTATCACGCTTTACGATTATTATACTGAGCCTTCTTTCCTCTGTTTATTCAGGTTCATGCGACGACGTGCTCACCAAAGAAGAACAGATCGGTCTCCTGTTCAACGCCAAGCGAAAATGCGAGGGAAACATCCGATCCAGGAGCTCCAATCGAGGTGGGTCAAAGTACAAAGTAATCGGCCGGCGCACTCTACGGGGAATTCTATGTCGGAGGAGCCAGACAGCAACTCAAAAGTGACGAAAACGGTCTTTTCACAGTGCTGCGACTGGGCTGTTCCGGTTTGCTTAAACTTGTGCTAGTTTTTTTCGCTTTGAATAGGGTTTTATATTCAACATCGACAAAAGTAGTGCTTTATTTGAGGATTTGGTACCGACTCATTGATCTGATCTGCCGTTGTAGACCTCAATACCATGTTACCGTTCATTTTGTGTATACATTGTTGTTTTTGTATGAACTCTCTTGGATTTTTAGTATTTTAATTTGGGTCAGATAAACAGAACAAAATGTAATTTTTAGCTTCAAAGCTTTAGCCACACCCCAGTGGCGGTTTTCGGGGTGAGCGAGATGGGCAGCTGCAAGGGGCGGCATTTGCCGAGAAAAAGTCCGCGCCAAATCAAAAGTCCTTCATCAGCGCCGCAGGACGCATGCAAGCTAATGTGTGTGTGCTGTCTTGGTCAGTGGATTAAACCAAATAAAAACGGGGACGATTTCCCAGCTGCGTAGGAGTGGGGTCACAGCCAGGTTAATTGATAGGTAAGGCAAAATGGTCTGAAAAACACATTTTATTTATCCCCATCAATCTGTAATGATACATTTTGCATGTATGCATCAAAGCATGTCATTGATTCTGCATTTTAGAAGCAAAATGTGTTAGCTTAATAATAAAACGACTAAACCAAGTAACTTGGTAACTTGGGGGGGCGCCAGAGGAGCTTGTTCGCCCAGGGAGTCATGCAGGCCAGAACCACCTCTGCCACACTCTTTTTTTATTCAATTAATCGGTCGATGGTCATACCTTCAGTTGACCAAGAATTTCTTTGGTCGACCGCAGCTCTAATACTCTCATTTGCAGACTCATTTGATGACAAAGATAAATAACAGAAGCTAAAATTCAGGCTTCTTTACATTAGATACACGATTCTTTTACTATCGCAATGGAGGCTGAAGCGAATTTTGTACAGAGTGTAGGCGCTAGTTAGCATTAGCTTCAAAACATTGTATTTTTCTCCCGGTGAAATACAGTATTTCCTTCGTATGCGATGGTCTGAACATGTGAAAAATGATTCTCTGATTGTAACTTTTTTTAGCCAATTCTCCATGCGTAATGACTGCTACAAAAAGATACTATTCACTGGTATTTTCAGACCAAAACTAGCCTGGCCGCAGCTTGAAAAGGCCTATATCACCTGCTTTCCAATTATAGAACTAAGTGACGCCACAGACAATATTTGCACATTGATTGCAATATCTGAAATCCATCTGAGGCAGAGTGTTGACGTAGATTTCCTCCTAATAAATGAACATGTGGCATCTGCAGATTAAATGACAGTTCACCTGATGCAATATCAAAACACTACAGGCCTATGGAATATTGATAAGAGCAGAAATCTAATAATGACGGGGGGATTTGGCTTGATTGATATTGATCTTAATACTAGGAAGGAGGGATTGTTGTAGCTCCTTGACAGCTATTGACTTATCAGGACAGCTCATAGCATTTGTTGTCAGTGTACCGCGATGTATATCAGTGTATGGATGCTGCCAGGGATTGTAATCAGTACAGTGGGCTGCATAGGAGAGGCACTGTGTGGGATGAATCTTATGTTTATCTGTACTACGACTGTTAATAGCATCATGAGCACTTTCTAGTCCTTTTTGTGAGTCTATTATACAGCGTCTTTTGTATTTCACTATATATAATAATACGCATGCTTTAGTTGAAGTCATTTCTTGGGACAATTTCTTTTGGTTTAATGGCCTTAAGTTACAAAAATGTGGCTTGGTGTTGGTTAAGATTAGGATTAGGTTAATGTTCATAAATAATAACACAATAATACTATGTATTTTGGTGAGAATGGGTTAGATATGTGCATTTTGCGCAGAACTAGTCTGGAGATGCTTTATGGACTTCTTAGGGCTCGATCAGTGAGTGTACTAATGCTGACCATTATCAAATCATAGGGCTTGGAGATATGATTAAAAATTAATATTACAGTTTTCTTAGAACCAGAACACGATTTGGATTTGATCACGATTCTGTCTATTTTTGTTGCTTTTGAGGTAAATGAAATGATCTCTTCAGAAAATTTCTATTTCACTGTAATTGGCTAAACCCAAGACAAAAGCTGACCAATGTTGCCAGATTTTCGGAGAGAAACAAGTGGGCAAGCCATTGAAAAAAATATTAATCCTAAAGCAAGCACCTCTACACTTTGGTAACAAGTAATTCAAATGAACACTTAATTAGAACATTGTGTGTTTCTGCAGAAGCGTTTATCATTTTGGGAATTTTTTCACAGTATAACTTCAATTATTACTTTTAGTCATGAAATAATATATACAAAAAAATCAGTTTCAATCATAAATATAAATATTTTCATAAAAAGTGAAAAATTCCAAAAATTCACCTCTTTAGTGACTTGAAGTGTAGCCCCAAAAAACTTGCCTAATGCACGTAATTACAAAAATGCCAATGTTAAAGGAACTATACGTACCTGTTTTTTTTTTTTTACAAATAAAAACTTTAAATCAATTTCCCCTCAGCACAGATCTTGCTAATGTATCAATAGAAAGATCATCGATTCACGTCACTTTCCGCTCTACTGCACCTTACCTGCAGAAAGAGACGCTGTCGTCTGGTTGCCTGGGGAAACGTCTTTGATAAAAACAACAAAACGAGATGAAGCTAGCTGTTTTGATCTGGCTGAACCAATGTCACAAACGACTGGCTCCTAAAACTTGAGACAGTGTTTTTCTCTGCGTTTTTAACCTCACCTGAATGTAACGTGTATGAGTCATGAAGAATTTAGTTTACAAATGTTGATTTGCTGCATATCTTTTGTTTTCACACAGTGATAAACTCTTGTAGTTAGCTGACAACAGCGCTCGCAAGTGTTGCTGTTACAGCTTATGTAATCCTCTCTCTAAATTAGTCTGCACTGTCCAGACTAAATTTACCAATGTCCTGTTTGTTCTCCAAACAAACAACTGTGAAATTTGAAACAGGCTTTCTTCTGAAGCTCAGAGGGAAGATGATGTTAAACAAAGGTGAATCCAGCTAAATACAACTTCAGAAAGTTTTTTGTTATTATTTTTAACAAGGATTTTTTAGAGTTGAATAATCAGAGAAGGAATAAAGGACATCAAAATAGATCACAGATCACTGACGCACAAAAGTGTCTGAGATGTCTGTTAGATTGAAGATTTTTAAGTCAAAAACATGAACTTCTACTGCTATTTGTCTTTTTGATCTTCCGCCGTGAAAAAGCAAGAAAAAACATCAAAGCAAATGGAAAAGGAAATCCACAAATTGAAAGGAACTTAGCATCATTGTATTCTGTGTTCCCATGTCGCACACAAGAGGCCGTTTCTAAAAAGAGCACTGCTTTGATGATTACTTTTTTCTACTTGAAGAATACTGCTGTCTGTGAAGTGGAACAAACTTATTGCAAAGATATAACCCTGTGTTCTTAAACCAAAGGTACATACATACACAAATTGCAGCTTGTGGCGTGAAAGTGAAACTGAAAAAGTTCTACGTAGGAATCCATGTGAGATACGCTTGTTTGAATGCACATTTATTTGAGTTGTAACTGAAAAACAAGTGTTTTTGTTTTTGGTGAAAAAAATGATTAACATCTTTTAAAAGCAGGAACTGGAAAACTATTAGGGAACAAAATCGAAGAGAAAGCTCCATAAAAAAAATCTAACAATGCCCTAGAAGTTACATGATTGACCGTTTTAAAAGCAAATCAATCAATATGCATTTTAAAAGCTAGTGACATGGACAACATTTTAAGGCACTTGGGCATTCTTTTGAAAATAGAGTGATCTCTGAACTGGCTGGAAATCAATAGGATTCATATGATTATTGTGATTCGAAGGTAAGACAGACACTTAATTTTAGCCTAAATACCAAAAGTCTGTATTCTAACTTTTCTTGACTGACTTTTGGAGTTTGCAAACCAGTCAATCAGTCAAAAACAACCAATACAATAGTCAGCATCCACATTTTCATACTAATAACGTGTTTTCTTACATCAGAAAACATTATGCAGAAAATAATAATGTGTCAACAGGATTATTTAAGCCAGTGAGATTTGTTCAGTTGAGTAATAAAGGTGGCAACACCAGAAATGTTGTTCTTGTTCTAAACATTGCCACACGTCCAATGCACTTTAAAGCTTGCCACAATTAGTTTAAATACAAATATTATTTTAAGTGAGAGTTGGTCAACTATTTTTCCCCAAGGCCACATTCAAATCCAAAAAGCTCAGAAGGCCGGATAACAATCATTGGTCAAATTAAATTTCAAATATAAAAAATACTTCAAAAAATAAATATCTAGCCCTGTTAAAATAGCTTAGATTCAGAATTTTAATCTGAATCTTTTAATCAAATTCAGTTTTCAAACTGACTGATTTTTAAGAGAATTTGACTTAAAACAGAAAACAAATAAATTCACAAAGTAACTGTAAACAAGCAATTATTCACCAAAAATCATGTTTCTAAAATCTGAAACGCTTGGATGTAAAATGTCAACATTTCTAATGAGCCCATCTCACAGAAGTCATTTCCACTTCACAAATGTAAGAGTAGTTAGACAGTCAACTGTTTTGTGTATTAGTACCCACATCCGTTCATTCAATTTTGTTAAACGTGTCTTTTGAATTAATGATCTGATTCTAAAACTGCCCAAGCCAAGACTAATCTACCAATTTAGTAACTTTATGCTAACTTACCTTTCACCTGAAGAAACATCTACGCTCAATAAAACTCGCCTATTTGACGCAGGAAATTCGTGTCATTTTTACGCTTTTTTCATATCGTGTAATGTCGTATAGTATAAAACAGCAGTGAACTGTTTTTGTGTTGGTAAGTACGCCTCTAGTGAGACTGTGTGTAATCAAGGTAAATCTGAGAATACGCGTTTCAGCTTGATTTTTATTTGTTTATTAGTTTTTTTTTTTACAATGTTTCTTAATCTGGCTATATTTTTTGTTTATAGTGATCTGTATTAAGAACACAACCACAGACACATGCATAATAGAGTATTCTCCTAAATGTGCCGACAGCCAAAAAACAGCCTGATGTCTGATCTACCGTAACAATTTTTTCTTTTAACTTAAAGCACAATAAATAAGTTACATTTACAACAAAGCCACTGTTGTTAGAGCAGAACTTGTATTTTTATGAACATTTCAACAGTAAACAGTCATATTTAGTGTCCATGTTTACAGATCCACCATCAGTTTTTAACCCAACATATAATGCACATTCAATCTGGTCTTGCACAAGTTCAGGCTTTGTTTCTCAGACATTGTGACTATTAATGTATCATTATTATTTGTAATATTCAACTATAGTGTGTGTTGTTGATCAGTGACTACTTGAGCAAACTGGTCGATTCTGGCTTTCGATTTGATGACTGCAAGCTTCGAACGATTTTCGAAGTTCCATCCTGTTGTCGATAGTCTAAATGATCGTCATCGAGATAAATTGGCTACAGTAGATTTGTAGAGCCTGTTGGAAATATATACCATTCTGACATTTGTATATTGACAGTGTAAACGAAAAGTGTTACAATGACACAGCAAAAACAAACTTTGGTAGACTTGTTTCCAGTTCACAAAAGGTTAAACAGGAAAATAAAATGTACTTTTTGTAACTGACAGACGCTCAAGACTAAAAAGATTAGGAACCTGTGATGTATTCCCTGGGTCAGAGCTCACTGCATTATTTGACCCTCCAGGCTTCTGTAGTTTGACCCTCTCGGGCTGCTGTATTTGAGTTAGCTTGAGCCCTGTTGCTGATGTTGCTTTTCTTTCTATATATATATGTGAGTTTTAACCTTTTTGACCCTGTTCCCGTGCTATAGGTTTCTAAAGGATTTCTGTTACAGTGAAGGAAAAGCTTTCATCGAGCAGAGTAAAGCTCATGAGACGTCACAACACAGCTCGCGAAAACAGTTATAACGTGGATAACCTACAGCTAGATTGCCTGAGTGTGTTTATATGTTGACAATTATATCACTTGTATCTCTGTCATGTTTCAGCGACAAGAAGTTTCAAAGTAAGTATAGATGAATGAAAACTGTGTGGAACTTCATGAGCCTATGTCTGTGTCAAGGTGCAACATCGGTTCAAACTTGAATGTGTTCCTGGCTTATGGTTCAAAATCAGCCTCGATCTGAGAGAAATCGAACTGGCAACCCAAACGAGAGAGTCGTGTGAGGCTCATTCTGCTTTCCGATTGGATAATCCTCCAAATGTGAACAGCAAAAATGAACGTTATGCTCATTTGCTATTTTAATTAAGAATAACCACGCTTTACAATGGCTTTTTGTAAAATAAGATTATATTTAATATGTATTGGAACGCAAAACAAATCAAAATACAATCACTGACAAAGTAATATACAGTTCATTTCCTTCCCTTGCTCGACATGTTTGATGGTCAATAGGTAATTTATTTCTAATGGCAAAGGACTCTTTAGAAAAGCACCTATTTTACAAAATATGTTGGTCTTTTGTGACTGAAATAACAATATTTTTATGTATTTTGGCATTGTGTAACAAGTGTAACATAGTAAGATATTAACTTCATAAACAATTATTTGTGCAGACAGACATGACATGATATTCATCACCAATTCCATCTTCAAGCCCTTAGAATCGAATTTTCCCAAAACTTTCCACAAGTCTGAGCGCTGAATTCGGTCGACTGACTCGCAGAGAAACAAACAAATCAAACTTTTACAGATTAGCTATATGAACCTTCCCAGAGTTACAGTTACGTGATAAAACGGCCGCTAGAGCTTTGCAAAGCCGCTGAAGTTGTTCACTCAAGGCCATAGCGACTACCTCGATTTCACTATTTGGCTTTTTTTTTTTTTTCCACATCGTAATTCATCGCCCAGCCTGGCCATACCAATTTGAACACATTAACCTTGTCTCTGGGCACACATACAAGTCATGTTTCTGAAATCTGACATACGATTCCTTTAATGCTGTAACCATGGGCTCAGACTGCACTGGGTTGAGTTCTGGTCCTGTGTTGATGCAGTTCTCGCTTGGAGAATAGCTCACATTCTCTTCGGTGTTTCTTTGGTCGTGCTTCTGTCATCCCCTTTGATCTCAGTACATGCGAGACCCGTCTGAGTGCCTCTCGTACTTTCAAAGAAACGAATGCAGCCTGAGCCCTGTGTAAGACGTGACAATCCTATACTTCTTCTATTCAAAACTTTGTATAAAAAAACCTTTAGATGAAAATGATGCAAGTATTCAAACTAAAGCACTGATGGAGTTCCATGATTTCACTTCCACCTTGTTTCAATTATTTGTTCTTATCAAATGAGAAAAATTTGCCAATGACGAATGACATTTTCCTTGTGTCAAGCCAAAATCTTTGTAAAATGTTTTAAACAAGAGGTCAGAGGTCAATCATGAGGCAGAACATGACAGCATAGAAAAACTGGACCGAAATCCAACCTCGTCCTGACCTCCCAATTCAAAGTGTCCAAAGTCAACACTTCTACAACTTTGGTCATTGGTCCCCTGTCGTTTTGAACAAAATCTTTTACTTCATAGATTCTACAGAAATCTGCTGATGTTTTAAGGCCTTTAATATTTTTCTTTTGTTTATTTTTCTGTGTAAGCATCCATGTTGTTTTCATTGACAGACAAGGCCTGATTGGCCAGTATCTGTCAGTCATGTTAATTAAAACTTGGAGGAGGAACAACTTTTCTGAGCATTGTTGCAAAGTGCTTTACAGTACATTTAAACCCAAACCAGCGTGATAAAACTAGATAAAGCTAAAACAATGTACAATAACACACAAAATATCCATCTTTCACAGTGTTTCTGACAAGTTTGCATGTTCTCCCTGTGTTACCTCATGTCCCTCTCGCCTTGTATAGGTCGTAGCAAGTATCCATGGCACACCTCATATTAAAATATTCAACATGGGAGAAAACTTGTTTAATCTATCAACACTGCAAAAAAGTACTTCAAAAAATGAGAAATGTTGCTTATGTACAATGTTTTATTTCAAGTAAAATAATCTGCCAGTGCAGTAAGAAAATTTGACTGTTTTAAGCAGAAAATGCAAGTTTCAAATGTGCTTAAAGTAAGTTTTTATATCTAAATAAGATAAAGTATCTTAAAGCAGTATCTTGTGGCCATACCTGTTGTCAAAGCCTGATCCGTCAGATCTCAGAAGCTAAGCAAGAAAGGGCTGGTTAGTACTTGGATGGGAGACGTTAGAACACCAGGTGCCACAGTGGGACGACAGGAGTAGCTTGTCGTTGTGTCCTTGGGCAAGGCACTTAACCCACACTGCTCAGTGTCTGCGTACACTGGGTGAGTGGATACTAGATTGTAAAGCGCTTTGAGTGCCTGGAAAGGTAGAAAAGCGCTATATAAATAGACCATTTACCATTTAAAACAAGTCAATCTCAGTAAGACTTCATCTTAAGAAGTGAATATTAAAATCAGACTTATAAGATTAATATGCCAAGTCATTATTTCAAGTTTTCCTTTTTTGCATGTCTGATTTTCTAAATGTAGCAATGGTGATTGTCTTGCTGCTTTTGGCAAAGAAGTTGCTCTGGACAAAAAAAAACAAAACTTAATTAATACACTAGTGTTCCCTGCACACTGGTTGAAAATCAAGGCCTTAGTGAATGAATGAGAGAGTGAAGGATTGTCTGTCTCTGTGTTAAACCTGCGATGAGTTGGCCACTGTTCTCCCGCCTAAGGCCCAAAGTCACTGTATAGGCTCCAGTAACCGGCCAAATGGGAACAAGCGATAACAAAGGAATAATTTACCAAAGCAGCAAAAATAATACAAAACTAAAATACTACACCAACCAAAATGAATCAATTAATCAAAAAACAAAAACAAAAACACCTCTTTTGAAGTTGCACACTGACTGCAATGTTTCTCTTTCCACTCAATCACATTCCATATTTTTTCAAAGAAGTCTCTCTCCGTGCTTGAATAGACTTCCTGATGGATTCCTGCCGGAGCCCAAACAAGTTAACTTCAGCCAAGGTCATGGTTCCAAGTGACGATGTTTCATAAGGGACGAGATAAAGCTGTGATCAGGCAGAGGAGGGACAGACGTGAGCGGCCAAGGGGAGTTTAATCAACGCTAAAAAATCCACACAACACTCTTTTTTTATGGTGTGCAGAGGACAAGTGGCTGCCTCCGGGCCTGATTGACCGTGATTGGTGGAGGCTTACGGTAATTGATTGTATAAGCACTACTATTAATGGGCTCATGGGGAGCAGGGGAAGGAACTTTTGAATCAAGACGGAGGCAAAAAAAAAGTCAAAACGGAAAGTTGAAATTTTGATATGGACGTTCTCGCATGAAACGTTGATTTGGAGAATGTTTTTTTATGGAAAGCTGATTTGAAGAATTTGCATTTAAGCAGTAAGTCTGGTCGTCGATCGGTTTGCTTATGATTGCATTGTTTTAAAGGTGGAAGGCATTTCAGTAGGCATGTTAAATCAGAATCTGAATTATGATGATAAAAGTTATGTCTTTCCAAGATGTTGGAGACGTGGATAAATTAGAATAAATAATTTAAAAATTATAAAACAAATTATATCTTATTACTGTATATAATGCATATGAATGTCTGGTGTTATGTGCACTGTAAATATATACTGTATATTTTTTTGTTGTTATTCATGCTTTGATAAAAAAGCTTTGTTTTGATATCAGCAACACTACCTATAAGTTGACAAATTAGTGGATATACAGCAGTTAACTCTGGATCAAGTCAGTGTTTTTGATGGCAAATAATTATATTATGTTCTGCTTTGCATGGCTGTACTAAGGTGTGATGGAACCTCTATTTTTTGTCACCTCCCAGTGTAAGCCTTTAGCATCCTTTTTAATCAGATGTAACCCTACTTTGCAACTATACAATAAATCTAGCTGTTGCAATAAATTGCAATGAATTGTGAATCTATAGGAGAAAAATAGAAATCAGCTTATAATCCATTTCCATACCAGCTTGTCATGCCTGATCCCTCTGATCTCAGAAGCTAAGCTAGTTGGACTTGAACAGTGCTTGGATGAGGACACCACAAGGAGTGTGGTCGTGTTCTTAAGCAAGACGCTTTACATACATTGACTGGATCTGTTCTGTGTGTGTGTGTGTGAATGGTTGTGGTGGTCAAAGGGGTTGATGGCGCAAAATCAATTTCTTTTTGTATACCAAAATCACAACAAGTCATCTCTGAGAAACAGTAATTGATCAAGCATGTCAAAGCAGATAATTAGTTTAAAAAAAAGCAAATTAATTATTGTCCAGAGCATCCCCTGTCCTTAGACCCTCCTTCTCGACAAGAAAAAAAAAAAAAAACCCTAAGGGGAAAAAGAGAAACCTCTTTTTGCCTGTCCATCATGGGAGATCTACTCCCACGGACAGACAGCTATAGATGTAACTAAGACTAACGCAGATCTAATTGCAGATTTAGAGTTTAAGTCTGTAGAGCCAGAATCTATTAGCAGAGGGAAACGGCAGCCTGTTCTCCACTTTGCTACCATCAAGTGTAGAATGAATGAATAATGCAAAATGTGACGCATCCTTGGGTGTCTTGAAAAGCGCACCATAAATCCAAGGCATTATTACAATTATTAGTTGTTATATTACATAAACATTTTAGCAAAATTCAATGCAATGTCATTAAGACCTCAGTTTTTAAACTTCTATGTATAGGTTTTGGATGTGTGCAAAACAAACCCGAGTCTAGACCACTGGAAACTAGCCATCCTTGCTTAAATGGCCCGGTGCCCGTGGAAACAAGCCCTATATGTCTCCCTTTCTTAGTAATACCCTACATGCAAGCCAATCACAGCAAAGTTTACTGCTCTGCCCCTTGTGTGGTCAGCATACTTCCTCCTCTCGCTGTAGCAACATCAGCAGACAGGGCTGGTTTGATCCCTATATCTTTTTTCAACGTATTCCCAACTCAATCTTAAAACTATTGAAATATCTTTAGATTCCAACTTACAGCAAAGAATCCATGAAACACCTTCTATTTCTTTACCCAATGACACCAACTTCCCAATGCGGCTGTAATATGACTTCATGTTTACATTCTGCTGTTCTGACCCTCTGACGTCCTTGCGGCTCATGACTGTGGCTTGTGGAAAGTCCGTATATTTTGTGGGTGTCTTTGAACGCCTCAGACCCTTACCCGTAGGCTTGTCTCCCACTGTGGTCACGACATTTCAAAAACAGCCTGTTGCAATCGCAGATATTTATGATTCTAGTGCCAAACCAGTTCTATTATTGAGTTGTTTTGGATTGGCTGACCTCCGTAAACAATAGTACCCTTTTTAAATGAAACACATAATTAAGATATTTACCTCGACGCTGACCCTGTCTTGGGGGCTGCTCCGTGGATTGTGGTAAGCTTCTAGGGCATGTAAATAATCGTCTGGTTTGGAAAAGTTATGAAAAATTGCTGGGGTTGCATTCTTCCTGGCGCCAAGCTGTATTGTCTGTGAATAGATTATGGCTACGTTTAGTGTCGAGATGGGCTCAATGGGAAGTGTAGGGACGTAACTGGATACATGAACCCAAAATACAGATTTGTGATACTTACTAGCAAGGACCACACTCTCAGAACTTGTAAGAAAGAACTTTATTGAATCAACATAAGCTCAAAATAAACAGAATTGTTGTTGCTGGTTTGGGGTGCAGGTCCCGGGTCTCAAAACCTTCTCGCTAGATAAGAAGAGAACAATTAAAGAGGGAGGTTGGAAGGTGCACTGAGACACAAACAGTAAAGTGTGTAGCCAAGGCGGTTAAATCGTTTAGCCTCTGGAAGAGACATAGGAGAGGTGTGGTCCTGCATTTAGTGCACATTTAGTTAGAGTTCTTCCAGTTACTTGGGAATACACTTTAATATTTGCGGCCACAATGAACACCACAAAATTAGTCCGAAAATTAGAACAATGCTCTTACAGTGAGGCTTGTGTGATTGTCGGATTGTGGTTTGGGTTTAAGTCAAAAGTGAGGGCCAAAACAAATATGATTCTGGCCTATTTTTACAAAATATTGGACCATTTACTTAAAATTTGATTTGCAAACATATATATGAATCATATTGGCGTATACAACAGGGCTATTCAAATGGTGGCCCAAACTGTATGTTTTGGCCCAGGATGCTGAAATATAGGTCATGGACTGGATTTTATTGCTTGATAGGCTGATTGTTTTGTTCTTAATGCACTGCCTTATTGTCCTGGTTTAGTCTCGGTTCAGATTTTGTGGTCTAGCCACGTTCAAGATGTAGTTTATATCTCATGTAATCTAAATATAGACTTGGTTAATCTTGGTTTCTAACTTCGAAAAAAGTAGTATTCTAGGAAATAGTAATAGTAATAATTTGTGGAAATCAGATATTAAACATTTGCAGATCAGTTTTGAAGACTGGCCCTAAGACAGCTCTCCGGTCGATTTGGTCCTCTACAAAATATAATTGGATAGCCCTGGTGTACTAGAAATAGTGTCACACGTGGACACTTCTCTGCCTTCTTTTAAAAAGTAAATACTCACGTATTTATCTAAATCAGACTCAACAGTAGCAGAAACACGTACATTCACGTGACTGCTGGTGGAGGCCCAAATGGATTGTTGATTGTTTTGAGTTTGTAAATTCATATTGTGAGAATCCATCTCGCTGGGTTCCACTTTGCACACAACTGTTCTAACTTCTTGCTACACTTTTGCTACACGCTACTTATTACTTGTTGAAAATGTAATTAGTTACACTACTTAGTTACAGTTAGTTACAGTTGGTAATTCCTCATGTAGAAAAGGTCTGAAGTGTCACAAGTGTATATAAGTGTACTTGCTTTTAATAAGCATATTTACATTCTAAAACATGACATGCCAGAGTAAAGTACTGAACAGTATTTTTAAAGAGTAGTATCAGTACAGATATTGCATTGTGATGTAAAATTTGCTTCCTGAAAACACTTGTAGTCTAACTAACTCCCAGTACAAAAGCACTTTGACCTTTATAATTGCATAATGTTATTTTTACTGAACTGAGGGCATGTATTGTGCTCCGAGGTGCTTTTTTTCTTTAGTAATGTCTCCCTCTGCTATAAACAGACCTGGTGCTCGGGCATCTGCTGCAGGAGATCTCTATGAAGTGTTTGGATACAGAAGTTTATTAAATTAGGACGCTAATAGTGGCTAATTGCTAGTACATCGTTATGGGTGCCTTGCTGTTTGAATTGCTCTGGGACGCACAGACTGGTAGTTAGCAGAGATATTACTTTAGTACTCCAGTGTCGTCTTTGCTAGCACTGCGGATAAGCTTTACTGAACATCCATTAGGGTAACCAAAGAAAACCTCATCAGACTGACCACAGAGGATGCAACATAAAATAGAATATTCAAAAGTTTGAATAATGCATGGGTCATAATTCACCAGCTCCGGTGCATCAACTGGTGCAAGGTTGTGGAAAATCTGCGCAGGATCTTTTCCAATTTCTCAGGTGAATATACAGTATATTCACATTAGGGATGTTCATGGTTAACCGATTAACTGGTTAACCGTGACTAATGCCTTGTTCGAGTGAGACGTCTTTCACCGGTTAACTGACAAATATTCAGTTGCTCCAGCAGATGGCGCTAACTGCCCCTGAACAGTTCTGCCGTTTGTCAGAGAAGGAAAAAAGATCGCTAAAACTACAAAAACACTGTTTATCTCAGAAGGACTGAGCAAACGTGCATAACACTGCAGTGTTTATGAACTAATATCAAACATGCATGGATTAATTAACTTGGATTTTATGTTGGTGAAGAAAACAGACTGGGCTAGCTTGCCTGGCAAACTATCGATGTTTTACCCTGTTCAAGACAAGCTAAGGTAAGCAGCTAAAGTTAGCAGCAACTTTAAAACGTGACTCCTTATTTGAGAGTAGTTTTATATAAAACATGGTGCAACCGTGCATTAAAATAGTGTTTATAGAGGCTTCTATTCAGCCCAGTTTAAAGGCCTGTCGCTGTCTCGCTGCTCTGCGTTCACTCTCGTATCGCTGCTGTGTCCAATTATAACACGTCCAGTGAAAATAACAGCAATAAAAAAGTACCGCGTTAACGTGTTCGGTTAACCGATTATTAACCGTGAAGAGCTCCAACTAACGGTTAAAGAAATTTTTGAAAACGTGCATCCCTAATTCACACACCTGGATCAACAAGCAGTGTGAGGAAAAAAACAAAAGCTCTACACCTCAACAGAGGCTCAAACAGATACAAGATGGATACAACAACTAAGCCGCCATGGACTGGGTTTTTCTACATGATAGGCTGATGGTTTTGTTCTTACTGATGGTTTTGAGATGCCCGAAACTGCACAAGCTGATTAGTGAAATGAGAATGTGTAAAAAGTTGCTTTATCAAGGAGCAAAAACAATACAAAACAGCTAACCTGAGCACGACCACCAACCTGAGCCCCACTTGTGCATGGGCAATATTACACAATTTCATTATTACTGAAAGCATTCAGTAATGCATTTGGTGACTATTAAGATATGTTTTTTTCCCCACAATGAGCCATAAATTGCAACGCACAGTTTAAGAACAACAAGGGAATAGAAACATTCAATCAATAATTTAACATGACTTGACCAAAAATATACTGTAGTTACAACTTTTATTGCTGAGCACAGTGGAGTAGATGGTAAATGCTCTCCATTTATATGCTTTTCCAGCCTTCAAGGCGCTTTACAAACATGGATCCACTCAACCAACGTATGCAGACACTGAGACAATGTGGGTTAAGTGTCTGCTCAAGGCAATGTCAGTCTACTCTTGGATGTGACAGAATAGCCTTGAACATGTTGACGTGTAAAGTGTGTTTTTAAAACAAGCACGAAGAGCATGTTCAGAGATGGATTTTATTTTCTGTGTTTTTTCTGTTCAAGCTGGTTTTACTTGATGTACTGACTTAATTCAATGTGTTTTCTGCCTTGTTTTAATAAATATGTTCTTATTTCAAGGCAAATCTCTTCAGAAATGTCTTGAAACAAGTAAAATAAGCTGCCAAAATTTAACCAAAACTACTTTTAATAGCGGGATTGTACTTTATACTTTTTTTTACACATGGGTACTGTGGTAAGTAAATACATGTCAGCAGGGCTTTGGCTTTTACCAGAGTGTTTTTTTACACATGTTTCTGTACTTTTACTTGAGTAGTGAACGTCAGCATCTCTAAGCATGTTAATATTCAACAACCACAACAAAGCTACAAGAATGCATCATGTGTTCACTGCAGAACACCTCAAACTCAACTTAATCTCCCGTTGTCCTTTACACAAACTTTTCCCAAACGCACGTACTGCAACGCTTCCTGAAAACACCTCCTGTGAGCAAGCTAAACAGTCTAACGCTATTAGCCCAGCTCTCAGCCATCAGGAGTCTGCTGTTAGCTTGTTTCTCTGACCACCATCACACTAAATGAATCCTGACAGGGCAAAGTGACTGGTACCACATTAGGCTGGCTCTCCACCACTTGGCACACGGGCAACAGCTAGATTTGATTTCCGAGAGGCTGGTAGCTTTCCGCGGCGCTCTTGAAGTACCAAACATGGCACCGCTTTGATGTTGAGATTAAATTACACATGTATTACAAACACTGAACACATAATACACTAGTGAGAGCATACAGTGTTTATACTGTTGGTTACAAGTGTGTGCATTATGCATTCAGTCCATAGAATATTGGTGGTGAACTGTTACATTTATTGTATCGATAAGCAAGGTGGGCGAGATTCAAACTACCAATCTTCGGACTGATAGGTAATTACTGAGTCCCTGTAACACCAGCAAGGCATTGGATAAAGTTCTATTGAAAATTAATGTTGCTTTGCATAGATCAGTCCTGTTTAACTTCAGAAATCGGCCCGCCAATAATCTGATCCGTCCCTCAATTCACTTTCCTAATATTACAAAGCAATAGTTCTCTTGATTTTATGATATTTTTTGCCACATGGATCTAATGTGTTTTTCTTATCAATACCAGTTGCATTTATTGATTAGATTCCAGTGATAACATTTATTTTTGATATTTTTAGCAAAAAAAAAAAAATCCACTTAATTCTTGTTCTATTGGCAAATTTGAAGACAGTTAAAATACGCCGAAACAAATAAAAATCTCATTTAGTTTGGTCACTTTTTACAGTGCATATTTCCATCCTGATTTGATTCAACTTTGGAACTTGTTTTTTCTCGGTTTAAATCTGGTTTTAATGCGGAGATTCTCCTGATTTGATTATCTGGCTTATTGCTGATTTGGACATTTTGTAGAGCCAAAAAAAGTTGACAGTAGCAATAGTTATTATCACTATAGGAACAATTCTAGTCCAGTGAATATTTGGTGCAACCTTGTGCTTAAAGCGGTGACGAATAGTGATACTACCCGGCCCAAAAGGTCCTCGGTAAAATCTGTCTCTCTGGAAAATAAAGTTGAATAGCCCTGGCATAAGTGCAAATGAAATTATCAACTACATTCATACATTTTGAAGGCCTATATGTTGCAGCCGCAGTACCTGATTTTGTAGGTAAAATAATATAAGGATTTATATGCTGTACACTTGATGGTGAAAGGCTGCCATTTTGCACCATCAACCCATCAACCATTAACACTCACACCAGGTCCATACTAGGCAATGTGGGTGAAGTGTGTTGCCTAAGGACACAACTCTTTTCATCCAACTGTGACACCTGAGGTTCCAGCGATCTCCCATCCAAGTACTGCCCTGACCCAACCTGCTTAGCTTCTGAGATCTGATGGGACCAGGCTTTGACAAGCTGGTATGACCACACAGAATGCGCAAAGAGGTGAATTTCAAATATGATTATTGCTATGATAGATTTCAATGTTTGTAAAAATCCAATATTCAAGACTCTTACCATTAACTTGTCATTGACTTGCGTGAATTCAGTGCTCATGCTTGTGTTTCTCTGAGTGAAAAAGTGTCTCTTAAGCAGTTCTTTTTACGTGAGTGGAAAAGTAGCTGCCAGATTGTGTGTTGGAACTTGTAGAGTACATTTACAAAAATCTAATCTCCGTTCAGAACAGTGTACTTATGCTCTATCTTCTCTGTAAGCAACGTCTTTGAATTCAATTATAGCTGTTATTATTGCATTATTAAGTAGATTTTTATGGACTATAAAAACAAAAAGAAGCTTTACTATTAGATTAAATGTAACTGGGGGATATAAATGCTTTGGAAGTGGACAAACTGAGTGTGTATTCATGTAAGAACATTTATAACATGAATAATACTCATGTCAATGTGTCAGATTCTGACCTCAGGCCAGTCCATCTGCTGACCCCTGCAGGTTCATACTACACAGCACGCTTACAGACTTTTACAACGTTTCAAAGAACTACAGAAGATCTGCCATTTCCCACATGAATGATACGACTTCTGACCTCAGAGCGTTCCAGCTGGAATAACTCACATGTAAACAAGATGGCTACTGCTATTCTGAAAAGTACATGTTAAATGTAACACTTGGATTTAAAGGTGCAGTAGTCGATTTTGGTGTCTTTGAAAAGTTATTCTGTAACAATGTTGCACTAGTCCATCTTGCATATAGCCACATCCTTGCCTAACGCTTTCTGAGCCTCCTTAACACCCTATGAAATTATCTTATGTACAGATTATAACATTTTTACACGCCTGACCAAGCAGTGGCTTTTAGACAAACAAGCATGTACACATTAAACTGTCTTTATATGAGTGTAAATAATGTAAATAGTGTCTGGATGTGTGTGACAGTCTGGACAGTGCATGAAGTTTTATGAAATGCGTGACTGGATGAGAGAATGAACTAACTTCTTTTGGGCGTACAGTAAATATGTATTTTATTGGCATGTATACGCCATCTTTAATAACAACCTGTCTAGGGACTCCAGGTGGAAATTAGCAACTTTTCTACAACCTGGCACAAGCATCTCTGATCTTGTGTATAGGATAATGTTTTTGTGCACTGTCCCTGATAAATAAATTAATAAACTAAACTTAATTCTAAAGTTTAAAAAGCTTTTCACAACTTTTAGAGGCCAGTGGAAACAATAACAAATGACACAATGTTTTAGACTCGACACTGCATTTTCTGTTTGTTTGTTCTTTTACCCTAAGACAGACCTGGGCAAACTGTGACACGGGGGCCAAACACAGCCCGCAACCTATTTCAATCAGGCCCCTGACATGTTTTTGAGTCAAAAGTCAAAGCCATAAAAAGCAATTTTTCAATATAAAAGTTGAATTTTTACTAGATTGAAGGTGTAATTTGGATCATGGAACATTGTTTTATATAAAAAAAAAAAAAAAAAAAATCTATTGTGCGTTTTTTACTCATCACATAATATTTAGCGTAAAATACACAAGTTTAATCTATAAAATAGCTTATTTTTATGGCTTCAACTTTAATCTTAATGTTTTTTTTTCATAGTAATATCATAACTTCCTTAAACTTTGACTTTATTTTATAGAGCTTAATCTTGAAATGTTGGAAGTTTATTATGGAACCGTGTTTGCAATAAAGAGAATTTTTAGAAGCTTTGTGAGTTTGAATATGGCCCTCGAGTCTAAATAATTGCCCAGCCCTGCCCTAGACACTTTGACCATGGTGCTAAACTTAATGTATTTATTTTCATTTCAATCAGCCCAACCAATATCACACATTACGAGGTACTAGCATGTAAAGCTAACCCATTTTTTCCTAGTTCACAACTTGGAATTATCAGTTTGGGCGACATTCCATTTTTTCGCCAAGTCCCAATTGGAAAAAAATCCCCGTTTAAGCACAAACCGATAAAGTACATCTCCACATTACATTATAATATTAAGATTACAACATGGTGCTAATCTACAAATCCGTTTAGCATAATTGCAGAAAGAACCATTAAGGATTAGCCAGCAAGTTAGACTATCCATCCCCAAAGGGACGCCAAATGATACCTGGATCATGCGGTAATGGCTTTCGCAGATAAAAATCATATTCAATCAAAAAGAATTGCTCTTTCAGTCGGACGGCTTAGCTACATTAGGATCCAAATCTCCGCTATCATCTTAGGCTATAAAAAGCTCTCTAAGCTCACGCATCCGTTTTAAAACAGTGTTATGAAGTGATAACCATCTCGCAGCGAAATTGGATGCACACGACAAGCCATTCGGTCGTCGGGCATCCAAAAAAAAGGAAGCAATAAATCTGTTGACATGTTTTGTTTTTGGACGCTTTGACATTTGGCGAGTGATTAAACGCCAAAAGAAGTCGTACAAAAGTGTCGGTTTTTGTCATCTTCTTCCATCGGAGGGGTAAATAGAGCGTTGGCAGGTGGAAGCAGGTTTTGTAGAGGACAGAATTGACCCAAATATCACAGGCGGGAGTTAAAAGGGTGAGAGGAGAGCAGCTGGGGCCTCTCTCCAAAAGGTCTGTGTACTGGGCAACAAAACAACAGTTAAAGAGATAATGGAGAGGCTGGGGCCAGTGGGATTTCTGTCACAAATGGGGTCCAGTTCATATGGTTGAGGTTTGAGGAGTGTCGAGTGAGAAATTCAGAATTGCCTCAGCAAATTGTATTTTCGTCACAAACTGCTCATTACAGTTGTATAAATGTTCAGTATTCTCACTATTGTCTTGTTAATGAATAACTGCAATAAGTTCTTCTTTTATACAGCATTTTCTCACAGCTGGAAGGAGCAAACACTTGACATAACTATTGTCTCATAAATACACTAAAGGTGGTGCTCATCTACGTTGCGTAATGTGTTAAATGAGCATCTTCCAATTAAACTTGAGTCAAAAATGCTTTCAAAAAACATGCTTTTTTTTTCTCAGTTTGCACCGACAGTTTAGTCCCTGGGTTGATAAAAGTTCCTGGACAATATGAGCTGTTTCTGTATTTTGGGTTTTTTGCTGCTTTCATACTGCGATTTTCTGTCTGTCTATTGATTATAGTTTCTCTTTTCGTGTCCCTTCCACTCTCTTTTTGCAATATTGCTTTTTTTTTTTACAGTAAACTTTAAACTTTCCACTTAAACAACCTGGGCTAGCATGTTAGGCCTGGATCCTTGCACCCAGCAGCAACAGAGGATAAGGGTTAAGTAACACATTTACCAGAACAAGCAGCCTGTTCTCACAGATATGCATGACAATACCACGCAATTGGAAACATATTTTTTGTGTGTGTATTTCACGCGTTTCTGTCCCAGTTCATTTATTTTGTGAATGTAAACAAGTGTTGTTATTCGTGAATACTAACACAATCTTAATCCTAACCTTAACCAAGTCCAAATCTCAGACCTAAACTAAAGCCTAAATAAAACCTCCTGTTTGTCTTTAACATCGTGTGTTCATACCACGCCAGAAAAAATGGGCGTGTAATTGCACGTGGTATTTACACACAAGCCATGACAATACGTTGGAACAAAACATATTCATGTCTACCCATATGTAATGTGAACAAGAAGTACTAATACTGAAACAAGGCACTTTTAGAAGTGCTGGAACTGAGTACCTGCACATCCCAGAACTTTAAGAACACTTAGGCCCAATCCCAATTCCACCCCTTAGCCCTTTGCCTTAGCCCTACCCTCGATTTTGCGCGTTCACGAGAGATGAAGGGGTGTCCCGATCCTCTTTAGCGTTAAGGCGGAGGGCAAAGGGGAAGGGGTGTACACCCCTTACAGCGAAGCCAATTCGGATGCACACTTACAGGCAAAGGGGTAGGAGGAGTTTGTTGAAACCAGGAAACGTGCTGCTGAAATATACTCTCAAATGTAAATAATAAGCACTTTAATGACATTTATTAAGTTATAAGACCGTCTGTGTGTGTTTTATTCACTGTTTGTTGTTGTAATATGATGAAAGCGGAACAGTTTATATCGCATTGTCTTGTCTCCTGCTGTTTCATCGCCTCGTCTGCTCGCTCTGTGACTGGGCACAAACTTTACCCATCACAGTATTATACCCGGGCCGTTTGTTACATGTATTTCATTTTCCTCGCACTCGCGAGTCGATCCTCGGAGGTCAAGCAGTCGTTCGAGAGAGCTTCAGTGTAAGCGGGCTGCCGGTGTTGTCCCGCGATGTCACCGGGTCTGCACCGGCTTGAGCGAGCGAGCACCGCGGGAAGACAAGCACTGTTTCCCCGCTGTTGCCCCGCGAGGTCAGCGGCTCTTCACCGGCTTGAGCGAGCGAGCTGCGCGGGGCTTCACCGCGGTGTGACCGTCCTGTTCCCGCTCTCCAGCCGCAGAGAGCCGGGCCCGGGGGAGGAGCTGTGAGCCTGCGCTGCTCTGTCGCTCCCCGGCCGAGGTTGATTCAACACCGCGGGGTGATAGACACTGTTTCTCCGCGGTGTCATGGAATCCACACCGGCCGGAGGACAGAGCTGCCCAGGCTCACAGCTCCTCCCCGGGCCCAGCTCTCTGAGGCTGGAGAGCGGGACAGGATCTGTCAGAAGCCACAGAGCTCCAGTCACACGCTGTCACGCACAGAAGAGATGTATGAAGCCAAATGAAAGTGAAACAGTTCGTGTTTATTTTACACAAAAGTCCTCTTGCAAAAAAGTTCACTTCAATAACTTGCCCAACTGTGTTGCTGGACTGAGATTGGTCTAAAAAGATAAATTTATATATCTATATTATAGTTTAAAGGTCAAAGCTGTCTGCATAATAAAAGAACCAATAATAACAGCCTAATAAATAAAAAACAACAACATTTTAATAGTAACTATTTACAACTTACAAATTAATATAGCCTGTTTATAAAAAATAATATACAATATAATAAAATAACCTAGTAGTCTATAATAGGCTATAGTAAAACTTGATAAATGAATATTATAGGCAACTACAGTATATTTTATTATGCTATATGTTGTTATATTATTAATATTGCTAATACAAATATGTTTTATTATTTACTATAATGCACTATAGCCTATAACCATATTTTATTATATTATTATGATGATCATAATTTCATTATACCATCACAAGTCTGTGAGCTTGTTCTAAAAAAAAAATAAATACATACAAGGGCTGTCCCATTTCGTAGGGCTGTCCTACCCCTTAGCCCTTGTTTTTAAGGTGTAGGGGAAGGGTAGGGGTAGGGCTAAGGGGAAGGTGTAGGGGTACAAAAGAGAATTGGGATTGGGGGTTATAATGTTGTTTTTCCACTTGATTTGCTTTTGTTGTTGATACCGGCATGGATGGTAATTATAATAAGAATGGTTAGTCAATAGTTAGAAGCTATAGAGAGGTGGACACACATATGCATGGCTCCACTGAGCAAATATCAGTGCGTAAGACAGATGATCACCAGAGCACAGTTCCACTCGCTTATAACAAGAGTCATGCTGCTACAGTTGGTGGTTGGTGAGTGTGTGTAAAGTCAAAGTGACATCTGAATGTCACTTTGACATAAATATCTGTGCTAGGGGAAATATATTTTAAGAAAATTGAGTATAGTTCTTTAACAAAGAGTTTTATTGAGGCTTTGAACTCTCGCAAATGTAGTCGATGGGTTTGTATAAGCCAAAAGCCTCACATTTTTTTTTTATAATTTACGTTTGTTGATGGATAATGTAGATGACTCTAATTAGCATTCTGTATCTGCACCGCACATGTCTGAAAACCAAACATGGCAGATTTTCCATTAAGGTATAATAATAGTTAATAATTTTTTAAAAGCAAATGCTGTTGATGTGCTTTGTTTTGTCAGCAAGATGGCTGCTGCGTAACCACTTGCCTGTGTCCATGATGACTTTAATTCTGAATAAAGATCTTTTATTTCTGAATAAAAATTAGTTACGCTTTAAAAAGACCACTTAATTCCTAATGAAAATGTTTTTTCAGATTTAAACTTAATGCAGAATAATATGGGTGGTTTATTCCGCTTTTAAATCTGAATTGTATTCCTTTCTCATGTAAACGTTTTAAACAACTTGAAAATAATTCTGTTCACACTGTGCATGCTCACGCGTTGTCTTTCTGGCTGCAAGATGGCGGCACGGACCCGAGACTTTTTTGTTTTGTATCTAAGTGCGCTACAGGAGCTACAAATAATGAAATGAGTGAAAGGCAGAAAACACGAAACTTTAACTTTTCAAGAGGCAGCGCAAAGTTGTGAAGCCAGAGTGTACGCAGAGAGAGAGGCTGCGATGATCCGAAACAAGGGAAACTGGACAACTTTTCCTTTCATCGGAACAACTCCAAAAAAGGTAGTATCATGCATCCGTGGCATACAACAATCCCAGGTGATAAAAAAGCCAAAAGCCGGTATCCGCAATGACGTACGTGCGCGTCTGACCCCAGACGTTAAACGGAAAAAAATAAGCTGATTTAGCGTGTTTAACATGTAAACCTTTATTCGGAATTATGATTCCATGTAAAC
The DNA here is from genome assembly GCA_038363315.1 of Mugilogobius chulae. Taxonomy (NCBI): domain Eukaryota; kingdom Metazoa; phylum Chordata; class Actinopteri; order Gobiiformes; family Gobiidae; genus Mugilogobius; species Mugilogobius chulae. The sequence goes on from CM076395.1 coordinate 16,901,863, forward strand.
CTGAAGACAAATGTTTGAATTCTGAATTAATTCTTTCGGAATAATTAATTCAGAAACATCACGTAAACGTGGCCAATGCATTGCGCAGTGACATGGATTCAAAGTTTTATAATTTTTGGTTTGTTTGTTTTTTGTATTAAAAAGTCATGTATAGTGCCTTAAATGTGTTACAAGGTAGGATCTTTTGTGAAATTGTAATATTTATGTCAGTGTAAATTTTGGCACATTATATGATACCAGTGAGAAATATAAAAAATGAAAAATTACAAATCTCATTAATAAACAAGTCTAATGAATTAGGTAATAATAAACAAAATCTTGTTCACTATTGATAAATGTACTCTATCCTGTCATAAGTATTTCAAATGTATTAAAACTCCTTATTTCTCATGTAACCCTAACCCTAGCCCTTTTATTTTTACTCATAACGTTACACTTAGCCGCTGATACAGAGTCGACACAACTGCCTTTCTCTCTAGTGACTTGTAACATGTCCACTGAACGAGCATTTTCCTTGTACACTAGCCAGTACACGGACTTAAAATATTCCCATTTGACCCATGAAAAGAATCAAATGACTTTTTCTTTTTTTTTCTTACATCCATAAAGCTTACTCACCGCCAGGCTGTTGTGACTGTTTCCGTGACCCCTTTTGGAAGGTTGCACACGTCTGATTCTTTCACATTACATTCCAAGAAATAAGCTTATGAACCCTCCTACATGTTTAATACAGCGAGGAAAATTCCCAGGAGGCTTTGCGCTCGGGTAAGCATGCAGTGCCGTTTGGATGTTTAGAGCGACCGGTTTGAGATTGGAACTTAAAAACATATAACAGCGGTAGTTCAATCGGAGATAATCTTGAGCGGAAGTCTGAGGAAAAGGTTGTGGGAATCGGAATCAGATGAATGGAGAGAATGTGCTTGACAAAATCAGCGTTATGTTTTTGCGGTCATGGATTTAGTTGGTTTTTCATCAGAGTCTCAATTAAAATCATGGTTTTTGTTTTGAATTTTGTGATTAAAGGTTGCCGTAGTGACAGACTAAGATGGTATCAAAGCATATGGAAGCAATGTTGGTTGAAAATAGCTCGTACCTTGCTCATTGTGAAAATGTTTGACCAGAGTAATGTTCCTGTTTGAGATTTGCCACACGAGGCACAGTTTCATTTCGATGTTGTAATTTTATCTCTAGTAGAAGTTTTTTGGGGTCTTATGCGGGGAACACTTCGGACAGTGGCCAACTCATCTAGGGCTGCAGTCGACCAAAGCAATTTTTGGTCGACTAAAAACATGTCCCATCGACCGATTAATCGACTAAAAAGTGAAGCTAAAAGTAGAGCTGTCCAAAAAATTGCAAATCAAGGCTAAAACTGGTGTCGACAACTAGATCCTCATTTGAACAAATACAGAAAACATTAACAGGACAAACATTTGAACAAAATCTAATCTAAATAATTTCTCGAGTTTCATCGAAACTGGTTTGAAACTAAAATCTTAATCATAAATTTGGTTTTGTGTTGAAAATGTCAGTCCATTGTATAAAAATCAGACTTAAACTGCATTCTAATTCTGGTGTTATCGAGAATCAATTTTATTCCTTAGTATCAAACTCGGGTTGAAACTTTAGTATTATGACTGCATAAAACCTGCTCAAAAAGACAAATTATATTCTGTAGTTCAGACAAAAACTACATGCAGAAAATGAAGAGGAGATCAGACCAATATTCTGTTAATGTGAAGACAAATTCCTTATAATCTAATTAAAAGTATTTGTCGACTAATAACATTTTGCTCGACCAAGACTCCATCGACCGATTAATCGATTCTCGGCTAAAGAACTAATCCCTAAACTCATCCAGGGTTAGAACATTGAAACAGACAATCATTCATCATATTCAGCATTTATTCTAGTTTAGATGTATTTAGAGAAATCACACAAACGTAAGAGTTTCCTCTGAACATTCTTGCATGGCTACAAAATAAACTATTTTTGGCCTCTGTGTGTTTCTACTTGTACTAGATGTGTTTCCAATACTTGAGACTTTACTCGGGGGGGTTCCTTGGACTTAAAGGCCAGTGGCTTGAGACAAGTTGTGAATAAAAAAATAAACTTAAAAGAGATTATTCAATGTTTAAAAATAGGAACAGGGTCTTGACTTAGACTACTGACTTGAGACCTGTAAAACAATTCCTCATTTGCATCTCTGCGAATTGTTCCAATAATGTTGATTTTTGTTCTTTGCATTTTCTTAGTTCAACTAAGTGCTAGAAAAATGTATTATAAATAGTAAATAAAAAATCTGAGTAAAGTTGTTGCTTTTTGTTGCATTGTTCACTTACGGAATGTTGTAAGCACTTTTTACAACTTTCTTAGGTTCTGCCATGTCTTGTTCTGCCAGAATATTGATTGACCTGCTAACAAAAACAACAAGCCAGCTGCACTGCAAATTAATTTTCTCCTCAAAAAACGTCAATAAAAAATCTGTGGTCTTAAATTTTCAGTGTATACTCAACAAATTTACTCTCACGCCCCATTAACAACAAGAACAATTGAGCTGTTTTGTATTAGCCCTTTGATGCACAACAATGAACTTGACAAAGATGGATGCTTTTAGGAACTCGTACAATAGAAGAAGCGCTCATGTGAGACCATTTGTGTACACAGTCTCAAAACGAGCCAGACTGAGACCGTTTGGACGCGTACAGACGGGGACAACGGGCATATGGACAGAAGGATGCCAGGGAATGAAGAAAACCCAGAGGAGGGCTGAAAGAAACGAATGGATTTTTGCAATGTCCATGTTGAGAATGCGGAGAGGAGTTTATTCCAGGACAGCTCCACCATCTAAATGCATTAAATTGAGCAGCAGAGCAGATCCAAGGCAGACAGGGAGGCTAAAACATGCACCGTATGTCCAAGCCGTTCGGGGAAGGGTGTTCGCAATTAACATATTTACTTGCAACATTTCTTTTGCCTGTTTGAAGATGCACCTGTTTGGCACCATATGGTATTTGTTTGCCTAGAATGTGCCAGAACTCATCTAGCCTGTGCATGTGTTCACTCGAAATAACAAAAGATGGTAAAGTAAGCAACAGGTTTCATTAATTGATGTGAAAATATATCAGTTTTGTCACAAATAATTTCCAGGGAATTTTTTTTTTTTCAAACTCCCAACTAAAAATAATAATTTAAGCTTGTAAAATTTTTGGTGGAGGCATAACAATCACTTTTTCTCCATGCTTTAATGTTACACAGTATGACGTTAAAATTATCTCCATGGAAACGGGCATGTGGTGTTACCAAAGTTAAGCTGTGTCTCTCTCTCTCTCAGCCTATGACCAATTCACTAAAATAAAGTTAATGAAAAAAAAAAAAAAAAAAAAATTTGAAAAATTTCATTGAGCCAATTAAAGAAATATAGGAAGCTTAATTGAGCCAATTTAATAAAATGTAAAAAAAAACTTAATTGGGCCTGTAATGTAAATGTAAATCTAAAAATACTTATTTGGACCAATTTTTTGTCCCAAAAACACTTAACTGGGCGAATTTAAAAAAAACGTCAGTGGACCAGAAAAAATAAATTCAAAAAAGAAAAACAAATTTGGGTTCAATTAAAAAAAAAAAAAACATAATTGACCAAAAAAAATAAATAAATAAATAAATTTGGGTAAATGCAACAAATTTAATTTGAGCAAATTACAATTGATAATAAAAAACATTAATTGGACCAATAAAAAATTCAAAACTTTTTGTGCCAATTTAATAAAATTCAAAAAACCTATTTGGACCAAAAAAAAAAACTAAGCTTTTTGTGCCATTAAAAAAAAGTGGGTCATTTAAAAAAAAAAAAACTTTATTACAAAGCATTATTGACAAAACAAACACAAACGAGCAAATTTGTACAATAATGATAATTAAAAAAACCTTATTTGGGCAAATAAAATAATAATATTAATAATAATTGGGCCAATTTAATAAAATGAAGATACTATTTGGTCCCCATAAAACCATGTTAACATTTGTGAATGCTCCCTTAAAGTCAGGCTCATGTGTTATTTTAGATCTACACTGCACCTCTCATACATGTAGCAGTCATTATGACTACATCAAGTAAAACATTAGTCCAGAGGGCAATTGTTTTTTGCCCAATATTCAAAGCTGAATAAGTAATGGAGGGTCAGACATTGGCATAACAAACTACTATTTTGATCATTTTAATGTAATAAATATTAGGACAACAAGCAAAGACTCCGAAATAGAGTTACACTTGCTGGAGACCATTAAAACAGTCCACGTTTAGCCCCTGAGCCGCAGCTTGCCCACATCTGCATTAGTGTCTCCAACCTCCAAGAACACCGCAGGACATTCACACAACTCACAGACATTACATTACATTTATTTTCTCTTTATTTTTGAAGTGGTTAAGCTAAGTCTGTGGAATCTCCCTCATTCAACAATATGTATTTTGTCATGCTCTGTTGTGGTCTAGCCTTGAATTTTGTCCTCTACTTTTTTCATCTATATTTGTCTTCCCTGACCACCCGTGGAATTTTATTTTTCTTTCTACTGTAAATGAGCGTCTTTTCCTTCTTTTCTCTTTCGCTAGCACGGATTTGACCAACGTTTACCACATTCCAGGTTGTATTGAGAAGGATTAAGTTCTGATTTGGTCGAGTTTCAACATATTGTACATTGGCAAAAGGCGTTTTATTATTTTTATTTTGAGGGGATTTCGTTGTGGTCGGTTGAAGGGGATGTGGCTTGGGTGAATTCTTCAAACCTTGCACAAAAAGCTTTTACCCTTTGGAGCTTGTGGTGGAGTCGTAGAATAACATGGCAGTCGTTGTGAGAGTAAATTTACTGCCATGGGAAAATATATGCGCCCGCGTTTGCATCACAGAACCTGGTGTGGTTTTGAAATTAGCGGTAATGATGTGTTTTTAGCAGAGGTGGAAGAAGGACAAGAAAACAGAACGTGCTCGGACTAAAAGCGCTGCGACTTTACGGTATTATTCTTCGAGTGTAAGGGCATAAGGCGGTGGAGTGGTTAGTGCTTTTGACACGCAACATGGAGGTCTGGGGTTTGATTCTCTAACAATAGGAGACAGCTCTAAATATAGGAGTACTGCGTGTTCTGGTTCATCCACAATTTGGAGTGGACGTGTTCCAGATATTTTTTCTTTCAAATGTCTTTGGAAAAATGGTCCTAGGGCTTTGACTGTTAGTGTAGCGATTGTTATTTTTGATTAATCGATTGTTGAGAGAGAAGAGACAGTTCAGGTCATACTAGTCCTACATGTTGCATATGCTTTTATTCCATGCTGTTCTTGAACTTTGCATTGCATCAGTGTTAGGTGGTGAGCATACAGTAGTTGAAGCATCTTCATAGACAAAAAAAAAAATCTGTTGACACCATCTACGTTTATACTAGATAAATCTTGTCTTGTCTTGTTTTAGTTAAAGTGACACCGTGTAGCTTGCTAGAGGTGAAAGGGGTACTTAAACTGTTCAATGAAAAGAGAAAGTTAAAAAGGACGACGCTTCTGCCTTTTTTAGCGTGCAATTACAATTTTTTCTGGAGTGGTCTGGACACGTAATGTGGTTATGGACGAACAGGAGGTTTTGTTTGGGGTTGAGGGCTAAGTTTAGGTCTGAAGTTACAAAAATGGGTAAGTTTAGGTCTGAGGCTTGGAGTTGGTTAAGTTTAGGATTAAGATTGAAGAAACGAGTGAAATACACGGTCATTGTACATCCAGCGTAAGGTCTAATCAGCATCTTGATGTGACATGCCTGTGAAATGGAGAAGTGTTCACTATTACAGATTTAGAGAGATGTGTACAATGTTTGAAAGAAATGTTTTTTTTTTACATAGACACGGTTTTAGATCTTTGAGTTTATCTATAAAGAATGGCAGCAAAACCAAAAGTTGTTCAGTATACATTCATAGGATTTTTGACTCAAAACTTCACATGTTTTTCAGTTTGTACTACAATTGCCAGAAATTGCACTCTTACTAAAGAAGAAAGCTCTCAGCCATCGTCTTTGTGGGACAAATAAACCTTCTCTCTGACTCTCTAACATTAAGAATGCTTACAAGCCTACTATTTCCACTACTCTAAATTACACTGCTATGCAAACAGCTATCATTACCTCTATGTGGATTACACAACTGAAAGCATCCCATTTTTTTAGATCATTTCTATTGAACACAAACCCACATTAAAAACGTTGCTACTACCAGGCCTATCTACTCCTGGGCCTATTTACTACTACTTTGTAAAAGACTTTGGAGTAGTACAAGTATCCCGTTTCTGTTAGTAGGTGGTCTTGCGGTCATAAAAGTCGCGGCCTAAGTGAACTCCAATCCCGGGATATGTGGTCAGAGCGCACTAAATACAGCCTCTCCTGTCTTTCCAAATCATTCAACTCCTCTACTCCTGCCCTTTCATTTGTGACAAGCAAAAAAAAAAAAAGTATAAAATGCTAAGCCAAACCATCACTGCTCTTATGTTCCGTCGCAACATTTGATTACAGGAATGAGAATATAATAGCCCCAGTGCAAAGCCGGGGGGATAGCCGGAGTGTTATCCCAAGCTAGCTATTAGCGGTCACGAGCTAGCATGTGTTTTCAATAAGACAATAGCTATGCCAAAACCAAAACATGGAAGCTCAGGGTTGTTCTGTGTGGAGAATGGGGAAGTTCTTGTAATAGTGTCGCCATCTTGACAATTAGTCAACAGTGTATGCTTTTGAACATTTGGTCTGATGTGTTACCATGGGAATTTTCAAGTTGGAGGAGGTTAAACATGCAAAAATGTTAGGAAAAAAAGGGAAATTACGGTGTTTTTTCTTCATGTCATGTTTTAAATAATGCATTTTATGTGGGGAAAAAGTGCCAACATTGCAAATGCAGAAAGTTGGATGAAACAAGGATGAACAGATTCATTGAGTTGAATTGAATTTTTTTATTCAGAGGGATTCCAATGCATTTGACCAAGCATAGGTCTTTGGGCATTGTTGTTAACTACAGAAATGCCCAATGACATAGACTCTGCCATCCTTCTTCCTGTTGCGCAATGATTTCAGCATTTTTTTCTGATGAGGAGTTTTTTCATCTTTCCATGTTTTAACCCAGTGAGTATAATCTGTTTTTGTTTAGTAAATCAGTATTGGAATCAGATATTAACATATTCTATTTAATACCCTGGCAATTCTTGTTTAGTCCAAAACTTATAAATTTGGTGTGCATAGAAGCTACTTTAGAAGTAAATACACTCCGTGAAGGAAGTTGCATTGAAGTTTAATATTTGGTAGAAAAAGAGCGAGGACAACTCTGTTTAAGGTTTGGTAAGTGATTTTACCACTGCAAACACAATGAAGATTTTAAATCTGACAATTTTCTCTCATACATTTTTCGACACCATGGTTAAAATATCAATATGTCTCAATTTTTAGTTTCAATTTCTGCTTGTATCCATTTTTTACAAACAACAAAGGGAAACTGGAGAGGACCACCCAAGCACAGCCAATCAGAATGCTGCTTTCAGCTCCTGATTAGATCTAAAATTCTTTATTATTCCATTCAGACAGTAGTCAGGGGTCTCATTTTTTAGGGCGCTCCTCACGCTAGGATTTTTTAAGCGTGCCGTGCTCTGATTGGAGGAAGTTCCATGTCCTGCACTTACACCTGCACAAGTGAACCGAGTCACAGGCTTGTGAAGCCATCCTCTAGAACCGTTTGTTTACATGTCGCGCTGAAGCTTTGATCAAGCACTGAGGTGCTGATACTGTAGCGGTGAAAAGAAATATAACAAGAATGACCCCAGTTTTACCTGTGATGCGCGTTCCTCAGCCACAGCTTTGGATTAAAAATCAGGTGTAGCAACAAGAGCAACAGGTAACTAAAAACGTTATAACTTTTCTGTGGTCTAGTGCTAATTCAAGGAAACATATCGCATAACGCATATCTACAGTTTTTTTTTTTTTTTTTTTGGCACTAATAATCTATAAAAAATGTTGCAAAGTATGCATTTATTTATTTTTATTCCAGTGTGGAATCCTGTAGTGTCTATTCCACCACACCGTTACTTACATTTTTTTTTTCTATTTTTTGGCTTAATTTAGTTATATATATGTAAATAGTGTATTCATTGAAGTTTCAGACGCTTGCATGATCTTTGTTTATTTAAATTTTACATATAGCAATGTCTAACATAAAGCATAGTAGCTTACCTGACTTTTTTTTTTTTGTGATAGCACAAGATAAACCACATGAACCTCAGTCATAAGGGAGCAAAACCCATTCATTTTTGATAGATTGCACAGCCTGCCCTGAGTCTTTCGCCCAAATGGATGTGGAACATACATAAACCTACACTTCCTGAATCTGTCGAGGTTCGCCATTACTTCCTTATTGATCCAAGTGCGGAAACAATAGTAGAAAAGTGTGTGGCTGTCCCCTGTCTCTTTGTACAACGAACTGTGGCAAATGGCTTCAATAATAGCTTTAAAAGAGAGGCCCGGGGGAGGCGTTAGTGCCAGCGGCCGGGAGACTTTGCAATAAATTCAGTGCCCTTTTGTGTCAAGTAAATGCCTCCTCGTAGATCAGTCGGTTTATCTAGCTTTTTACTACATCCTATGGTCGCTCTGTCTAAGGATTCAGCATTAGCTTTCTGTCAAAGGAGATTTTGGATGAGGAAAGTCTGTGGAAATTGGAAGTGCCTGCTTTTTTGTTTTTTAGGTTAGTTCTGGGCCTATTTAGGAATGCAACTATTTGAATTATAAAGGGGACCTGTGAAATCCCTTTTCTGAGTTCGCAATCATTTTAAACCTGTGTTGGTGAAACTCTTTCACACACAGTTTCGGAGAAACTGTAGATATCAAAAAATTCAACCCAAAATTTGATAAGCACGTTTTTGAGCCTTTTTTACGTAAATATGTCACGAAAAGCCAAAACACAAAATAACTGAGAATTTTGGTTGAAGCCACGTAACAACATTTTTGGGGGGTTTAACAGGTAACTTTTGGACTGCATGAGACTTGGGGTAGGTTAAGATTTACCTGTTAAATCCAAGAAAATGTTGGTCAAGATCACATAAAAAAAAAAAAAAATATACTGAGTTCGTTTCTCCAAAACTGAGCTGGAAAAAAAAAATAAAATATTGAAAGATAAAAATTGTATGGACAAGTAGTTTTGTATTTGTTGCTGCTACATTTTAAGTTTGCATTGGAAGTTTGCATTTTTTTGAACAAAATCAATGATTTTACAACAGCGTATTTTCTAATTGTTTGTTTGCTCAGCACAGTTTAAATGCAGGTGATTGAATGCAAAGATCAGAAATAAAAATGCTTTGGCATCTCTGCGATTACGGAAAATGATTTTTTTTTTTTTTTTTTGCTGCACCAAGAGCCACAGGAGATACAGAAAACTAAATGAATACGTCCAGTGTGCTTGTCTTCATTAGGTCCATTCTAAAGCTGTCATAAATGTCAAGTCACATCTGAAACATACATAGATCTACTTTTTTTTGTCTCTTTGGTAGACATTCAGTAAATTCTTTTTTTAGCATACAAGATTTTTTTTTTTTTTTTTTTTTTTTTTTGGTTTGGTTTTGTCAGGTTTGGTTTGGTTTTGTCAGGTTTGCTTACAACCCAGAGAATCAATGTCACAGCAGCACACTCTGGTTTCTGAGCCAGTTCCATGTTTATGCAATTTGTTTTAGAAGCTGCTTGTGTTTTTGCTCCTATTATTCACAATTTGAAGACAATTATGTAACTTAGCTTTTTCTATGTACATGTAACATGTATGTACAGATTAAAATACAACGGCATGAAAAAGTATATGAACCTTTTGAAATTTCTCACATTTCTGCATAAAATCACCATCAAATATGTTCTGATCTTTGTCAAAATCACACAGATGAAAAAAACATTTCTTCTTTAACTAAAACCAGCCAAACATTTATAGGTTTTCATATTTTTAATTAGAATAACAAGCAAACAATGACAGAAGTGCCAGAAATAAGTAAGTGAACCCTTGCATTCAATACCTGGTTACACCCCCTTTGGCAGCAATAACTTCTACCAGACACTTCCTGTAGTTGCAGATCAGTCTGGCACATTGATCAGGATCAATCTTGGACCATTCCTCTTTACAAAATTGCTGCAGTTCAGTCAAGTCAAATCAAGTTGATTTACTATTGTGTTTTGGATCATTGTCTTGTTGCAGCTTCCATCCTCTTTTAAGCTTTGGCTGTCTGCACCTCAACTTTTCTTGTAAAACATCTGATAAACTTTTGAATTCATTTTTCCACTAATGATTACAAGTTGTCCAGGCCCTGAGGCAGCAAACAGGCCTAAACTATAATTTCCCCTCCACCAGGCTTCCCGGTGGAGATGGGGTGTTGATGTTGGTGAGCTGTTTAATTTTTCCTCTAAACATGACGTTGTGTGTTTCTCCCAAATAATTAAATTTTAGTTTCATCAGTCACCAAAATATTTTGCCAGAAGTTCTGTTGAGTGTCTAGGTGACTTTTTGCGAACATCAAACGTGCAGCAATGTTTTTTTAGACAGTAGTGGCTTCCTCTGAGGAGTCCTCCCATGAACACAATTCTAGACTGTTGTTTTACATGTAGTCAGTATATGCACAGAGATACTGAACTGTGCCAGTACGTTCTGTAAGTCTTTAGCAGACACTCTAGGGTTCTTTTTGACTTCTCTGAGTATTCTGCGCTGAACTTTGGGCGTCATTTTTGTTGAAAGGCCACTCCTCGGGAAAGAATCAACAGTGCCAAGCTCTCTCCATTTGTACATAATTTCTCTAACTGAAATTATGTACAAATGAACATCCAGACTTTTAGAGATGGTTTTGTAACCTTTTCCAGCTTTATACAAATCTACAATTCTAGATCGCGGGTCTTCAGACAGCTGCTTTGAGCGAGCCATGGTGAACAACAGCCATTGCTTCACATCAAGACACAGTGCTTACCAGGAGTGTCTTTTATAGTGGGCAGGGCAGCTTTAAGCCATTCCTCAGTGATTGGACACACTCTGACTTAAATTGTTTGGTAAAATTGGGAAATAATTGCTTTAAAGTCTCCTTAGGCAGAAGGTTCACTTACTTTTTCTTTCCCCTTTTGTCAATGTTTGCATGTTATCTTCATTAAAAAATGAAAACCTATAATGTTTGGGTGGTTTTAGTTAAAGCAGACACTGTTTTTTGTGATTTTGACAAAGATCACAATATATTTTATGGTGATTTTAAGCAGAAATGTGAGAAATCTCAAAAGGTTCACATACTTTTTCATGCCGCTGTACATACTAATCTCTCAAATATTGTTTGCAAGCTTGTTTCAGTCTGTGAGCACTTCTCTTTGTCATGATAATCCACGTGTGCCATATCACGATGCTGATTAGACGGCATAAATATTGCACAAACCCCTTAGGCTGGCCACAATAAAAGGGTACTCTGAATACTCTTTAAAAAGATCCAAGTTGGCCATTGGCAATCAAAAAAGACTAAATCTCAGTCAAAATGTGACTAATTCACAGCCCATGGTAAACACAGACTTCCTGCTTGAATCTTTATTTTCTGTCTAAGATTAGAAAAGTAAAAGTCAGAGAGGTTGAAGTTGGATTTGTTTTCAGAGTTGTTCCTTTGTGTTTGCAGATGGCTTCTGTTCACCAGAATGGGACGGCATTGTGTGCTGGCCTGAAGGTCCTCCGGGACGGCTCGTCTCCACACCGTGTCCTAAGTACATCTACGACTTCAACCACGAAGGTAAATCTAAGTCAGGATCCAGCTCTGTCTCCACCAAGCTCCCGTGGGTTTTCATTAGGAGACATAGTGTTGTTACAGTGCCCTCTGCTAATACTGTGTCCTTGAAAATGTGAAGATGTGAAGGATGTGTTATGTGTTTGTTGCTTTGACACATCACATTGAAAAAATATGATTTTTGTAGTGCTGCACAATAAATAATCTTAAATAGGGAGAAAAAAATGATAAAATAAGTATGTTGAACTAGTTTTGCTAATACATTTTCTACATTGCGACAAGTGGAGGAGTTCAAGTATCTCTGGCTTTGTTCGGAGTGTAGGAAGGATGCAGCATGAGATTGACAGTCTCTGCAGTGAGCCTGTGTTCTGTCAAGCAGGGTGCGCCCATCAAGTCGTGCACTCCGTTGTTTAAAGTTTGTGCTAAAAAAAGCTGTGTTTTTTATGTTTAAAATACGGTTGATAATTCATTTAAGTCCCAATCCTAAACGTAGTTGTAGCCTAATTTTAACCATATTTATCTTTAACAGTTTCCTGCTGTAAGGTCACAAAAGCCACTGATTGATGCACATCTCGACGGGGAGAGCATCTTGATAGCACAGCAATAGTTGCATTTGGTGGTGAATAAAGAGCAGTTGAACAACAAAGATCTCAATTTACCGATCATCCAGTCATGATCTTTGTGTAATGACCAAAAGGACAAGATCTCCAATACAAGGAGCGCTAATGACTTTCTGCTGCTGGGAGTTCGGGTAGTGACTATGTCTCTCAGGATTTCCCTAGAAGAGTTGGATGACGTGTCTGGCGAGTGGAGGGTCTGTCCTTGCTTAGACTGTTGCCTACATGACTCAGCTCAGGACTGGCTGTGTACTATTTTCACACACACCCTTGTAGTGATGCGCGGGTCCACCGGTACCCGCGGGACCCGCGGTCAGCCCGCGGGTTCGGGCGGGTCGGATAGCACAATTTAAAGAAGTGGGTCGGGTTCGGGTGGGTCGGGTCTAAACCCATGTTAAAACGCTGGTGTCATGCTTTGGCTTCAAGTGATGTGAACGCCAGTCCAATAAGCCTCATGTCAAGCACGTTAATTCTGTTTAACATAAGACACAACTTATGCGTTCTGAGCTTAGTTTATTTAGGCTACAACTGGCTATAAAACAGAAAGAAAGATGGACAAGAGTTCCACTACAAGTAGAACGTCATTCTGTGGAGACGGGGCAGCCACGTTCGACTCAGTCATAAACACATAACTACACAATGCTCCAGCCTGAACTTCATCATTGTAAACTAAACGGAAAGAGTCAAATGCTCACCTGGAGAAACGTCCAGACTTCAGAGCATGTTGACGTTTAAATAATTAAATAATCACAAACAAGCTTTTTACTCACCGTGAATGTCTGACGAAGAAGTCTGACGAGGTCCACTGTCCAGGTGAAGCTTAAAATACATCTGTCTGACGGAGATTAATCCAGTTGTTCGTATCCACATCACAGTGCTTTTCAGATCTACGGTAAAAGTCCGCTGTTCTGTTTCTTTCCGCTTAAAATCCCGACGCATTGTCTAAATCCACGAGTAAATTCAGTCTGCATTTGCGCTCTGCGAGCAGCGGCCAAAAACATGCTCAGTAAACAGCTGCTGAAGTCTATAGATGCAGCTTCCTGCTGCTGACATAATCGTATCGTTTTGAGCGCTACGAAAACAACTTTCTCTCCAAAAATAAGTCCATGAAAGTCGTCCATGTTTTCTTCCGCTGCTGAACTGTAAACAACCCAGCCTCTCACAAAGATCGTGTATGACGAGAAGATGAGCTACTCTGAACAGATAAAAGTGTATGTGCTCATTTCAGACAAACGTACCCCGCGGAGGCCGCAGCTCGCAAAAAAACGTTTTATGCAGTTTTGATGTGTGCGGGTTCGGGTTGGGTCGGGTCCTGAAATTTAAGCACATTTTTCGGGCCGGGTTGGGTCGGGCTGAATTTTAAATCGGGTCGGGCGGGGCGGGTCACAAAAAAAGCTGACCCGCGCATCACTACACCCTTGGTTTTTACGGAGACTCACCATCCATCATTACATTACACAAAAAGAAGGATCTGCGCAACAATTAGCACATGAAATGTACACCATAAACTACTTTAACAACTGTAATAGGAGTTCTGTTATGTAAAATGTATCATTCAAAGATTTGTTATATTGGCCTTCCTTCACCATTAGTTTACTCAAAGTTATATTTGAAATAGTTCATGCACGTTTGAGTAATCTTGTATTGTTCTTCAGCTGGAGCTCAAGTGCTAAGAAAATCCCTGTTCTCACCTACCACCTATCTCCTCCCACTTGTCTGTATTTACTTGTTATAATTCAAAAGATTAATACTATTGATCTGTGGTTCAAAACTGTCCCATAGCCATTTTCCAACAATAATAATTTGTTTTCTTTAAAATCCGTTGCATCTTGCGGTTAAATTTAAAATGAAGAGGCGGGGCTTATCAGTTCTGCAGTTTTGAACAGGAAGTCAATAGAACTGATTCTATTTTCAAGCAGTTTTCGATCCATTTTGTGTTTTACAGGGTGAATTACTGATCTGCATAATGTTCTAGTGTCTTACTAAATAGTTGGAAAAAACACAATAGGTGTCCTTTAAAACCATGTGACTTGGATTTTGGCAAAACAAAATAACCTGATCAATCTAAATTATCTGTTTATTCTTTTGCTAATTGTCTGGGAAGCATGGTGACACAACTGTGCAAACTTCCAATGAGAAATGTACATGTTCTGTGTGTACGTTTACTCTTGTTTCTTGTACGACGAAAAACATGGACAGTAAGTGACTCCTTTTAAAAACAGATTTCATATCCAGATTTTCGTCGAAGATAGGTCACAAATAAGTTAAATCTCCATGAATTATAGTTGGGGAGCAAAAGTTTGTTATATCTTGGTGTCAAAAAGTCTCAATCTTTCTCTAAAGCTACAAGGCCAATTTTGATGAACCATTGTACGAGTAATCTCATCTTGTCTACGTTGAATTTTCAGGACAAGCTTATCGGCGGTGTGACAACAACGGGACTTGGGAGCTGACTGCGAGCAACAACAAAACCTGGGCCAATTACAGCGAGTGCGCGAAGTTCCTGTACAACCAGAGCCACAACAAGGTGAGTTCACACACGGCTCATTTGAATAAGCTTCTGTAGGAGACAGCATGGGAATGTCACAACCTCAAACATCAGACTGTAAGGATTTGTTATTTTAATTCTTTTGGCAGCAAACATCAACAAATCCTCCAGTTTTTACTACAATATTTCTGCCAGACCAAATCCCCAAAGGAACACTTTTTGTATCATGTGAGAAAAACAGTGACACGCTTGATGAGAGCTTGAAAAGACAAGGCCAGCTGGTGGATCTTTTGACGTCCGTAGAAAACAAACATTCACAATGGCTTGTTTGTAGTTTGCTAAGTTTACTAAAAGCCCTTTACAAACACAATTGAAAACTATAGAATTGTGTGTTTAAAGATTCTCACATGGAGATGTTATTGCCTTGTATAGGATATTCCAGCGTTTATTGCTGATAGCATATGTTGCTATCTATCAGCTAGGCATTCCTTTTTCATAATTTAGTGTAAGCACTCCATCCTCTGGGAGGAAAAAAGAAACTAAATGAAGCACTAACACATTCTACTGTCTTTAAATAACAGTGAGTTAGCCAAGGTATCTATGGATTTTTGAGCTCCATATATAGTTTATATTTGTGCTGGGTTAAACTAATTTCAAGTTTGTTTGTTTTTTCAATCAGGCTTAGCGCTTTTAATTGAGACATATGGAAAATCATTAAGAAATATGATGAATATGAGAGGGGCTAAGGTTGATCCTTGTGGTACATTCATGATGTTAAGTTATTAACCTGTAGACTTTTGTTTTTTCAAATATTAGTTATTGATAAATATTGTTCAGTAGATCGTATATCAGCCACCTCTACTGAAATAAATGTTAGATATTTAAAAACTTGGTTTAAAGGTATCCAAAATTAGAATATTAAGTTTGTGTGTATATATATATATATATATATATATATATATATATATATATATATATATATATATATATATATGTTGACGAAAGAGCTAATTAAAAAGAGACAGAAACAAATGTTTATTGTAATTGGTGATTTTTTTTGTTTGTATTTTGTGACTGTTCTTGAAAACATTTCACACTTCCAAAAATTAAATCTTAGCTAGTATGTTTGAAGACAAAAACAAAATGCAGCAGTACTGTTTTTTAAAGAACCGTGAAGTGGCTAAAAATCTATGGACTCTTGAGCTCCAAAGTATTTCATATCTATGGTGGTTAAACTGTTTTAATCTCTTTTTTGTTCTTTCTTTATTTTTCTTTCTATTTTTTCTATTTTTTTTTTTTTTTTAAAGCAGACAGGTTTAGTGCTTTTAATTGGGGCATGCTATCCTGAGACACTTGTCTGAGCTAAAGCAGCACACAAAGACACTCATCTTATTCAGACTAAGAAGATACAGACATTATTGCTTAGTTTGCCATTAGAGATGCTCCGATCAGGATTTTTTAGGCAGATCACCAATACCGATAATTTTACTTTTTGGGGTCGGCCGATACTGATCATGGCGATACCGATCACATTGTTTTGTAGCTTATTTAACATATACTATGACCAGGTCAAATTACATTATTATAGCAAATTACAAACATTTTTAACAACAATCAGTCTTTTGCATTATCCAACCAACCCCACACTATACTTATTATTCAAAATGTCTACACTTATTATTCAAATAAATAATTAAACTGCTTCTCTGATCACTCTGTGTCGCTCTAGCTCCGCCCCCTTTCTCTCCCACTCACCACTACAGCTGCTGCTGCTGCTGCCTGACACAGAGAGACAAGAGAAGTGTCTCTTTCTTACTTTGAGTCATACATGAAATAAACCTAAATACCTCTTTGCAGGTACTATTTAATAACGTTTAATTGTGGAAAACTCTCCGCTGGACTGCAGTGTTCACGAACGTGCGTATAAGATTAGATTTTTCAACTTTTAAAGTGTTTAAAACTAATTATCTTCGCCAATATTGATTCAATTGCTATGAAATAAAAACTGGGACAGAGTTTAGACTTTTCTCTATCAGAATATGTCTGCTACAAGTCTGTATGGGGATGAGACTTTTTACTACAGCTGCTCAAAGATACGTAACTCAATGTGAAGAGAGCTCGTGTGTCCTGTGGCTGCAGTGGGATATCATTTTTCACAGTCTTCATTCATTCTTTAGGTGGCCAAAACATTTATTTTGCTTAATTTCAGACAATAGCGGGTGAGCTCGCAGCTCCGTGCATGTTTAACAGAATGTGCTCTGCTACATGATGTGGTTTCACTAATCTATGAGCAGGCAGAGTGAAGCGGGACGACATGGAGCAGTGGAAGCAGCGCTGAAAAACAAAAACAAACCAAGAGTGCGCTTTAATCAAGGTTTTATCAGAAGCTTGTTGTGTGAAGTGTGATCGGTGGATCTGATCGGTCCATTTTGCCGATCGCGGATCACGTGATCTGTGCGTTATCGGATCATGATCGGTGCCGATGATCAAGCATTTCATTTGCCATATAATGCATGATAGCCTATATCAAATAACTTTGTGGCATAGCTTTGTGTCTGTGATTTGCCTTTTAAGTGACTCTACTAGCTGATTAGGTTGAAAAGAAGAATCAGAGAAACTGTTTTTTTGTTGTTTTTAGGAACACTAAGATTAGTCTGGCATTGTCTCTTTAAGTTATTCCACTCACAAAGCAGAAGTCTGAAGATACTGAAAGAGACGATATTTAGAAAAGCCCAGCCATTTCCGGTACGGAGAGAAGTGGAAGCGGGTAGATGAGTCTTTTGGAAGTTCACAAAAGCGTTTTAAGAATATAAAAGAGCTGTGAAACTGTTCCAAACCCACGTGTCGGGCTGCACATGTCGAGATAATTGGCCACTTAAAAGCACCTCATCTTTCATTCCATCCCCAAAGTTCGGTTCAAATGTTGCGGGCCGTTTCGTCACCGCTGTCGACTGACTTCTACAGAATTGCATGTGCGTGTCTCTTGTTTGCATTTTTTTTTCTTCTTTTTATATATAACAGTGTTTTGAAGTTAAGTAAGTCTAGCACCTGTGAGTTTTGTTCTGATGATGGAGGCAGGGGTTCTTTTTAGGATATGCATGAGAAATTTTCAGCAGTGTGAATAAAAGTAAATAACAAACACCGTTACTGTATTTGAAACAGGTTTTATGCCAAATGTTATTTCTGGTGTGAAAGATGCAATGGGACAATTGTGGTGACGATGCTAAAGTTTAAATTAGACTTTCATCTTAAGGAAATTTCCAAATACACAGTCACAATGTTGAGGACAAATTACGCCAGACTAGACACAGTGATAAAGTCTAACTCTAATTACATAATAATCAAGTTACTCTCATTTTGTCATGAATAGTGTTGTAGTCTTTTAGTCGTTTAGTCGATCTTGGTCGACCAACATTTTAAATAGACGACTAATGTTTTTATTGAGATTGTAAATAATTATACTGAAAAGCAACACAATAAAGTGACAGTTTTAGACCAAATCATTGATCTACTCTGTGTGTTCAGATAAAAAAAATAATGTTTTTGCCTGACTTCCGTTGCATATTTGGCGGTCTGGGTCAAACAAATAGTTAAAACAAGGATACCTTTTAGCTTCAGAGCTTTTGTCGTGCTCTTCTTTTAGTCAATAAATCTGTTGATGGGACATGTCAACCAAGAATTTCTTTGGTTGACGACAGCCCTAGTCATGAACATGGTTATCAAAACACAAATGTAGCTTCTGTAAGCATACAATAACTGTAGTTTACAATTGGAACAGATTAGTAACAACTAACAACAACGTCATCCCAAAGACCTAACTGTAAGCTCTGTTGCTGCTCCACAACTGTGGATAAAGTTGGCCTTTAGAGACAAACTTTTACCTTTTAACATTTTTGGCTTACTACTGACTTGTGTCCTTGTTAACTTAAATGCTGTTGCTTTTTTGATTCTTTGTTATGTGTGCAGCACTTAGCTGACTGTACGTTTTGTAAAGTGTTTTAGAAATGAAGGTTGTACAAACCTTTTATATCCACATTGGCTATTTATCGATAAAATAAAAGAACTCAGAGAGACCGACTCTCTTTACAGCTGATTCTGCCTGAGTAGCATTCTGCTTACATGTAATCTGACTATGTCTGTAAATAAGAAGGGAGAAGTGCATTTAATAATGTGAGTGATTTGAGGTGTAGTAAACATGAGACTTCCAACGACAAAGTGGTTGTGCTTATCCATGTGTCTCCTATAGTCAAGGACTGGTAAAAGCAACTAACTGTTAGTCAATAATCAAATTGATTTATAATTTTTGTGTTGATGTTTCAAATTTCATTTTGATAGATTTAGTTTGAATTATTGTTTGATTAATTTGACATTTCTTAATTGAACTGAAAAGTCATAGTTGCTAAAGCTTGTTCAGAATTTGAAACGATAACCTTTGCCTGGTACTTTCTAAATATGTACATGACTAAGTACAAGTTGTAGTTCTAATTGGCTTGTTTTCACTCTGACACTGATCAGTTAGAGGTGAGTGATGTGCTGGGACATAATGTTTTCTGCTCAGTGTATCTCTTGTGACTCATGGTGTAATGTTCAGGTGAATGCATGTGAAGAGGGCTGACCTAAAAATCAGATGAGGTAAACATAACTAACTCCAGCACGTGTGAAAAACACCCTGACATGGGTAAGCAATGAATTAAATGTGCCACAATAACTCTAGCCTGTTGTCATGACACTATATAAAACAGTCTTTATTTAATCCCATATGATTAGTTTACTTTATTGTTTACTGTGACTTTGCAAATCTTAGTATATGCTTTTTAAATCCACCTAAGTCACGTTTTATGTTTTAACAGTATTCTCTCAACATTAGTTTACCCAAAGTTGTATTTAAATTGATTCATATATGTTAATAATCTTATATTGTCTTTGCAGTGCTCAGAAAACTCATTTGTCTACCTTTGCTTGCAATTAGTCAAAAAGATCAGATTCCTAGTAAAACATATGACTTTCAAAACTGTCGTTTAGCCAAATTTTTCTGCTTCAAAATCCCGCAAACTGTCTCACTCTTTTTCTGCAAAAATATTTTATTTCATTACATAGTGAGCGGGATTTTTTCTACAAATATCTGCTACGTTCCTATGCACCTGTCGCCCCTTGAGAGTGTGGCGTTTCTCCTACATTAAAGCTAAGTTTTGCAAGAAGTCTATGGACCTGTTTCTATTTCCAAGTCATTTTAGATCAGTTATGTGAGTTACTGATCTACATATGTTCTATTTTATTACTAAATACACAGAAAAACACAATAGGTTTTTTAATGAATTTATTTATTTGACAGGGACAGTGTACATTGATACATATATTTCTGTAAATGCATTTAGCCCCAATTTTCATCTGTAGTCCCTGGACAGATGTTACAGGGTCACCCTAAAACAGACCTGGGCAAACTGCGGCCGGGGGGCCAGATACGGCCCGGGATGCTTTTGAGAATAAGTGTTACTCTTGAAATGTATTTTATTTTACTGATTTTGATGTGGAGCATGTGTCTTTGCTTGATGTCCTAATATTTATCATAATACATGATCAAAATAATAGATTAAAAAGCATATTTTACACAAAATCTACCTACCACAATAATGACCGAATTTTGGCCCTCTACCACTTGTCCGAGTTCGAATCTGGCCCTCGGGGAAAAAGAACTGCCCACCCCTGCCCTAAAAATACAGGTTAAAAGTATATTATAAACAAAACTATTTACGATCAAAAATTAAAATCTTTTGCACAAAAATCCAACATTAATATCACATTCTTATGCACACAGTGCATAAGTGCAGTTAAACATTTCAACACAACACCTCCAACATGGTCAAATCAGACATTAAACTAAGACAGGGCAAAACAAACAGGCATCAGTGTAAGCAGATTTTATTTTTTTATTTGATTGGAACAGGCCATGATAAAAACATGAAAACACACCGGATTATAAAGGGCTAAATTCTATCCATAGTCCCAATCAATACAAATACATATTAAAAAGAAATATACATTCTCAGATCTGCATTGTGTTTCTATTCTTTTGTTTAGTCCAGATACAGACTGGATTTGGTCCTGCTTTTGTCCACTTTTAGTCCCTGTTTTGTATGACATGCAAACATAGTCAAAAGAAAAACTTTGTAGGGCTATATCTTGTTTTTTGACAGACTTTTACATCTGTAGTTGATGTTATGCAAGACATTTTCACCAAACAACAAAAGTCCATTCCGTCAGCCAGCGGGGGCTTGACCTAAAGGCCACATCAGGACATCAGCTCTGGCTACTTTGGCAACGCAAATCTAAGCAAGCTATTTCCTCACAGTAGAACAGTAATCTAACAATGAATCACCCAGGTGCATAGGTGTTCTGTTCAAAAGAATTCAATTTACCACCCACCAGTTAAGGAGCACATCAGGTCGCTCAGTTCATTAACACGCCGCCGGATTTAAGGTACTTTTCTTATAAGCTTGAAAATAAGATGAGATATCAGAACTTGTATTTATTAGTTTATTGAAAGTGTCACGGTAAAGTTTCTCAGGGTGGAAAAATCAAAGGCATAGGCCCATTGAAATATACTGTATGTGGGCATATACAGTATATCTTAGTCTGATCTGTCCAGGCAACACAAATCTTCAAAATTATAGGCAAATCAGGCCATTTATAATTCATGATGGAGCCAGAGTGTTTCTACACACAAAATTATCTCACATTGACTATTGTATCACAAGTTGTTCTTTAACTACAGTAAGTACATTCACAATAATGTCACTCAATAAAAACTAATAGGAATCCACTTTCATTCCATGTTTGGAATATTTTAAAAACAATCTTTATAGCTTTGTAAGAATTTCAAATGCTTTATATATGTATTGCCTGGATGATCAAATTTGTCTGTAGCATTTATAATTTTGCTACATGGATTAGTCCAGGGGTCTGCAACCTTAAACAACAATCAAGCAACATTTGCCCAAATCATAGTCAGAAAGAGCCGTAATTGTATTTAGTACAAAACTGTCATGTGTAGACTGTTAAGTAAAATTATGCAATGTTTTACAAAATAAAAGATTGTGTAATTTCACAAATATCAATATTTTGAAGACTAATACGTTTGGTTAACTTAGCACTTCTTTTTATGATGTAATGCACCTGTGCATTTTTGAGGGAAAGGTGATCTCCAGCTAGGGCCATCAATACATTCAGAAATGATTAAAAAGCCAATATGCATACACCAAACAACTGCTACTTTAAATACACACTGACTGTAAGTAGAATTCTAGTTCCTCAGACTTGTTCCTTGCTTCTAATACCTTCTTAATCAAATCTGAAGAGCCGCACTGATGTCTTTAAAGAGCCGCATACGGCAGACCCCTGGATTAGTCCCACCTCCCATGCCAGACTTTTTCAAAACTAAACCAAGAGTAGCATGAGGACCACGGTCTTCTCCAGAGGAGACTGTCAGGTGCCCTACAGAAAAACTTTGGACAAAATGCTTTCTCTGTGAAGGCTCGCAAGATGTGGAACAGTTATTCCTCTTCAAATAAGATCACAGTCATGTGATCATTAGCCATACTGTGCAATTTACTTTTTAAAGTTTTTAAATGTACTATTCTGTATTTGTATCTGTTTTACCTGCCTATGGACTGCAGATGTACATTTGTAGCTATAATCTGGCAAATTTACATTTGTTCACAACAGATGTTCATTATTGTACATTGTCTCTATCAAGTGAAGAAATAAATAAATAACAATGAAAAAATAATAAAAATGTTTGAGACTGATATACAAAAAGGCTGTGCTCGCCTATTGTGCCTATTGTATTTTTTCTAACTCTGTTTAGTGTCACTTTATATAAACTGACAACCATTTAAAACACATTCAGAGTGAATTATTATGTTTTACATTTCACAAATTTGGCACAAAGATCGCTATGAATCACAATTTGAAAACAGCATAAGCCAGTTGCTCTGGAGGTTGAAAAATACCGCCATCAAGACTGTCATTATTAATAGAGGGCAGTGAATGTTAAAAGCTGATAGAAGAGGTATTTAAATTATAATGGAGCCTCTAAAAAATATGAAAAGCACCATTAAACAGTGCACCAAGTCAGAGTAGTAATGATTAGCTACATATTACAAAAGACAATCTGAAAACAGCTATCCAACATGACTATTAGCGACAAGAAGCTAGCATTCGTAGTATTGATGTCATTGTGCCGTTACGTTGCTCCAGGCCAGAGTTAATGAATGAAGGTTTACTCCAATAAATGTGAATAAACCCAAAATAAAGCTCCAGGTGTGTGCTTAATAAGATGACAGCGAGCAGAATTACGCTAACAAAACACAGCTCCTTTTGTTGCGTTTGCTAAATTGCCAATGGGCGCGTCCTTGATGCGATGGCACTTATTGCGATCGTGTAAATGTTCCAAATGAGCTTTGCGATGTTCTGCTGTTATGTTTTTTTAAAGCAGGGAGGTCATTTTGTTTTGTTTTGTATATGACCTGTTACTATACAGAGCAACAAGATCATCAGAATGTGTGTAAAGTGTGTCCTTGGTAGGAAAATGCAACGCACTTGAAACGCTGATAGATTTACTATTGTAGTACGTATATAGGCTAAATACATGGTGTTTACATGTCATGTTTGGGTTTACAGATAAGAGGGCTATTTTACAGATGATTTTGTTTAAATGTGTTTTTTTTAGTGTCTTTATATTGAAAGATAGTAGCAGGTGTAACATGTTGTCTGAGAGAAAATAATACGTTGTTTACGTATTACGTATTGTTTACGAATATCAAGAACAAAGACTTGATTGTTTGAAGGTGTTTAAGAACTAAATCTTTAGACTGACTGATCATATTAGCGTTACGTTTGATATCAGTAATAAAACCAAATAAATATTTTCTGCAGTGTGTGCATCCAGGAGGCCTCCAGAACCTGAACCACCTCAGCTGGCTCCTCTGGAAGTGGAGGAGCAGTGTCTCTACTCTGAGCTCCTTCTGTGTGACTGAACATCTTACGCTATAAAATGCACAGGAACAAGTCCCTCATTTGTCCAGGGGTGATCTATAGTAGAAAAAGGCTTCAAAGTTTTCATCTGGATTAGTGATGCACCGATCCGATACTGGGATCGAGTAACGGTGCTGATCCAGGACATTTTGCTGGATCGGGTATCGGCTTCATGATATCGGTTCAGTCAATATCATAGTTGTGTCTTTGATTGAACCTAATGAGGCTAATTTATTGGCTAGTGTTGAACCAGAAAGTCTCATATTACTGGACATTTTATCCAGATTAAGTTGTTAAATTGTGACTTGCACTATAAATAACAGTTACATAACAATATATGACCACATCTCATTTTCAGTTCAGACATTTCAGTCCTTACTTTGGTATTGGTTGATATCTTATATTGGCAGATACTTAAAGACAAAGTATCGGTATCGGAACTGAAAAAGCTGGATCGCTGCATCCCTAATCTGGATAACATTTCTTAAAGATCAAGATGTTTTAAACAGTACATACATACATACATATACTCCTGTCACCTCACTTGATTGAAAATTACTTTTGGATAAAAGTTGAAACTTTCACCTAAAGCTACACTGACTCAAAGTCAGGTTTGATTTGTAATCCATGCACATTTTTTTTTTGCGTGCTCTCCGACCAACACAAGTGCACTGTGGTCTGTAATTGTCCAAAGCTATGCAGCTAACTCGAACCATTCTCGACCTGAAGTGAATGTACACTGGCCTTAAGTCAGGTCCTAGAACCCTGCTCAGTAAACTCATTGGTAAACAGAGCCTTTTGCCTTATGGCAATGGAAATGTCTTGTTAGTAACCAATGCTATATTTCATTATTAATAGGAATCCATTCATATAGATTTTGGCCCTTGTCTATAAGATGGTTTCTAGGGTTAGGGTTAACAGTTGTACCTCTGCCCCATGTCCAACCAGGAAGCACAAATGTCACCTAAATTTTCAGAAAAAGGTTTAGTAGAATCCGGCATGTATAGATAATGAAATGTTTATTTTATTTTTAAATGTATTTCAAGAATACTTCTCTCTGCAGTGTTCTTAAATGACTGCATGTAGGACTACTGCATGACTCACAGTTTGAAAATCGAGGTTGTAAGTTAGCCTCAAAGCTAACGTTTGCACCCAGTCAATTTTGGCGTCATTATTCACCAAAGCTGCATGACTCTTCTGTGGGAATACTTGCAAAGCTTACATCCACAGGGTTTAAGGAAGTCGTTAGAAAGGAAGCTACGATGACAAAAGTTCTGGCACATTTTCACACGAGCGTCTTTGTCAGCCGCTAATTGCGCCGTCCTCCAATCTCCTGTCAGCGAAGCAGTTTGATTTCAGACCTTTTTATGTGTAAATCCGGCTTTAGAGGGGGTGATGCGGAAGTCAATGGCACTTTTGAATGCCAAAGAGAATGCAGCTTCATTTGAGGTAACCCTTTATGAGCGTAGTTTTAAATTGGGGTGAGTGGGTGTGCAGTGATTACAGGCCCGGATACAAAAGCTCTAATAAATCAAGCTAGGAGGTTGACACTTTTGTTGTAATATACGGTTAAGACACTCTTCTCATTATTATCATCAATCATCTCCTGACCTCCTATTATAGTTTGTGATTCTGATGAATGGTGATAAATTCCCTTTGTTGAAATTTTGGTCACAGTACTCTGAGGGTTTGTAGTATTTTATTGGAACATAAATGCAAAAATGAAAGCTACCAGTCTCACCAACTTCAAAGTTTGTTAAGGCTCAGGGAGTAAACGTTTCAGAATTTGTTTGCCATCTTAGAAAAAAAAAAAGTAATATTAAGAGTTTAAAGACATGACTGGTGTCAAGCAGCAGTGTGCTGTCCCATGACACAAGTTTTATCTTTATCATCCGCCATTCTACCATTGTAACTTTATACAGCAAACCTTTGCTGACATTTACATCCAACCTTTACCTCATCCATAACCTCTCACTTTGTGTCTCATGACTTTGTTGGTGACTGTTTCTAAAAATCTACCGTCTGAGGAGTAGGGCATTAGAGTAATGTTGAAGGAGCATGTTAAATCAACTTTAATAAGCTTTTAACCTTGTGTTTGTAGGCTAAATTCCTTTTCACTATAAAGTTTGGCATTGTTTAACAGTAAGTCAAGGGAACGGTTTCAATGGATTTGCATAACCAAGTAGGCTAATCGTATTTATTAGCATAGCAAAGTAGACTAATAGTGTTTATTAGCATAGCCAACTAGGCTAATAGTGTTTATTAACATAGCCCCACGTATAATGTGATAGTTTGTTGTACAAACTGCCGACCTAAAACAAGTGCTGGCTTCACAGTCTGTAAGGATTTCTTGACTGGACTGGTTTCTCCTGATGGCGATAATCTATTTCTTGTGACAAACAGAGTCTTCTGGGATCTAAAAGCGTAGAAGAATAATTCTTTCTTTTTGTCATTTGTTACAGCAAACTGGCAGCCTAGAGACTTTTGTACTTAAACTGACACTACCAACAAGTGTATCCCCTCTTTGGACCCATGACAACATGGGTTATATGATGTCACAGCACTGTAGAAGGCCTATAGTCTTCAATTGTGCTGGAGCAGGTCAGAATAGTTTGATTACATTCTAGAATGTAGACTAAACCTTGTGACTTTTTTGTATTATGACAAAAAATACTTTTAGACACTATACATTTTAGCTGCCCAGTTAAATAGGCCATAGTCTATAGAATGTTGTGATGTCACCTGAGCATTTTATAATGAAATTTACTGTTTACCAAACTAATTTACTTTCTGTTTTATGGTTCATATTTTTGTATTTACTGGGCCTATGCACATAGAAATAAAGCACAACATCTTCTATCTTTTCTGTTTTCATATTGTTCACAAGAAACTGTTCCGTTATTCAGCTCCAAAGCTGTAATTGCTGTCAGTTGAGAAGAATTTAAGACAAGTCTGTCGAGCCAATCCCAAACAAATGAGAAGATTCAACATTCGTGGACTTCTAATTTAAATCTTTTTCCAATGAATTTCCCTGTGGGTTACAAAGGCCCTTACAAGAAACTTCTCTCAGAAGAAGATGAAGAATTTAAATTCCAGTAGCATCAGGAAAAGGTGCCAATTATTGCTTATGTAAGGTTCACATTGAAAGTATAATTACACAAAATTGTATTTTCAAACCGTTGGAGAGGTAGCAGGATGGTTAGAGCTCTACCTTCCCAATATGGAGATTGTGAGTTTGACTCTCAGATAGAGCCAAGTCAACATCTCACCATCTCTCTGGATGGAGTTTGCATGTTCTCTTCATGTTACAATGGATACTCAGGATACTCCGGCCTCCAAAAACATGTATGTTTAAGTTATTTGGGCATCAATGTAAATGAATGAGAGAGTGGATGACTGTGTCGGTCTGTCTGTGTTTGTGTCTGCAAAGAGTTGGCCACTGTCCCGATGTTCCCCCACTTAAGGCCCAAAGTCACTGTTATAATGCTCCAGTTACCCGCAAACCTAACGCGAAGATGCGGTAGAAAATGAATGCATGTTTGGTTTATCACTATTTATACCTGACATTTTGTCGAACATCCTCTGCCTTCTCCCTTTCTGCTGTTCTCAACTGGGGATAAGTAAGTCACTCATTGTCATCTTGCCTTTTAAATGTATTTTTGATTTGTTTGATATTTACTACCACTATCACGACATGGTAGATTTATTTGACTGTGTGCTACTTTGATGTGAAGGGTGAGTGAGCATGCTGGCTTAAACAATGTATATTTTTGTGTGGTTTGGGTCTTGATGCAGTAAAATACCAATTGCAAATACATTTTAAACAAGGAACCAATATTAAACGAATAAAGGGAGCAATGTAATTATTTTTTGTGGTCCTAAAAGCGCTGATAACACAAATATTTTAAGTTTGTTTAAAAGGTTTTGATTTTTAAACCAACACAACATGGAACTGGACGTTTGTTGCTTTAGGTTACCATGGCAAACTTATCCCCAAGCTTGTACCCTGAGATAATATCCTATAAGCTTTGTCCATCGAAGCCTAATGTGATTTCTTTCATTTCCTGGGATCATTTTGGTGCCGCTAACCTATTTCACACACAGTTGCCTTTGGGCAGACTAACGTGAGTGTGGTGACTTTGGTCTACTGTAGAGGTTGTATGGTAAAACTCCTTGCAAAGTAAGTCTTTGTCTGAATATCCAAAGAGGTCATCTTGTTTTTTTA
This sequence comes from Mugilogobius chulae, assembly GCA_038363315.1. Taxonomy (NCBI): domain Eukaryota; kingdom Metazoa; phylum Chordata; class Actinopteri; order Gobiiformes; family Gobiidae; genus Mugilogobius; species Mugilogobius chulae. The sequence goes on from CM076395.1 coordinate 16,930,000, forward strand.
TTTCCTTTTATTATGCTTTTATGAAATTAGGTTATTACCATTTGATGTTAAGTTCAAAAAGATTTATCTCAGTTTGTCCTCTAATAAAGGTGTTTAGATTATTATCTGTTTAGTCACTTCTCAGTCACACTTGGTAGAAAAAGCCAAAGTTGAAGAGGAAAATCATTTGTTTCTGTGTTAAACACAAGGCCCGGGGCCCATATGCGGCCCAACACATCCTTTCATGTAGCTTGTGAGGTCTTATCAGATTGACTTACACTGTTTTCACCTTATTTTGCCCCGTCCACTTTTGTTGGCATCGCATTTCCTGTTTAGATCTGTTAAGGTAACTGACATGTTTGCTTGTCTGCCTTGAGGGGCCATCTCAAATAGATATAATGACAGTTAAAATAAAGCTAGCATCTGCTAAAAGTAGCTACACAGGAAGTGCACTGCCAAGAAAAGTGGACGGGGCAATATAAGGTGAATATTAATGCTAGGAATAATGTTAGTATCTTAACCTAATGAAATGAGCTGTCTTAAAAACTTAAAGATCAATTCATTTTTTTCATGTGTAACTTCAAAAACTATACAAAAATACACATAGAGCAAACAGAGAGTGAAGTTTTTTTTTTATTTTTATTTTTTTACAGTTTTGTAGTTACAGCCGGCCTGTTGGAGATAACAATTAAGCCAATGGGGCTCTTGATCTTAAATAAGTTTGACCCTCCTGGTCAACATCGTTCTCGGAGAAAATTGATGCTGTGGGTGGGATTCGGACTTATTTTTCAGCTTAAAATAAGTTTTACTTAAGCTGCCCTTGTATTTTACATTCATGTTTGATTGTAATCTGTCAGCTGTTGTTGGAAAAGTCATAAATTGGCAACGTTGCTAACATGTTTAGTTTTTAAAGCCGACTGCAAACTAAGTTTAAAGTGTTGGTCATGTTATAGTCTTGTAAAATAGGTGTTTCTCACATCATTTAAGGAGAAGGTGCATTGAAGATGAAGTGCGCATTGCTCGTAAGAAAGAATCCTGCACTTTGACTATGAGCACAAAATCATTTATTTACAAATGATGAGGCAATGTTTCTTCTCGATTTTACATTTTAAGAGCCACTGTCACAAGCCTGCTGTAAAGGTCCTTGCGATTGTGCAGTATGTGAACCTTAACATGATGCACCCTGACAAATAGTCGTAACAGAGAAGCAGTGAAGAAAAAAAATCTACAAAAATCCTTTCTCTGGCCATGCCTCTTCAAAGCTGTAAAGGGACACACAAGGCTTAAAATTGGGTAAAAATAACTTGTAGTGTGCATCATGTTAAACTTTATGGATATTTTAGTTCAGTTTAAATTTCCACAGAAAATCTCTATTATTTCTTGTTACGCATAGAAGCTAAAGCAGTTTAAATGAGGTTTAAGCAATACTTGTTTAATGAGATTGTAGCCTAAATAGGCAGGATTTGTGAGTAAAGAGTAAATGAAACAAAACTCCTGGTACATTTGATGAGAAAACAAGATTGTGATGAAAAAGTTTTCTTAACGCTCCTTCTGAAGACACAAACTCCCCAGAGCAGACCGACAAAAGCTACAGCTACTACAACTTCCACTGATGTCGATAGTTTGTTGTTGGGGTTAGATTGTAAAGCTCAGTAAGTGCTGGCGTAAAAAGTTTAGATAGAAAACGGTAGTAAAGTTGCTAGATTCAGACTATATATCTGATCGGACCTTTTGTGACTTTTGGCTCCACGCGGCTTTCCCTTCGGAGCTCGTAATCCGTGTTTATAGACGGTCTCTTTACATTGTGGCGTAAACTTTCTCACAGCAGCACTAACAATCTCAGATGCAACTACAGCTGCAGAAAAGAAATGTTGGATGTAGATGTTTTCTCAGAAGTATATATTCTAATAATACTGTACGTCTAAAAAAAACACCAGAAAATAATTTTGGTTTAACATTGATTAACTTGGTTTCTCTATTGTTTGTGCTCTTATTAAACCATTCAAAGACTGATTTGAAACACATTGCTATAATTTTTTTCTCGTATTGATCTTTCTGCACATTTACTAAGCACATTAAACATGTGCTTAGTAACAATCGGAACAAAGATTTTAGCTTGTTTTAAGATGGTATTTAAGTTGTTAACCAGATTAAAATACAAATCAATTAATCTAAAAGGCCAGCACACACCGAGACACTCTGCTGCGCGGTAAATTGGGCGCCTCCGTTTATTTCTATGAATGTACACACACCGGGCTCGCGGCGGTGCACGGCGGTGCACAGCGGTGCACGGCGGCGCTTTACAACGCGCAGTGATTCGGTTTTGTTTGTTTCCGTCGCGGCGCCGCGCCAGGAAATGACCCTGCCGGCACCCGTAGTTTCTTCTTCTACAATTTACATCATGTATAGTAGTTAGCTTGTCGGCGCTATTTCGTTAATGATGAACGCGGAATGCCCTTCATTATTTACGACATATTATCATATTACTCGGGGATCGTTGAAAAATAACGCAGAGCGTTGTATTTTGTGAGCATTTGGTGAGTGTTGACGCTTGGGTCTGGCGCGCGGCAAGAAACGTGCCGTGGCGTGCCGCGCTTTGGTGTGGGCTGGCCTAAAGCCTAACTAATGCACGTTGACTCACTTGTAATTGGTTTAGCTTTTCATCAAAAATGTGTCTGTCAACCCATGGATATGCCTGGCTTTCTTTTGTCTTTGATAATTTGTAAGTTTCAGAGAGCAAAAATTATCTATATTTTGTAAAACTCCAAAAAAGTTTGAAATTAGATCCTTGATATATTTTCTAAGTGAAAATATATCAAGGATACATTTGAAATGAAAATGATATATGTAGGCCTATAAGTGTATACTTCTAAATGAAAATCCACAATCAAACACAACGTTCTGACAGCCACAAATATAGACGGAGACAGTGAAAACCCCAAATGAACTGAACAGGAAGTGAACATGTCAATGAAATGTTAGCGTTTTAAATCTAAAGAAACCAACTGATTCTGTGAAAAGTGACGCTGTGCGAGAGGATCTACATTCTAAACACATGAGGTGTTATTAGGCTTCTCACTGACACGTTATAGAAGAGGCAGCTGAATAATAGTAGCTATTCTTCAGCAGCTATATTCAGTCATTGTATGTGTTTTATTAGATTGTGACCATGAGTGGTTGCCCTGTTGCCATGGGTTACTGACTCCTGTCAATGGAAGGATAAAGAGTTGAGTGTTAACTGTAATCTGAAATCTAGTTGGTACTATTCACTTCGAAATGACATTGACATTAGTATTTTTTGCCCTACGTGATATGTCACTTCAACTCAAATATAAATAATAGGCTGTCTGAAAGTATTGTAGCCTGTATTACTTTAGATAGCTGTAATGATAGCAGCTAGCTAAGCCCTCAGGCCAGTGAATAATATAGGTAGGCTACAGGACATATGAACATTAAAAATAGATAAGCATTTTCTATCGGTTTACTTTAGAGCTTTACATTGACAGCCTACAGGTTTATGTTGAGACAACATGGCATAAATGTAGAATCATAATTTGTGGTTTGATAATTGATAATTTTATGTCATGCAGCTAGAATATTTGTACCAGCTTGTCCGAGGATAGCCTCTTTTCAATCATTTTTGTTTTTAGCTTCTGCCTAGTCTCCACAACTATTGTTCATAGCTACATCGTTAGCTTCTTCTGGCGTTAGCATTCACATTTAGCAGTTTGTCTCTTCGCAACTAAGAAAAATACCTTCTGTCTATTACATCAGGATACCTCAAATTTCATATTGCTATGATAGAATAGACAATAGTTCATGAGTAGTATGATCTGGCCCAGTTTGAGCATTAAGTTTAGTAGTGGTTAAACCTGAATACATTAGTATTTAGTATCAGTCAAACCCAAAACATTTAGAGTCAGTTGAGTTGTAGAGATAGTTTCTGATGGACGCAACAAAATTTTTGAAACTAAAAAAATATCTTCTGACCCAAACTATGCTAAAAATGTTGTAGAGTTCATGCAAAAATAACAATTTATTTTAAAAAATGAATAAGAAAGAGTGTGTTTATGTAAAAAAGCCAAACAGCAAGCTAATTCACTGATTTTATGTTGCTATTGACCCTATTTTGTCCCGCCACTTGGCTTGGAAATGCACTTCCTGTTTAGCTCTGTCAAGGTAGCTAACGTGTTTGTTTGTCTGTCTTGTGGGGCAATTTAATTAAATATAATGACAGTTAAAATAAATCGACTGAAATCTACAGGCTAAATGCAGCTAAACAGGAAGTGCACTTCCTAGAAAAGTAGGCGGGACAAAATAAGGTCAATAGCACCATATAATCGAATGGGTTGACTAACGAAAATTTTGATCAACTAAAACTCCATTGACCTATTGATCGACTAAACACTAAAGGACTACAACACTAGTCACAGGGCAGTGTCTGATTGGTGAACAAGGGGCGTTCAGGTGTTGAAAGTTCAGCAGTTCCCAGTTCGAGCATCGATACCCGGCCAAAGCGTCCGACGCAGGTTGGACATGACTCAGTGAACATGGCTTAAAGGGACTGTACCTGATTTTTGTATTCTTAAAATGTAAACAAACAGAAATAATTCTGAGCTTCAGAATGCATTAGCATGATGAGTTTTAATGTTTTTTCACAGCTGTTATTGGCAAGGTGAGTCGGTATGCTAACAACAGTTAGCAACAATGCTAAAAACAAAAACAGACAAAGTTGGACACAAACGAGACATTATTAGACATAGACAGGACATTGCGGACCATTTACACTTAGATAGAAACATTGACAAGATATCAGTGCTAGGGGAAATTGTTTTAAGTTATTTTGTTGAATGAACTTTGGGACTACTTTGCATTGTCTGAATAGCATAATAAAGAATTGTAGTTTTTAGCAGGAGCCAAATGCTGCTTTCTGATTGGCTGTGCTTGAGTGGTCCTTTCCAGTTTCACTTTGTTGTTTGTAAAAAGAAGTTTATAAGCTGTAATTGCAACCAAGATGAATACAGGTCGATATTAACCATGTGTCAAAGGATTTGTGAGAGAAAATAGTCAGATTTAAAGCCTAAATCGTGTTAGCAGTGTGAACACACACACCTCAAAACAAACAAACAAACAAACAAACAAACGAAAACCTCAATAAAAAACATGTTTTTGTCATTTAGAGTTCTTTGTTGAGCTAAATAAATAATAAAAATGGCCACAGAATGAAGTGTTATTTGGCCTAGAGGAGGGCCCGTGCATATTTGTTTCTATAAAAAAAATCTGTATTTTTTCACATTATGACATAAAATTTAGACAAATTCATAAACTCCTAAAGTATGGTTTTAACTTTCTTTTTCCAGCAAATTTTTTAGTTGATTTTTCATTTCCAAAGGGAAGCATTGGAATTAAAAATTATTTCTTCTATAATGGAATATTGAAATGTTATACCACAAAACATTTCAAACAACTTCTATATTTTGAGCTAATTCCAAACGTCTCCTTGCCTCTCATCTGCACCATACGCACTGTGGCAAAGGATGTGGTCCGTACGCTTTTCTCATGCCTTCAGATGTTTGCCATATTGAAGTCCCCAGAGTGCAATAGTCAGCTAATGACAAATACATATGGGCCTGTGGGAGCCCCTTGCCCACACCCCGGTCACCCACCACAACTGAGGCCCCCAGACTGCAGCGTGGCGGCTGGTGCTAAGTGATAACAGGCGTGGAGAATTCGGTTACATCACGGCGCACACACACGGAGAGAGAAAAAGAAAAAAAAAAACATTTGGCGGTACAGATTTGGTTAGCACTGTCTGCCAAATGGTTGGTTGGGAAAAAAAAATCAAAAGGAAGGCCCCACCCAAGCAGTCATGTCCAAATTCTAGTTCCATGTGCGATTTTCTCGACCGCACGGGTAATTCTGTCACGGAGAGGCAAAGCGGGTTTCAAAGAGGAGAATCAAAAGAGTGAGTGAGAAATGATGACATTTAAATGCAGGAGGCAGACGGAGGTTGGAGCAGATGGGAATGAGGTGGGATTTTGGTGGGATATGGGGAGGGTTAGGATATGAGACTATACATCCATATACATCCATGGGTTCAATTACAAACACAGAAATAGAAGTAACCTACATGAGAGATTGTGTTTTGGGCCGGGCGATATCCTACCTTAATGACACTTCTGCAATTCCAAATTCTCCATAATCCATTTTAAATTGAGTCTGTGCACAGAACATCAGTTGCATGTTTGTTTTCAAAAGGCTAGCATCTTGCCGCCATGTTCGATTTTGTGTGTAGTTCATTTCTATGGGGTTTCACTATGTCAGTCTGAAAATGAAAAAAATACTATTATTTCTGGCAGTGATCCGGTGATTGTGATTGAATGTTAAAGACATTACAAATCAAGAGAAAAAACAACACCAAAGGACCAATGTATGTTTATAAAATGATGTGTTTGTCTGTCGCCTGATTTTTTTTCTCGATTCAGTCATACACCATCACTTTGCTTTGATGGCTATACTAGCAAAACGTTTATTTTGAAATATTTACTTCAGGGATTTACTGTGGCTAGAGTTAGGATTAGGCATAAACTGTGTTTGGGAAAACTTAACGATGCTTGTCTGTCAATGCTAAAGCTAATGGTTTGACAATTTGAAAATAAATAGACTCACAGGCACACGGTCAATTGCTTCATTTATTTATTGATTATTTTTTTCTACATTTGTGGTCTGGCCGTGTTAAAATGTCTTTAATGGATTAATTCACATGATTAATTTACTGCTCAACTGTGTGGACATTTGAACATTTACAATAACATGTATGCTAATCCCACACTTTAGATACACTTTATTTGCTGTTGCAATCTCTTTCTCTCAGATACAACACACATATGTAGCTCGCACGGACAGAGCAGAAAACTTATGTTAGAAGTGAGGCAGTGGGAGAGACGTGCCTTGATTTTGTACTGCAATAACATGCAGGTTAGAGAATGCTTGGTGTTGGTCAGAGGTTGAGGCGCCAGGTGGCGCTCAGTCATCACTGAGTGGGGTTACTGGTGTGAAGCACTTGGAAAACATCTGTCTGTGTAAATGTGCTAATATAAAGAAATCATTTGTTGCTGTTGTTAGCAGAGAACAGCTGGTGCGCTAACTACAGCCACAACTTGTCAATGACCCATTTTTTAAATATTCTACAAATGAATTAGCCAACACTGACGAGTGTCATCTTTCTTTGACAAATACATAAGTGTATAACAGCAAGATTGCGGTAAATCGGCCTTACGAGAACTATAATCTCACCTAAAATTTAAAATTGTTAATCGAGAAGTGCTACGTCCCTTAAAATTAGGATACAACTTAGATGTTTTGACAAATCAAAGTCATTTCATTTATTTTGGTATTTGATTTTAATACTTTCAGCGAATATCTGTTCATCTTGATGGTCCACAATCAGTAATACAAATATAAATTTACTTAATTCAAGCCTTTTTTGTGTGTGTATTAGCTTATTTCAGTTTTGTATTAGTAAATATTAGGTACATGTTAAAAGTCAATAAATTAATTACAAAAGTGCAGATCATTTTTATATTGAAGCAAAGCAATAGGCTGTGTTAGCTCAAAACTTCATACCGGTTTTGACATTACATATTATCAATAACACTGATACCACTGTATTGTTGTATCAGTGTTATTAAGGATTATTTTGTAAACATAAATTGTAGTACTTTGTATATTTTGATAAAACTCAATATTATGGTAAAGAGAGAAAGATCACATTTGTAAACCTCTTACATATATGAACAACTCTGTTGACACTTTCCTTAGGATATGATTTATATGTTTTACTTGCACATATTGAGCATAAAATACGAGCAGCAGGTGCACTTGGCACTTCGAGCTGTAATCTGTCATTGTTTCTCTGCTCTCTCTGACAAATGAGTCTGCAGTGCTGTTTTTTTCCAGTGCACCATAAAGAGCTGTATATCCGGCGCAGTTTATGGCCTGTAATGAGTTATGAGTTAGTGCAGTTTGAATGTTTCTGGCCTTTTTTGGAAACATCCATAAAGATCAAACTCATTATCTTCAATGTAGTCATACGCACAGGCATATTAACAATCATTAAATGCAAGATTTGTATTGAAATGGATTATGTGAGATTTGGACGAATAGTATTATTATCACTCCCTTTCATCCTGCAGCACTTGGACTTTCCGAGAACCTACTGTAGACCCCATCTGCAGTTGGATCACTGACTTCACGATGGATTGAAGTCAATGCATGTGAGATCAACTCAGGATCTCCACAGGGTTTGTACTTTCTCCCTGTTCTTGAGGTGGACTGGCTGGCAACAACCTCAAATCTCATCACCAAGGACATAGTGGAGGTGGACTCACGACCCTAGTCCTGTCAGATTATCACTGGGAATCATACACTTTTCTCTGCGCCATCATCACTCTAGACCTAAAGTGAGAGCTGTTCATCAGTTCCCTCATCAGTCAGGTCCAGCTGCAACTGAAGAAAGAAAACTAAGCCCTTAATAGTGCAGCTCCACCTGCCAAATATGAGTTCATCCTCACTTTTGACATTATTGTGATGCTCTGCAGAGAAGATTTTTTGTCGCTCCACACTGTTTCCATAGGTTCTGATTGGGTTGGTACGGTGCGGTCCTATGCAGTTTGTGCTGCGCTCTACCCTTTAAGCACGATAATTGAACAAGAGGAAAAAGATGAAGACCAAAAGGAAAAGAGCAGACGGAAACATGAGTAAATGTTCCTCACCAAACGCCGACTTGATCGTGTGATGAAAATCAACATAATCTAACCTCAATGCACTGAATGAAACGAGTTTAAAATGCAGCACGGCATTGTAAGAGATTGCAAAAAAAGGTGACTATAAACCATAAGTAGTTTCTTGTTTACGTCAGCCTGAATCTTGTGTTGGATCCCAGATACATGGAATTATTACACCTTTTTTGTGAATCACTTTGATTGATGCCAGGGAGAAAAAGTATAATTCAGGGACATTTTAAATTGTATTTATTTAAGAAAGTATGTGTGAGTAACATCAGCTGCTCAAGTAGCAAACCCTCGGGACCTGGATCTGCAGTAGAAACACTCACCATCATTAACATAAATGACCTAAACTGCTCCAAAGTGAACCGTTCTGGGGATCCAGGCTTAATGGAAANAAGGACACATAAGATCAACAATGCCACCAAAGAAAGCGTTAAACGCTATGGATGAAGAATTGCAAGAAATCCAAAAATCCCTAAACTACATGTCTGGGGAGATAAGCAAAGTAGCCGAGCAACAGCAGAAGCTACTAGCTTTGGTAACAGAAGTGGCAGAGCTGAAGGAAATCATCAAAGCGAAGGACGCTGTTATTTGCGGACTTGAGCGGAGAATTGATGATTTAGAACAGTATACGCGGATGGAGGATATTATTGTGAGTGGCTTGGAAACTATGCATCGTAGCTATGCCGAGAGCAATAGCACGGATACAACGCAGGAACATGGCGCGGACGCGCCGTCGGAGGAGCAACAAACTTTGGAGAGGCAAGTCATTAAATTTCTGGAGAGCAAACATATAAAGTTGCATCTGAAAACATAGCCGCTTGCCACACGTTCCGAGAAGTACAAAGACGCAAAACCACCATCGTATTACGCTTTGTAAACAGGAAACACAAAGTGGAGTTGCTGCGTCAGGCTAAGATGCTAAAGGGCACAGGCGTTTATTTGAATGAACATTTAACTAAAAAGAACGCTGACATCGCCAGGCACGCACGAAATCTCAGGAAGCTCAAGAAAATTCAAGCGACATGGACTCGAAATGGACTAGTAAAGATTAGACTCAATGGCACGCCAGAGGAGTCTAAAGTGATCACAATAAGGGAACTGAAAGATTTGGATCCCTACAAATGAACAAAGTTACGCAGTCGGCTTTCTGAGGATACGTCTTTATCATTATTGGGACATTTTTGATGGATTTGAGTTGGAGACGCGCCTGGGACATGGATAACAGTTTAATTGGATTAAATGGATTACACTGACGATCAAGAGTGGACTAAAGACGTGGCCAAAAATTGTCTTCCTTCCTCAATGAATTCTATTATTCTGACCGTGAGACTTGGGACACTGACGTGCAGTATGCGGACAAAGATTATGCGGAAACTCGAGGAACACTCCATGACGCACGGATTACGCACAAAACGAACAGGTGAATAAGGCACATACGGGATTAAACAATTTCAGAAACACACAAAATGACTTGTTTGGAGCAACAACTCGACCCGGAAACACAATTTTATGACAATTTAGATATAATTGTGAGTACTACTCAGATGAACAGTTTAAAGAGAAAGTTGACATGAATGGCCATTTTTCCGTACTGCATGTTAATAGTAGAAGTCTCTGGAAAAATATAACAAAGTTATTGAATTGTTGCAAACGTTTAACAAATTCAGCGTAATAGCTGTATCAGAAACATGTTAGACAATGACAAAACAGAGGAGGTACAATAGAAGGATATGAACTGTTTACTGTAAATAGAAAACATAAAAGGGGGTGGGGTAGCTTTGTACGTTGATTCAAGTCTGTCCTGTAAATATGTTGAAAACAAATCAATAACAGAAAAGATTTATTAGAATGTGTTACGGTTGAAATAGAATTAAAAAACAAAAAATGTACAAGTAACCTGTGTATATAGAACCCTGGATCTCCATAGATATATTTAATGAAAAATGAACGAGTTATTCAATGCAAATAAACTTACACAAAAGGAGCATATAGTATGTGGAGACTTTCAACATTAATTTACTAAATACTTCTGTCCATGAGAAAACTGCTGATTTTGTCAATATGATGTACTCCAACATGCTGCTTCCTATCATTGATAAACCTAGAGGATCACATCTGACACAAGTACTTTAATAGATAATATTTTGTAGTAACATTGAGGTTAAAATAGTTGGTGGTCTCTTGATTAGTGACCTAAGTGATCACCTTCCTGTGTTTGCTGTTTTTCATACCCATGGTAACATTAGAATGACTCTAACTTAAAACATACACATACTCCAGGCGATTAACCTTACAAACATTAGAGAGTTTTAAGGTAGAGTTAAGTAAGCAAAACTGGAATGATGTTTACTCACAGGCAAATCCCAACGATGCTTATAATTTATTCCTGTCTAGATATAATGAAATGTATAATAAAACTGCCCGTTACAAAAGATAAAGATAAGCCTAAATAATAAAAAACCATGGATGACTAGAGGATTAGAAAATGCATGTAAAAAGAAAAATATATTATATAAAAGTTTATTCAACTCAAAACAAAGAATCGGAAATAAATATAAGAATACAAAAAAACTGGTAAGCATCTTGAGAATTGTAAAAAAGATATTTTTATAAATTGTTAGAGGAGCAAAAAATAATATAAAGGGGACATGGAATGTGATTAATAGAGTAATAAAAACGAGTAATAAAAAACTTGAAATTCCAAATTACTTTGTACATAATAATACAAGATTTGAAACTGTAAAAGAAATTGTTGATGGGTTCAACAAGTATTTTGTTAATGTGGGCAATAACTTGGCAAAACCATTGATGTACATGAAAATTCATTCCATCTGAGGCAATCAGCAGAAACCCCAAACATTCTTTCTCAATCCAACAGTGAAAAAGAGATTGTCAATTGGTAAAACAATTCAAACCAAAAACATCTAAAGACTCAGAGGGCATAGACATGAGAATTTTAAAGAATACAATTGAACTGATTGCACACCACTAACATACATATATAACAATCATTTAAAACAGGTGTATTTCCAGAAAAATGAAAGTAGCGATTGTTACTCCGATATATAAAACTGGTGAAAAACACTTATTCTCCAACTACAGACCAATTTCGGTACTTTCTCAATTCTCAAAATAATAGAAAAAATATTTGTACATAGACTAGATGCATTTTTAGACAATTTGACCTTCTTAGTGACACAATATGGATTTAGGAAAATCGTTCCACTTCTATGGCTGTAATGGAGCTGATTGAAAACATATCCACGTCAATTGACTCAAAGAAACACTGTGTGAGCATCTTATAGACTTAAAAAAAGCCTTTGACACACTCGACCATAAATATTACTGAATAAATTAGAAAATATGGATTTCGTGGACCAGTGTATACATGGCTTCACAGTTATTTAAATAATAGATATCAGTATGTCCAAATAAACATGAAAAGTCAGAACTGGTTAAAAGTAACATGTGGAATTCCACAAGGCTCACACTTGGTCCAAAACTTTTTGTTATTTACATTAATGACTTGTGTACAGCCTCAAATTGTTTAATTATGTTCTTTTTGCGATGATACCACACTCTACTGTTCACATGAAGATCAAAATAAACTCCTGCAAATGGCAGAGAGGGAATTACACAAAATAAAGATCTGGTTTGATATCAAAAGTTATCATTAAATATAGAAAAACTAAATTTATTGTATTTACAAAACAAAAAATCCTAAATCCAGTTCAAATAAAGCTCAAAAACAATCCATTAGAAAGAGTCTACGATACAGATTTTTAGGTGTAACAATAGACCACAATTTAAATTGGAAGCACACATAAATAATACAAGAAACAAATTATCTAAAGTGATAGCAGTAATTTATAAAACTAGATATAAGTTAAATAGAAACAGTCTAATAATCATATATAATTCACTAGTTATGCCCTATATAACTTACTGCATAGAGATATGGGGAAACACATATAAACTAACACAAAACCTATCTTCATATTGCAAAAAAAGGCAATAAGAACAATCACCTTTTCTTTATATAATGAGCCAACTAATGCATTGTTTGTAAATCTACAATTATTGAAATTCTATGATCTAGTGGATTTTTATACCTTGAAACTCATGTATAAAATAAAAAACAATCTTCTATCAAATCAATACAGAAAATGTTTAAAATTAGAGAAAGTTCATATGAACTTAGAGGAACAGAAATGTTTAGTAAAAGAAATTTAGATCAAATACTATGAAGTTTTGTATATCTGTTAAAGGAGTTGATGTCTGGAACAGTTGTACAGATGAACTTAAACTATGTCACACTTTGTTTTGCTTGAAAAGAACATTTAAACGCTTAACTCTCAGTAGATATATTTCAGTGTCCTAGAAATGACTAAGTTATGCTTTGTGTATTGTAAGTTTTTCCTTTTGGCTGTTTAAAATAATTGTATTTCTTACATTTACAACATGATGTTAGGATAAAAAGGGTAGGCCTAACAAGCATTTGCTTCAGCCTACACCTTTTCGGTCATTCTGTAAGTCCAGTTATTATTTTTGGAATTATGTTTGTACATGTGACCGAAATAAATACTACTACTACTACTACTACTAAATACTACTACTAATTGCAACCAAGATGAATACAGGTCGATATTAACCATGTGTCAAAGGATTTGTGAGAGAAATAGTCAGATTTAAAGCCTAAATCGTGTTAGCAGTGTGAACACACACACCTCAAAACAAACAAACAAACAACAAACAAACAAACAAAAACCTCAATAAAAAACATGTTTTTGTCATTTAGAGGTCTTTGTTGAGCTAAATAAATAATAAAAATGGCCACAGAATGAAGTGTTATTTGGCCTAGAGGAGGCCCGTGCATATTTGTTTCTATAAAAAAAAATCTGTATTTTTTCACATTATGACATAAAATGTATTTAGACAAATTCATAAACTCCTAAAGTATGGTTTTAACTTTCTTTTTCCAGCAATTTTGTAGTTGATTTTTCATTTCCCATGGGAAGCCTTGGAATTAAAAATTATTTCTTCTATAATGGAATATTGAAATGTTATACCACAAAACATTTCAAACAACTTCTATATTTTGAGCTAATTCCAAACGTCTCCTTGCCTGCATCTGCACCATACGCACTGTGGCAAAGGATGTGGTCCGTACTTTTCTCATGCCTTCAGATGTTTGCCATATTGAAGTCCCCAGAGTGCAATAGTCAGCTAATGACAAATACATATGGGCCTGTGGGAGCCCCTTGCCCACACCCCGGTCACCCACCACAACTGAGGCCCCCAGACTGCAGCGTGGCGGCTGGTGCTAAGTGATAACAGGCGTGGAGAATTCGGTTACATCACGGCGCACACACACGGAGAGAGAAAAAGAAAAAAAAAAAACATTTGGCGGTACAGATTTGGTTAGCGCTGTCTGCCAAATGGTTGGTTGGGGAAAAAAAAAAATCAAAAGGAAGGCCCCACCCAAGCAGTCATGTCAAATTCTAGTTCCATGTGCGATTTTCTCGACCGCCGGGTAATTCTGTCACGGAGAGGCAAAGCGGGTTTCAAAGAGGAGAATCAAAAGAGTGAGTGAGAAATGATGACATATAAATGCAGGAGGCAGACGGAGGTTGGAGCAGATGGGAATGAGGTGGGATTTTGGTGGGATATGGGGGAGGGATATGAGACTATACATCCATAAGTATAGAATCATGGGTTCAATTACAAACACAGAAATGGAAGTAACCTACATGAGAGATTGTGTTTTGGGCCGGGCGATATCCTACCTTAATGACAATTCCAAATTCTCCATAATCCATTTTAAATTGAGTCTGTGCACAGAACATCAGTTGGCATGTTTGTTTTCAAAAGGCTAGCATCTTGCCGCCATGTTCGTTTTGTGTATAGTTCATTTCTATGGGGTTTTCACTATGTCAGTCTAAAATGAAAAAAATACTATATTATATGGCAGTGATCGGTGATTGTGAGTAATGTTAAAGACATTACAAATCAAGAGAAAAAACAACACCAAAGGACCAATGTATGTTTATAAAATAATGTGTTTGTCTGTCGCCTGATTTTTTTCTCGATTCAGTTATGCCATACACCATCACTTTGCATTGATGGCTATACTAGCAAAACGTTATATTTTGAAATATTTACTTCAGGGATTTACGTGGCTAGAGTTAGGATTAGGCATAACTGTGTTGGGAAAACTAAAGATGCTTGTCTGTCAATGCTAAAGCTAATGTTTGACAATTTGAAAATAAATAGCTCACAGGCACACGGCCAATTGCGTCATTTATTTATTTTTATTTTTTTCTACATTTGTGGTCTGCCATGTTAAAATGTCTTTAATGGATTAATTCACATGATTAATTTACTGCTAAACTGTGTGGACATTTGAACATTTACAATAACATGTATGCTATCCCACAACTTTAGATAACACTTTATTTGCTGTTGCAACCTCTTTCTCTCAGATACACACACACATATGTAGCTCGCACGGACAGAGCAGAAAACTTATGTTAGAAGTGAGGCAGTGGAGAGACGTACGGGACATTCTCTGTGCCTTGATTTGTACTGCAATAACATGCAGGTTAGAGAATGCTTGGTGTTGGTCAGAGGTTGAGGCGCCAGGTGGCGCTCAGTCATCACTGAGTGGGGTTACTGTGTGAAGCACTTGGAAAACATCTGTCTGTGTAAATGTGCTATATAAAGAAATCATTTGTTGCTGTTGTTAGCAGAGAACAGCTAACTACAGCCACAACTTGTCAATGACCCATTTTGAAATATTCTACAAAATGAATTAGCCAACACTGACGAGTGTTATCTTTCTTTGACAAATACATAAGTGTAATAACAGCAAGATTGCGGTAAATCGGCCTTACAAACTATACTCTCACCTAAAATTTAAAATTGTTAATCGAGAAGCGCTACTTCCCTTAAAATTAGGATACACCTTAGATGTTTTGGCAAATCAAAGTCATTTCATTTATTTTGGTATTTGATTTTATACTTTCAGCAATATCTGTTCATCTTGATGTCCACAATCAGTAATACAAATATAAATTACTTAATTCAAGCCTTTTTTTGTGTGTATTAGCTTATTTCAGTTTGTATTAGTAAATATTAGGTACATGTTAAAAGTCTATAAATTAATTACAAAAGTGCAGATCATTTTTATATTGATGCAAAGCAATAGGCTGTGTTAGCTCAAAACTTCATACCAGTTTTGACATTACATATTATCAATAACACTGATACCACTGTATTGTGGTATCAGTGTTATTTAAGGATTATTTTGTAAACATAAAATTGTAGTACTTTGTATATTTTGATAAAACTCAATATTATGGTAAAGAGAGAAAGATCACATTTGTAAACCCTCTTACATATATGAACAACTCTGTTGACACTTTCCTTAGGATATGATTATATGTTTACTTGCACATATTGAGCATAAAATACGAGCAGCAGGTGCACTTTGGCACTTCGAGCTGTAATCCTGTCATTGTTTCTCTGCTCTCTCTGACAAATGAGTCTGCAGTGCTGTTTTTTTCCAGTGCACCATAAAGAGCTGTATATCCGAGCGCAGTTTATGGCCTGTAATGAGTTATGAGTTAGTGCAGTTTGAATGTTTTCTGGCCTTTTTTGGAAACATCCATAAAGATCAAACTCATTATCTTCAATGTAGTCATACGCACAGGCATATTAACAATCATTAAATGCAAGATTTGTATTGAAATGGATTATGTGAGATTTGGACGAATAGTATTATTATCACTCCACTTCATCCTGCAGCACTTGGACTTTCCGAGAACCTACTGTAGACCCCATCTGCAGTTGGATCACTGACTTCACGATGGATTGAAGTCAATGCATGTGAGATCAACGCAGGATCTCCACAGGGTTGTGTACTTTCTCCCCTGTTCTTCTTGAGGTGGACTGGCTGGCAACAACCTCAAATCTCATCACCAAGGACATAGTGGAGGTGACTCACGCCCCTAGTCCTGTCAGATTATCACTGTGGAATCATAACACTTTCTCTGCGCCATCATCACTCTAGACCTAAAGTGAGAGCTGTTCATCAGTTCCCTCATCAGTCAGGTCCAGCTGCAACTGAAGAAAGTCAAACTGTAAGCCCTTTTAATAGTGCAGCTCCACCTGGCCAAATATGAGTTCATCCTCACTTTTGACATTATCGTGTGATGCTCTGCAGAGAAGATTTTTTGTCGCTCCAGTACTGTTTCCATAGGTTCTGATTGGGTTGGTACGGTGCGGTCCTATGCAGTTTGTGCTGCGCTCTACCCTTTAAGCACGATAATTGAACAAGAGGAAGCAAAGATGAAGACCAAAAGGAAAGACAAAGAGCAGACGGGAAACATGAGTAAATGTTCCTCACCAAACGCCGACTTGATCGTGTGATGAAAATCAACATAATCTAACCTCAATGCACTGAATGAAACGAGTTTAAAATGCAGCACGGCATTGTAAGAGATTTGCAGAAAAGTTAAATAATTGCAAAAAGGTGACTATAAACCATAAGTAGTTTCTTGTTTACGTCAGCCTGAATCTTGTGTTGGATCCCAGATACATGGAATTATTACACCTTTTTTGTGAATCACTTTGATTGATGCCAGGGAGAAAAAGTATAATTCAGGGACATTTTAAATTGTATTTATTTAAGAAAGTATGTGTGAGTAACATCAGCTGCTCAAGTAGCAAACCCTCGGGACCCTGGATCTGCAGTAGAAACACTCACCATCATTAACATAAATGACCTAAACTGCTCCAAAGTGAACCGTTCTGGGGGATCCAGGCTAATGGAAACAGGGCTTAAGAGTCTAGAGGGAGCAGGTCAACGTGACCCTTCTCACCCTGGGACTTTGTGTGGAGAAAAAGGTTTCACACCTGATAGTCTAAGCGGTTAGAGCACCTTTCAAACGTCCTTATTCACGCTTTAAAATGAAGGCTTTTATATTCCTGAAATATTAAGTGTGCTTAAACTGTGACAAAGCACCATGCTTTTATTTGACAAGAAAACGACATAGTAAGAAGTGTTTCCCAAATAATCTGCTGTTGACTTGCCTATTGTCATGTGCCTTTTTTATCTCAATGATTCAGTACTCTTGTAGTTCAACTTGACACTTCCCAAGTCAGTCTGCTCTTTCCTTATTGCAGTCTCATAGTGTTGAACTCATACGGATGTCCTTGACTTCTTTTGCGGAGAGTTGAAAGTCACTTTGCCTTGCGATCTTGTGGCATTTATATTTTTGTGTACCAAAGTGTGGCCTGAGGATGAAAAACTGTGGTAAAGACAAAGCCGTTTTGGTCTCAAAGCATAAATACTGTAAATATCTGTTTTTTCCAGCGACATTCATAATAAATTGTTGCTTATTGAATCCAGTTTGAAAAGTAAAGTGCTGCAATCAGGCCTCTGCTGCTGTTACTGTTATTGTTTGTGTGTGTGTGCTGTCTTCTCAATACTGACCTGTGTGTTTTGTGTCCTTAGGAGGTTTTCCACCGGCTCTACCTCATCTACACCGTGGGCTACTCCATCTCACTGGGATCACTTATGGTGGCCGTGCTCATCCTGGGATACTTCCGGTCAGTTCTCTTTCCAATCTCACACGGTAACAGCTCAGGTCAAGTGTAGAGGTGATTTAATAGAATGGAATCATAGAGTTCACAGACTTTACTCAATCTAAAGTACACTGTGACAAAGCTAGTTTTCTGTCAAGCTACAATTGTCAAATGCTGTTACTTGAATCCTGAAAAATCCAGGCAAAAGATAAAACTTGTGGCCTGCTCTAAACAGTTCTGTCAAATAATGTTGGGTCTTGTACTAAAGGCCTGTTTTTGAAGTGCTTAGAAAATACTTGTTTTCATGTACCACCTATCCCCATCCACTTGTCAAAACAATCAAATTTCAAGTACAACATATGGGTTCATAATTGTTGTTAGTACAAAAATTGTGATTCAAAACTTCTCAAGCTGTTTTATATCAGCTTTGTGTTTAACAATGAACAAAATGTAAATTAGTCATCTACATTTGTTGTAGTTTGTTACTAAATACTAAAAAAAACACACACAAAAGAAATGAAAATGAAAATGTGACTGTAACTGAAAATGGTAGAATTAGAGTTGTCAAGAGCACTTGGATGGGAGACTGCTGGAACACCAGGTACCACAGTGGAATTGTTGTGTCCTTGGGCAAGACACTTAAACCACCCTGCCACAGTGTGTACACTGGGCGTGTAGATCGTTGATTGTAAGGCGCTGTGAGTGACTTGAAAGGTGGAAAGGCATTAAATATTTAGAGACTATTTACCAGGATTGTTATTTTCACAAATAACACTGGAAACAAAAAGGGTTCAGTTGTGATTTAAAAAACAACAACCAAAAGACTATCCTAATAGACCAGGGGTGTCAAACTCAGGCCCGGGGGCCAAATTCAGCCCTCAAGATGATATCATGTGGCCCCTGAGCATGATTTCAGATTATTATTGATAGTGGCCCTTTATATTGCTGAGATGTGACTATTAAATGTAATATTCACTGGAATGCAGCAAAATACATACAATCTGTCCAAAGTTTTGTTGCAATGAAATTATGTGCAATATAATGTAATGTAACATAATGTAATGTGACACAATACAAATCTGGATATACAGTAAATGTGTTATATTAGCTTTATACAGCCCTATAGCCATATTTGAATTTAACACAAAGGGACCTTTATTTTAAAATGTGGCCCTCGACCAACTCTGACTCTGATCGATTTGGACCTACCACCATTTGAGTTTGACACCTGTGTATCAGACTGTCCAGCAGTCTCAATGTGGAACATTGTTATCACCCCCACAGGACTCACCCCTGTGTCACCCCCCCCCCCCCCCCCCCCCAACAGCCTAGCAGTTTTCTTCATGCACCTCTGCACCCCTAGTCAGGCTGGCACCACCTAGTTCATCCACTCAATTTCATTTCACTTCAACTACTAGGTCAGGTATCACAAGACTGCAGATAGTTCCCATAAAGCAGGAAGTATGGTCGTCCAGCATTAATCACTGACACAAACACTTATGCTGGACTACAAAATGACCAAAAAGTAGCGATTGGTCGAAGCAAAAAAAAGTCTCTGCCTACCATGAAGCGAACGAACCCCAATGATGCGATGTCAGTATGTGTCAGATGTAGTACAAGACAAAACACAATAGAAATGTCATAGCCCTCCTTTACTGCAATACGTTTGTAACTAAATTCTGCCTCTATTAAATGTGCTAATTTGTTTTTGAATAACTTTGAGACGCTTAAGTTTTAAAACAATGATTATTATGTGCTCTTCTCTCTTTTTTTTTTTTGCCTTGCTCCTGAAGAATAAACCTGACATGTTGTGAAAGCATCTTCATGAAGTTTATATATCAGTTTTATATCACACTGTGAAATATTCTTATTAATAATTAGGGCTGGGCGATTAATCGCATTTGCAATTATATCGCGATATGACAAGACGCGATTATGTAATTGCAGAGACGTGCGATTATTGGCCACGTGAGTTTTGTTTTGGAAGTAATTGAAGCGCTGCGTGTAAGTGCGGCCGTGTGACTGCAGCGCCTCCAGTCTGCAGCTTCATGTTACGCTCCACCGACACCTCCGTGTGCTTGTGCTTCACTTTTCTCTCTGTAATTCGTGTGCTCATGAGATCAACGACATGTAATGACAATACCAGGCTCACCGGTGTAAAACTGTGCTCTTGTTAATACTACAGCAAAGGATTTAGGCTTAAATCGGCGGTGAACGAGGTGAGCCAGTAGCCCTCGCTGTTTCTCTCTTTTCTCCACTCTCTCCGCGAACTCTCTTCGTTAGTGACACGAAACATAGACATAATAGTTGTTTCAGGTGAATGTCTATCGCTTCTCGTTGCCTTTTAGCGCGTATGTGCGTGTGCCTCTGACTTCAAAATTCCACCGCGTTACGAGTCCGCGCTGTAACATAAAGTGGTCCGCGGTGACGCGCTGCCAAACGAAGGATAAACTATTTAATTCCAAACACGGAGCACTCCGGTTCTCTGCGTGGACAGGGACAGGTAATCGTCCCGCCTTCTGTCCTGTCTGTGGAGCGTTGGATGAGCGAGTAGTTAAGACGGAGAGGGGGAGAAGGAGAAGCAGAAGCAGCAGCAGCAGCAGCAGCAGCAGCCGCCGAGAGCCGTGTGCGTAAAGTTAAAGGGGAACACACTTAGTTTGGATATGAAAGCATATTTTACACTGAGTTGCTCTGGAATTAAATATAAGTTACAGATATCACTTATTTGAACTTAAATAAAAATGAACAGTGAATGAATTTGTACAAGTTCAGTATAACTGGTTCATGTCTGTGAAAAGCAGAGCTGGTTAGGCTATAGCCTTTATAGTTTTATCCACCTTCACAATTAAACGAGTTAATTAATCTTGTTGATCTAATCAGTGTTGAGGGAAATGTATTGAAAAAGTAATTAGTTACTCATTACTTTTTGAAAATGTAATTAGTTACACTACTTAGTTATTGCCTCAAGAGAGTAACTTAGTTTTGGATTACTTTGTGTGCATTATTGCAAACATCAATCAAAAATGTGATTTAAAATTGTATCATTGGCATTTAAACAAAGGCAAACAACAAAAGAGTTGTTTAGATTTAAATTCAGTAATAAAATCAATATTAAAAGTATTCTGTGCACTGTTCCAGCTGCAGATCTGTGTCTCTGTTGTTTTATCTCACACAATAAGTCACTTTTGTAGATTATTTATTTTTTTTTTTTACTTAAAAGTGAATAAGAGTATTTTGGTAGTAACTGTAATTTAATTACAAGTCTTTTCACAGTAACTAAGTTACACTACTAGTTACTCAAACATGTAATTACAGTAAGTAACTAAGTTACACCCAACACTGGATCTAATTTAGCCAAAAATCATTTCACAGGTACAGTTCTAGCAAAATGTAACAATTCTTATAATAATTTGTTGATTTTGTGTTACTTTTGCTCTTGTCTTTATGCTGTGGGAGAAAATCGCAAAAAAAATCGCAATCGCAATATTTCCTGGAAAAAATCGCAATTAGGATTTTTGGCTAAATCGCCCAGCCCTATTAATAATGTTGGCTGAACAAGATTTTCGTGGAAAGAAACAAAATACCCTCTGGAGATTTTAAAGAGATATACTGTAATCCTGCTCAGAGTAAAGACACACATTTTATCATGTTTATAGTTCAACAAAAACATCCAAGTAAATAAAACTTCTGTGCAATTCCACTTTTTGTCTAAAAAATTACTAGCTGGTTCACAGTTAATAGGTAAACTTATCTCACTAACACAATAAATTAAGAGGTTTTTTTTACTGTTCACCTACATGATCTCGCCTTAAAACAAAAACATCACAATACATTTTTAGCCTTATCTCTTCTCTGCCAAGCCCAAACACTGCACATGTGCTTGTAGTGAAGCAGGCTGTATTGTCAGACGGTCCCTGTGCTGCAGGAGTCATGGCGGCCCAATAATATCAAACACACCTTTGACTCTGCTCTGTGCCTTTTAAGGAAGAGTGTGCCTGCAGGCATTCGATACGCCAGCCTGACATTTCCACTATTTTTACTCTCAATCAAAAGACTAAATATTAGCTCTGCCTGCGCTATGGTATTAGGAATAGGCCTTTAGACATAAATATATACACTCTTTCATTTTAGACAAGCTATTACAGCACGGATAAGAGATAACAGTGTTGGTTTGGAAATGGTTTTAACGTAGGGCTTGACTGGAATAGTTCTGTTGACTGAAAGAAGACTTGAAGGACAAATATTCTGAACTACTGTATAAATTGTTGGTATAGAGTTATACCAACAATTATACTCTTCTAAATATTTAATTGTCTGCTCATTTCTGTGACAGTCTGCTTTTTTTTAATCATCATATTGTGATTTACATTTTTCTTTTATTGCAGCTGATCTCTCCTGTTTCTCCCTTTGCAATTCTTTAAAGAGACAAAAAGTTAAGAATCCCATTGCCTTTAACAATAGACTTTTCCCAAGGCCACACTTCCAAATATGACGCATCGCTGCTAATGTCTCCCAGCACTAACTCTTACTTTGTTAAATGCTCTTTAAAACATGCACTTGTCATCTGATATTAGAACCTATAATAATGGGTCTACAGAAAGCCCATATTTCTTCATATCGGCCAAGCATTTCAGAAGAAATTCCATAGGAGAGATAAACAAACCTAACTTACCTATGAGCAAATTATGGGCAACACGATGGCGCCTCACAGACAGAAGATGCTGGGATCGGCTCCCAGGCTACCCAGGGCCTATATGGTGTTTATATGTTCTCCGTGTCTTGTAGGTTTTCTCCAGTTTTCTCTACCACACCTGAAAAAGAAATTCTGAACTTAGCAGTTAAAAACAGGTCAATGTCCATCCATGTTCTTCTACTTTATCCAAAGTCAGATCACAGAGGCAGCAGTCTAAGGAGGGAGGCCCAAACTTCAAATGTGTCCTGAGTCCCCGAGGTCTTCTCTCAGTGGAACACCTTCCCAGGGAGGCTTCTAGAAGGCATCCCAAACAGATTCCCAAGCTACCTCACTGCCAATCTTGTGATGGAGGAGCAGCGGCTCTACTCCTCCAATGTGACTGAACTCCTCACCCTATTTTGATGAGAGGGCTCAAACACTCTATGAAGGAAACTCATGTCATTACCCAAAGTTCATGACCATAGGTGACGGTTGGAAAGTAGAATGACCAGCGCATCGAAAGCTTTGCCTTCTGAGGACATTTATATAAATTATGTTAATTATTCAATACAAACACACACAGTTGTAATGAATGTCTGGTTGTGATTTATGGCTGTGATTCCTCAACCTTTATGTTTTGAGTCTCCTCTAAGATTTTTCTAACACTCCAAGTCCTCCTTTATTCAGATAAATGTTTACTTAGCAACATTGACAGTTATAACATTTACAATAGAGGTTTTGAAAAAAGTTATTCTTTAATAGATTGCTATTCTACGTCGTCACAATTCTGTATTGATTCTAAATCCACAAAAATCTTTTTAAAATGACACCAGTGTTTGGTGCTGTGTCCACAGAAAATTTTGTTGATGAGGACGATAACTGAAATGCCCCAAAAAGTCAGGTTAGCATACAAAAAATGACTTTGACACCCTCTTTCTAAATGTAAACTGAAGACTGCAGCATGCTTATTTAATCTTGTGGCTTGCTTGTGCCATCACAGGAGGATGCACTGACTGAAAGAGTGTTTTGAAAGGCGACATGCTGCTGATAGCGTAATGCTGCAATAATGCTGTGTAACTTATCAAACTAATTACAAAGTATTGATTGAAGAAGTGGAGCGGTAATGAATCGTGAGCCGCAGTGAGATCTATTCTGTTTGATAAGCTGTGACCTGGCGCTGACTGTCAGACAAAATATCCTCTCCCGTATTTTAGTTTGAAAAGAGGGATGCTTTTACATTTTTGAATGTGATTTACGAGTATTTTGAATTGAAGACAAAAGTTTAGGGTTATATTTATTTAAACTATGGTTGTGGTTTTTGTAATTTGTATAATTCAATGTCTAACTCACAATTTAGTTTCATGTTATAATTAGGCCAGTCTCATTAAAAAAACTTATCTAGCTAAAACAATCTGTTAAAACTCTAAAGTTTATTACTTGATCTTTTTGACTACTTGAGGTTCCTTTGTGTCTTTGAGGCAGACTCTTATGAATGTGGTTGTTAAAGCTAAGGAAGTGAACATGTGATTGATGACCCTTGTTTTTCTGATTTATTTCTCTGTTTGCTCAAACATGGGCTCCTGTTCAAACACAATGCTTTTATTGGTTAGTCTCTGTAAAACTCTGTGATTGACAGCTGGGTTTAACCAATCCAGGGACCAATGAACACAGAGGAAACCAAGTACTTTATTTATCGCTGAAAAGGAATAAAATATAAAAAGAAAGTTGGCTGGAACGGTTATGAAATTGAATTTGAGATCCTATTTATTTTACCATAATACTCACAACACACAAAAAGAAACATATGAATTAATGGTTTATTTATATAGCTCATTTACACAGACAAATGTCTTCCAAAGTAGCAGAAGCGATTCGCCTTAACACCTGGCACCTCAATCTCCCACCAACACCTAGCGTTCCATAACCTGCATGGTATTGATTTAAAGGGGGAATCGGAGTACCTGAAAGAAAGCACCCAGACATGGGGAAGAACATGCAAGCTTCATACAGAAAGGCCCGGGCCATGCAGGAGTCAAACCCCGAAACTTTTTGCTGTAAGGCAAGAGTGGTAGCCACTCTGCCTTCTCGGTGGGCCAAAATGTATTATGTAGAAGCGTGCCGTGAGCCAAGTATAATTTTGTCTTGCAATAAAAAGTTTCTTTGAGAGGAGGTGAAGATCAGATTCTATTTTATGAACATATTTTAGGATATTACACTAGATTTGGTGTCATTTGAGTCTTTTCAACACAAAGTTGAATCAAACAGATGGTCTTGAGCACCTCTTCAGGAGCCAAATTAGACCCTCCGGCAATCCGAGTTAGGCCCCCGGGCTCCACTTTGGGCACCACTGCATTAGATTATATATATTCATTGATTCATTTTCTAACATTTGTTCTTGTTAGGGGTTGCGGGTGACTGGAGCCTATTCTAGTGACTTTGGGCCTTAGGCGTGGGAGCACACTGAACACTCACTTTCTCACTTTTCTCTCCACTTACAGTGATGCCCAATTAACCTAAACATGCATGTTTTTGGAGGTGGGAGGAAACCGGAGTACCAGGAGAAAACCCACAGTGACACAAGGAGAACATGCAAACTCCACCCAGAGTGATTGTGAGATGTTAATATGGTCTCACTGGGAGTCAAACCATGATTTCCTTGTTGGGAAGCCAGAGCTCTAACCCTCTGCTACCATGCACCTAGCTCTCCAGTAGTCAGCAGTCGTCTGAATTCACACGCGCCTCTATACGTTTATACATGTTTTCCTTTTGGCAAACCAAACTTGTGCAAACGGTTTGACACAAGGCAGAATTCATGATCCAGAGAGCAAATTAATGCAGGGCACACTTGCCGTTATTTGCTTATTTTGGGGAGCGAGGGGAGTATCGGGCGACCATGTGAAGGCCCTGTTTTGAGATGTTGCCAAGCACCGTTACATGTAAAGGAAGACTCCCGATTGGCAACGGCAAGCGACGAAGACCAAATTAAGTTTAATAAGTTCTCCCATGGGTGCTCCTGACAGTCTGGCTCACTGCACTGCTATCACTCAGTCCTCACCCCCACGGCTCTCACTCCCAACCACCAAACATCCACTGAACCAGCTGGAAATGTTTTTCATGGAGAAAAGTAAATTTTGCAGAAAAAGTAACAGTTGCTGATTGATATGTGTCAACATCTATAAAACGTGTGATTGTCTTAGGTTACTCCATTGACCATCTGCACCTACGTCACATGATCACGTGGGTTCGTCATGGCAGAGGGTAAAAATGCGTGAAAGCATCATTACAGAGAGCGCAAACAATCTCAAAGATTTTCAGATTTTTTTGTGTTAGACAGCAATAGCGGATATGGCAGATAACACTCTCACCTCTCAATAAGACAGTTGTCATTTTAACTCCCATTCAGCCCGGGTCTTTCTGTTTTCAACCTCATGTTTACCCCACCATTCAAAAAACATACAGTACAGACCAAACGTTTGCACACCTTCTCATTCAAAGACTTTTTTTTTAATTTTCATGATTATGAACATTGTAGATTCACACTGAAGACATCCAAACTATGAATTAACACATGTGGCAGTATAGTACTTAGCCAAAAAGTGTGAAACAACTGAAAACATGTCATAAGGTTCTTCAAACAAGCCACCTTTTGCTTTGATTAATGCTTTGCACACTCTTGGCATTCTCTTGATGAGCTTCAAGAGGTAGTCACTAAAATGCTCTCCAACAGTCTTGAAGGAGTTCATGCTTAGCACTTGTTAGACCTTTTGCCTTCACTCTGCGGTTTAGCTCACCAAAACATATACAATAAAAAGCTACATAATGCTGCATTCACACCGGACAGCTATTTTGTCAGTTATTAATGCTGTTGACGCCTCAATAAGCTTCCAAAAGGCTCTGACACGTGTCAAGGCTTTGGTGGACACTTTTAATGCCCCAAAGCACTTCTTTGAGCTCCGCTTGTTTGCAGGCTTTGATTTGCTCGTAGACAGATCACGTTGAGAGAGGGAAGGAGAGAGAGAGATACAGGCTTGCAATTATAAAAGTAGCTTACCCCATCACACAACTTTCTCCTCCTCCAGGCAGTGTCCTTTTGCTGTCTCTGTCTTCCTTGGCTCCTCCCATCGTACAGCAGGTTTAAACACAACAACGAGCATTTTAGATTGTCAGTCCAGATCATGTCCCATGTTGTTTGTCTTGCCGTGTCTCCATTTGAAAAAAGCCCCAAACAAGCAACCTTTTGCTAAAAAAGTTCATAAAAGACTTCAGTAAAGAGTCCTCCTTTCCCTTGATGTGAGAGGATGAGAGGAGTGGAGTCTCTGATTGACTGATGCTGACTTCCAACGCATGAAAGTGGATTTTCCCAACTTTGAGCTTCCAATCCGCAAGACGCCGTTTTTCAGATGCCTCAACTGACCCCCAATGCCAATCTGGGTCAAATTCGCTTGAATGCTCAAGATCGGGTTTGCATGACTTACATTGAAAATGGTCGCAAATACGCTAAGACACTGTCCTGTGTGAACGTACCATAGACTTACAACTTTGCCAGTCAGTGCAGTTCATCACACAGCAAACTGTAACCATTTTACTATTGAAATTATTAAAAGGCAGATAGTCTTCTAAATTTGTGTATTAACTTTTATAGACATTTCATAATTTCCGAACAATCAGACCTCAACACATTTTTAATGAAATATTGTAACATTTTTTGAGTGAATTTTTTGTCTTAATATTGTTATTGAGATATTGAGTATTGCTGTAATTGCCCAGAACAGTGACAAGACCCATTCATTTTTACACTTCTACCCCTGACCATAACATCAGATCTATAAACAAGACTATTCATGATGGTCTAAAATAGAAACAAAACAATCTAAAACTGGACTACATCTCGCTACGGTAGTTTTAGGCAAGAAACTCCAAATGAACTGTTCTGATTGAGTGACAGAATTGATGAACTTCTAAAATGCCTTTGGGTTTTTTTTGAAGGACAACATGAAATGGGGACAAGACAGGAAGGATATGTGGCTAATTGTCAGCGGCGGACTCCGAGTCACACCGCTGCAGGCGTGTGAGCTACTGAGCTGCACGCTTCTTTGCTCTTTTCTTTTCACTCTTCTCTGCAGAGATACGGTTTAGCTCAAATTAACTTTATGCGGTACGGGAGAGATTGGACGCTTTCCAAAGGCCCACAACAGTTAATTCCCTGACGTAGAAAGATAATTGATTGTGCTGTGTGTGCGCTCCCAAAGTCTATATCAGTGACAAATGTAGTGTACCTGCTGTTTTTAGTTGTTCGATATGTATTTTTTGAAATTCTAGTTTTTTTTTTTTTTTTTTTTTTTACTTAGATTTTGCGGTGAGTGTTGTCTCAGAGCAGATGTATATAGTGTACATCTGCATACACGCCTCTTTAATGGAGCTTAGCATTAACAGCTATCCCTCGGACAACACAACATATGAATAGGCCTGAGTAAATGTCAAATACACCACTCATCGTGTAGCTTTGTTTGGATTTTTGAGGCAATAAAGCGCCGCCATTACGGAAGTAATAGGTTCTTTCACATCAAGTTCCCACTTGATATTATCAAGGGTTGGGCAAAGTCCATTTTTTCAATTTTTTTTTATCGTCTGCCCACTAATTAAGGCTAAAATGACTTGAAATTGAACTTTAGTCAGATTTTACTGGTAATTTCACACACAATATGTATATTATAGATACAATCAGATCTCCACACTCCCGCAGTCTGTGAATCTGTGATGGACTGCAGCTCCTATTTTGATGACGTCACATCATGAATGAAAAATAACAGCAAAAGAATCAAACATCGCGCTTAGATACAAACAGCGCGCTCAAATTAAAACACCGCATGGTGTTATCATTTTGAGCGCGCGGTGAAAGGAAAACAGCGCGCGCAGACAGAGCCTACAAGCGCTGTCAGGAAGTTTGTGCTCATTTTCATTTTATACGCTTGTTTACTGCACGCTCAACTTAAAGATAGCTGTCTGACGCCATACACTAATCCTCATTTGTCATAGAAAATTGTTAGTCTCTTTCGCTCTTTATTACACTTTTAAGATAACTTGTGCTGGTAAAAGTGATGGAGATTTGTATAATCAACTATATAGATAAATACAACTTTGAGCAAAAAGGTTTTAAAACATGTTTAATTTGTTCATTTATAGTAAAGTTATGAGACCCCAACCAATCACAGGACTTAAATGGACTAAAAATAATAGACTGCTACAATGGAAGATCGCCCTGCTTCCAGAAGCAAGTTGTCTCAATGTAAAGTCCAATAGGGATTTTGAACAATTTAAATATTAAGAGTTTAAATACATAACGCGGGCTAGACAGCTATGTGCAGTTCCTGAGCATGATTGTTTTCAGTCTAAAAAGCACTTTTTAATTCCCTATGAAGACTTTTTGAACCAGGAAGTGGGCGGTCACTGTTGATCTTCATAGATTGTGGAGATACAGAATATGAGGAATCAGACCTGTGTTTACTGTACATGTGCTTCTTTTCAGACATTCTTTTATTCTATAATTGTGCTCATATTTGACTATATAGCAACATAATCTGCTTTAATAAAATCATAAATTCCTATACCCCTAACACAAATCTAATATGTTTTTTTTAATGCAGTGAGAGATAGAAAAAGGGGAAATATTTCACCTGAGTGGTTTGGTCCCTGCTGTCACCAAGGGAAATGCTGGCTGCATTCATTTTCTTCCCACATTTTCCGAATCAATAAATCTCTGAGGGATGCCCAGTTTGTCAAATATCAAGCCCATAATGAGGTCACAGGGAGCACAATCAAACGCAGCCTCCACAGATGCTCTGTAGGTATTTCTGACAGCCAAACATTCACTCCTAATTCAACCGTATAAGTCTGTTTTTTTGTTGTTTTTTTAAAGGAGACAGTTTACAAGGACAAAATAAAAAGTAAATAGAAAAGACAAGTATTAAAATCTGCCAATCATCCTTAAAGCTGCATTTCGAAGTGGTGTTGTCAGTTTTCAAATGATGTAATAATGGCACATTCTAGAAAATAAATTTGATACCTTTCTGTTTCAAGGGCCTGATTAAAACATGCCAAGGGTCGCATACGGCTCCCGTGCCGCACACTTGTCACATAAAGGATGCTCCACGTCTCCACGGTGATGGACAAGACCATCCTGAGCACAGCTGATTGATAAAGAAGCTCCATCTTTTCTTGTGCTTTGTCATGTATCTCCCTTGCGTTCTTTACTCTTCCATTCAGCTTGTTCTTGTTAGCTCTTTCTTTAAGTCGAAGAAGGCTAGTTCGTTCATATTTTATTCTACGTCTCCTTAAAAGACCCTGGCAGAGCGGCGGCCGTCAGTTATGGGATAAAATGCAGCGTTTGTGAATGCTCTTTGTACATTTTGAGTCGGGTCTGACAGGCAGCGAAGTGACAGCGGTGCTTCTATAGAAAGAGAAAGTGAAATCCACCCACTCGCATTAGCACTTATAAGGTTTAGTGTACGATTTGGCTATAGCGTTGCCCACACACTGTTCCAACACTTATCCGACCTTTGACCTTAACCGTAAGTGTGAAGTTCCGCCTCACACGGATGCTGATTTAATTGGCGTTTCATTTGGCTTCAGTTTGGTTTATTTTTGGGGCTGTTAATGAGTGAACTATGTATAAGATCAGTTAATGTGTGCAGGCCAAATTAAAATACATGTTTATCTGCAGTTGTGGATCAAATGTATTTGGTATAGTATTTATCAAAAAAAATCATGTGCTGAGTCTGAAAATGCCTGATATGAAATGGTTATTACCGTTGTCTGTCCAATTACTGTACATGGACCTGATTTTTAAATACATTTAGAGATTGGACGATTGATATTGACATAGCAACATCATGATATCAATAGATCAATACATCGTAGCTGACTAAGTCAATACACTGCTCCTACTTTTAGACATGTTAAGCTGTTTCTTCATCGTTGTGTGTGAAATTTTGAGGAATTGGTTTTATTGAAAATGTTCATCTATAAGGTTGAACTAGTTTCAATTTCCAATCATCACTTGGTATTGTATCAATGGCAAAAATGCAGTATATTTCATACAAATCTACATGCACCCTCATAGTGAGGACCTGGAGCCCTCCCACTTGGATTTCTCTCCATTTTTCTCTCTTGGATTGGCAGTCCTCGTCCTGCTAGATCAGAAATGTCAAATTCGAATGGAGCTGGAGCCAAATCGACCGGAGACAGATTTGGTCATGGACTGCATTTTAAAATAGAGCAAATGGGCTATATGAAGCTTAAAATAAGACATTTATGTTTTGACACATTAGTGCATTATATTATATTTACTTCTGTATGATGCTTCTTGAATGTTCATATGTGATTGCTGATTTACACATTTGAAGTCCAACCAATCCAAATATTGGATCAAGAAGGTAATTGAAATCTGAAACCCCTTGGACAGTAAACAGGCAAAGAGGCGGAGACACTGCGTGTTTCAGTGGATATGCAGCTGCTCAGTAGTACGAGTAAATCTTTAGGGTGAAAAGTTAGCAACTCACCATTTATGTCCTCACACTAAACAGACAGATGATCTTGTGTGAACCCACGGAGCATCAGATTCCGTATCTGGAAGCAAAACATAAAAGGTGGAGGAGAAGAAGAAGAATTCAAAGTGGAAATGCCCCGTGTTTAAGAACAAACATTGTTTGCGCATGGACAGAGTGAGAGATCATGGGTCTGCTTCTACAGTGCGATGTTCCACGAGGAGCAACCAGGATTTCAGTTTGATTTTTTTGCGATCCTACGATTGTTGATCGGAAGCTGGTTGTGAGGCGTTAATTCCTTCTTGTTACCCCATGTACACAACACAATGTGCAACACACGACTGAGCTGAAACTCAGGATCTCCAAAATTGTCGCACGAGTTAAAAATCGTCCCAAAATGGGTCAAAAATCGCACAGTGTGTGCTCGCCTTTAAAAGGACCTGGATGTTCCCTTACCAATGCAGGCAGAAGAATAATGTCAAAACTGGCATAACAAGTCGACAGGTCTGAAAATTTAAATTTTGATCTCTTTAAAAGAAAAGAATGAATCAGATATCCCAATTTCTTCTGCAATTTTTTAAGGTACACTGTGTAACTTTTTTGTTAAGAGTCTGTCCTTTGTATGACTCTATGGAGATGTTATTGCTTTCCTTAGAATTGTTTTCTAGTATGGCATTAAATTCTGATTCTTTTTTTCAATGAAGAACATGCTATGTTACTCACCTTCCCCATGGAGCTGACTTGTAACTTGATCTGATAGTACCTTTATTCTCATCTCCATGGAGATATCAAGTTTACTGAGTAGCCTAACCTTCTATAGACAAAGCAATATTATCTTAATAGACAAAAGGTAATTGCAGACCCTTCATCAAAAATTCTACATAGTGTACTTTTAAGTCCCTCTCCCCTCCCCAGAACTACAGATGGAAATTAGCTGTAAGCTACAATCTGGTACAAGCATCTCTGCAATTGGGCTTAATGTAATTGTACATTGTCCTTAATAAACATTACCTTACCTTACCTTTATGAGCATTTGCTGCTGTCAAATAACTTTCACCATACAACTGTGTGGTTGCATTTTGAAACATTGAAAATCCAAAGAAAAGATACTTTCAAAACCAACACAAATACAACTGACGTTTCTTTTAAAAGAACGTTACGCTTTCACAATTTGGCGCCTATGCCCTCTCTGAACTCTTGGAATAATATTACACAAAGTAGGCACAGATGTAAAACTTGACTGACAGTTTCAAACCAACATTTTCTGTACAGTCTAAGCCTGACCTTTCAAAGCAGCAAGTTTTATGACTCTCCATCTGAATACTTTCCTGTCAGTGTTTACATCCGCAGTCCTGATTAACTGGCACATACCCAAATACTGCCCATGTCTCGCACCTACAGCACCTGGGAATGACTCCAACGGCAAAATGAATGAATTTTAATAAACATGCCATGAATCTGAAATGGGCTTTTTCTGTGATTTAGGTGCGTAATGCATTTCAAGACAGCCTCTCTCTCGCAGTCTGAGGTGAACGTGTGATGGCGGCAACTATGCGAAAAATTCTGCAAGAAGACATTTGAATATACAGAACACTTTTAAGAATGACATATTGTACTTTTGAACCACAATGTTGTTTTGAAGCTATTTCCAAAGGGGCAAACAGTCATAGGCAGTGCATTTGTTCGACCACTATGACCTCCACCATATTGTATTGACTACATTTACATGCAGCCAATAACTTTTCATAGACCTTTCATAAAATTTCTAGAACTGGAATATTATCAACAACCTCATTGTGCAGCGCTATGCAAACACCAATAAAAATCCAAATAAAATCCGATGTTTAAAAACTCTAGTATGACCCTTTTTTATTGCTTTTCTAACCTGAATATCTCTTCATGTTATGGCAATTCAGAATATTCCCATTAAAAGAAACGGTCATTTGTGTTTAGTGAATGCTTCATCAGGTTGTAACAGCTTGAACAACCTTTTACACCCATTGAAATTTAAATAAATGATGCAGCATTGGATCAACCACTGAGTCATGAGCAAGCTCCCCCAACAATATTAGCCTTTAGCATTAGCCTGCGAAATAGGTACATTATGAATGGTCAAGAATATATCAATCACTGGTTTGCTTCAAGTCATTGTCAATTTTGACTAATGATGAAGGGAGGCTATTATAACAAGATTAAAAACTTGTGAATTTGACATAATAGGTCCCCTTTAAGTCATCCGTCAGTGCATCAAAATGTTTACACTGCTCTTAACCCAATTCTGTTGTCCTTCCTCCTCAGACGGCTGCACTGCACGAGGAACTACATCCACATGCACCTGTTCGTGTCCTACATGCTACGCGCCGTCAGCATCTTCGTCAAAGACATCGTGCTGTACTCGGGCTCGGCCATCGAAGACATGCACCGCGTGACCGTGGAAGACCTCAAGTCCATCACCGAGGCGCCCCCTGCTGACAAGACACAGTTTGTGAGTATAAGAAAGAAAGGAAATGTAGAGAAAGAGGTTCAAAGTGGGCAAACAACTGGTCTGTGTTGGCGTTGTTAGTGTTCATAAAAATGGAGAACGTTGTTGTGGATTAATTGAAGTGGGAAAAGAATTTACCGTAATTTTCACACTATTGAGCTCACCAGAATATACGCCGCGCCAAATAGATTTAAATAAGAAAATAAAAAATATTTTGGAATAAGCCGCAGAGTTCAAAGTTTATGAAAAAAGTAGTGGCTTAAAGTTCAGAAATTACGGTAGTTTTTTGTATTTCTGTTCTGCTATTCTGTTTCAGAGATTAAGTTGGATTTATCCGGTCGTAAATAGACAGTAGCTAATTTGTCTAGGTCCTAAAGTTTTTTTTGTTTGTTTTTTTTTTGCGTCACAGATTGACCTACTGCAAAAGTAGTTTTTAGAGCCAAAATGAAGCTGCTTTTTATATCTAACGACTTCTGTGTTAGCATCAGTACTTTCTATTGCCTGGAAAATCCAGACAATATATAGAAAATACATCATCTGGCCACCATGTCACTTTTGGAATTTCAGTGTGCGAGATTGACAGATTAATTAGCCAATCAGGGACGAAGAAATGAAAACGCTGCGGATTTCTGTAGAATGAATGAGAAACGCAGAAACATTTTTTTTATGTGAGGTGAGTGAAGTTAGATTTTGGTCTATATGAGGGACGACCAATCAGCTTCTTTGTTTCATGTGCGTCATACAAATGTACTAATCTGATTTTCCGGTACATTGTAAAGTTGATCTGAATTGCAGGCGAGGGAAATGGTGACCAGACCCACTCTTTGCATGGGCGTGGGCTTTGGATCACAGGCAATACTTTCTGTCCAATTCTATCTCTATATGCTAAGTCAAACTCACCGGAGGGTATTTCCATGTTTGTGTGTCAATGCAAACACTATACGTAGCTAGCTTCGAGGCATAAATAACTTAACAAACAATAATTATGAAAAGAAATAATAGAACTCTCTTTGTTTTGTTTTTTTTACTTGGTTGTTGTTGCTAAAGTTTGCTAGTTTTAGCGTGATAAGCAAAGTTAAAACTCAAACCAAAACATTAATTCCACCTTAAAATGTAAATGTAATTGTTGTCTTTGTGTTTTGCCTTAGAATAATTCACCAGTGTTTTTCTAATGCACTTGTTAGCGTTTAGAATTGCACAAAGTTGATATGCTAATGAGAGCATGCCAAAATGTAAGTAATATGTAAGCTTTATAAACTTCGGTAGGGCTTTTCAGAGTAAAATTACAGTAACATGTCATCTATATAACTCAGCAGAAAAAGTTAAAACCATACTTTGGGACATTCTGAGGCAGGGATCCCCAACCATCGGTCCGTGACCCAAACCGCACCGTGGCCTTTCTGCTACTGAGCCCCAAAGGATCTTATAAACTGTAGTTTATTTTTGTTTTGCAGTCCATCTTGCTTTACTATGAAAATATAGAGACATTTACTGCAATAAATGGCAAGCAATATGAGGTAAAAATCGACTCATTAATGAGGATTTTTTTTTTTTGCATTTTTAGTAGTTATTAACACTATACAACAAGAAAAAAAGGTTGGGGACCTGTTATTTAAGAGAATCACTTCTTTATGGAAACAAACCAAAAAATGTTTTAGCCATGCAAGCCTGTACAAAGTAAAAATCAATTTTTTATTATTTGTAGTGTAACTAAAACAACAAAATAACAAAAACATGCTTTTTTGCTAGTTTATTTTTAGTGACACAGTGCCCCTTTAACATTACAACAACATACTGTAGATACAGTACATTATAATTGGGTCAAACTAAAGTTTCTTTAAACAAAAGTGTCTTCAGATTAAGAGAGATGATGACTGAGCGTTCCAGAGTTTAGACGCCATTGCATGTGCTAACAACATAAATAAGCAAACTTCCTGGATTTTAAGGGGCAAACGGTACATTATTAGGCAGGGCACAGCAAGCTCATGTTCATCTAATACATAGACAACTTTGACATAAAACCAGCAGAATGTTTATACAATTCAACAATCATTTTTGCAATAAATGTAGTTGAAGAAATCACTCTACATTAGTATTGTATGAAGCTCATTGAGAGACAATCAAAAAGTAAACAAAAAAGTTTTCAAAAAATATTGCAAAACTTCAGCAAAGGCAATACAAATAGTCTGAAAAATTGTCTTCTGTTTCATTAAATCTTCCCTTTGAACACACTGAAAATCCAAGCGATTTTTACCAGAGCATGCCATGAACTTTCTCGCTCACAAACTTCTTTTTTACAATGTCACAAGTTCCCTGAGAAAGAACAGCGGTAAAAGCAACAGGATTATTATTTTAGATACAGAAAAGCACGTTCAGATTTGGTGCTGCTCCAGTTTTTGGCCAGTGAGCAGGTGCTGTGCTTTCCTCTGCCAATATCTCTGTCCTGGGAAGTATTGGACTTTACGTTATGCACATGGGCTGTTTTTGAACTACTTTTGAGAGTCTTAAAGAACAAATGCAGCGTGAAAGATGGGACACAGCTGATGCTCCAGGTGTTGTGTGTTAGATCAGGTGTGCGTTCACAAGTGATTAAGTAGAAGTCGCTGAAGCACGAGACAAGGATGTAAAGAATTGGGTTTGTGATCAAGAAGAATAAGTAGGAGAGGTAAACTATGGTCAGGCTTTCACCAGCAAAAACCACAACCTCATGACTCACAAGCAAAAAGATGAATTTAAAGCCAAATCGGGGCTCGTAGGACCATTGGTATTGCATATCCAAGTATTGCATCTTCAACAGCTGCAAGGCAAAGAACAGAATAATAGAAAAATCTTGTTGTTCCAGTCCAGACTTAGTTGTATTTTTAAATTCAATCTAACATCTGATAAAAGTTAGTGTCATTGAGGCCAAAATGTTATTTTTCAGCAGGTAAAATTGGATGCCATATGAAAAATAGATGCATCAACAATGTCACAAACTACCAGAAGGTTCTAGGTCTAAGAGAAAACTTGCTCCACAGCAGGAGTTAAATTGGTCCCCACATTAGCCTCTAGTTCAGGCATGTCCAAACTGCGGTCCAGGGGCCAAATGCAGCCCTTGGACCTTTTATTGGTCCTCAGACTTCCTGCTGGAGTAGCCAAAATTGCAAAAAGTATAGTTTTTAATGTCAAATTTGAGCAATTCTTATATCAAGTCGAAATACCAAACACTTTGATGCCTTTGAAACCTAACATGAATGGTTAATTCATGTTATTAATATGGATATAACATTGCATTGGACAAACCAGATGCATTGTTCTAAGTGTTATAGCACAAGTGCTAATTTTCAACACCTGTCCACAGGAGGCTTTTAGGCACAAATACAGAGATTAAAACAGTAACAGTAGCATAGTCATGTGTACAGACTGTTGTGATTTCAGCCACAGTTTCTATTAAAGATGTTTGAATCTGTTGTAGTTAGTTTTGCGGGGAGAGAATTCCACAGGCTGGATCAGACAGAGGAGAAACTGGACTGTCCAAAAGTATGTTCTGAAAATTAGGCTAAATGCAAAATTTTGAATGATTCACTTCATAGCCATGTATTAAATGGCCCTCTGTTCCATATGAGTTTCAAAATGTGGCCAAGGTAGGCACCCCTGCTCAAGTTCCTGGTCTTTCTTATGTAAGGACACATATTTGTGTCCTTTAATTCTCTTGTGAGACTTCATGTTCTAACATTGCTTCCTCATCAAAAACACAGCTGAAGTTTTGTCTATGAAATATTTTTCAGCCTCAGAAAACACTTTCTTAATCATACAATTATTTAGATTCTGGATCCAAACC
This sequence comes from Mugilogobius chulae, assembly GCA_038363315.1. Taxonomy (NCBI): domain Eukaryota; kingdom Metazoa; phylum Chordata; class Actinopteri; order Gobiiformes; family Gobiidae; genus Mugilogobius; species Mugilogobius chulae. The sequence continues at coordinate 16,967,876 of CM076395.1, forward strand.
CGACACAACTTTTAGGCCTGACGTGGGCTCACATTTCCTACTGCCGGTCTGAGACGCAGAGCTGCTCTGAACATTTGCACCCTGCAGAGGATTGACAGCCACTCTGGAGCGCAGCTCAAAACCACCACAATGTTTTCTTTACCAAGACAAAATGTTTTGATTGTGAGTCAGATGCGAGAGAAGCAACGATGCATGTTTCATTATACGTGCAAAGTGAGAAAGAGGAAAGAGAGAGAAGTATGTATGATACCAACGGAGCAAGAAGAAGAGGTGAAGGAAAGCGAGTGAGTGAAAGAGATAATGTGGATCAGTGGCAGGAAAGTTACAGAGATACTCTTGAACATGAAGCTCATCTGTAATGTTCTTCTTCTGTCATTAAAACGCTGCGTTGAGCATAAATCTTGAGTTTAATAAGTGGGCAAGGTGGGTTCAGTTCAGACTCAAACACAATGACCTGGGTTTGGGTCAGGTTCAGACTGTAGGTTCAGACTGCTTGATGTTTTGGTCCCAATTTAAACCCTATACCCAGATCAGTCATGCCTTTAGCTCTGACATATTCTGCACTGTCCATAAGTCCATAAATCATTCACACATTAGCATATCGGCAAAATAGTTTTGATTGTACCATTTTCGGCCCATAGCTAAATCACAGGACTGTCATGTGTGCTGTACTCCTCTTTATTTTTGGTAGATGCATGGGATCTACACAAAAATGGTTCAGATTTGTCCCCTAAGTTAGTGTATCCGATTACTTCTTCCATCGTCGTCAAACTGCCCATAAAACACTTTTTGTGTCAACTTTATTGGTCCAACCATTAACTCAAACACCATGTTATTTCCTTCCAAGCGTTTAACAGAGATCTCCCCTCAGTCGAACACTGACTCGGGCCATGATTTGTAGTGAAATTGGCTGTCAAGTTTTGAGCGTTCCCAGGAGGAAGTGGTTTTCTGTAAGTCTCACCTGCTTTTCCAACAGCGCCCGGGCAAATAAACTTTTTTTTTTTTTTTTTTTTCTCTGTCAACTGGCCAACTCTTTACAAGGCACACTCCTGGCTCCAGCTTCGGGTAAATACAGCGCCGTTTCACGCACGGTTACATTCACAAACACTTTATAGTAGCGCTTCATGTTGACGCTTCCCATTGTGCACACAGAATGGAGCGCCACTGTAAACACCGGAGATGGTTTTTTTTGGATCGAACGGCAAATATAAGAAAGTTAATGAAGGGTAAATAAAGCGCTGGTTATGTTGTTATTTTATGGGCACTCTGGAGGAGGAGACAGGTGCGGAGATGTCAAGAGCCAAAGAAAGTAATGGGATTGGCAAAGCTAAGAGGAAAAGCATGTTTTTGGTGTCCGGTTGAACAGCAGGGTTAGATTTAGTCCAGATTTGTAAGTTTAGAAGCAGATGTTTTCTGGGCTGTGCGATATTCAGATTTCAAACTTAGCTATGAATATGTGTATAACTGATTTTAAGAATTGTGTATTCGATTCAAAATATTAACTCTTAAAGGTGGAGTAGGTGATTTTGAGACTGCAAACACCTTTTCTCACATAAACCCGTCAACACATTGTTAATATCAATATGTATCAAGTTATGGTTGCAATTTTACTTAAAACCTTTTTTTTTCTCTTCTAAAGTGAAACTGGAGAGGACCACCCAAGCTCAGCCAATCAGAACGCTGCATTCTGCTCCGAATTAGAACTGAAATTTTCATTATCCAATTCAGCGAGTATTCTGTCGGATCATTTTTTCACAAAGTGCTGCATTTATCATCTACTCTTTGGTGGAAAGCACAAAGTTTACTTATTTACAACTAAAAAAAATCAGCTACACCACCTTTAAGTATGTTCAAGACTCATGCAGGTGTTTGTTTGAGTAGAAAAGTGGCTCACTGACAGTTAGGGCTGGGAGAATATTATCAAATGTTTTATATCGTTGCACGGTTCTGTTGTATCATCATTTTGTAGCAACCCTAATTAGCATGTTTTGGCCCACCATGAAAACGAAGCATTTGCCTTGATAGTAAGTGCTGTTAATTTTTATTCAATAGGGTTACTGTACTATGCATCCAGTTTATGTTATTCCATTTAAATAGTTAATCCCAGATAGTGGTGTTTACTCTTATTCAAGATACGGTTTACCTCTGAACTAATCCTAGTGTAGACTAAGTTTTGTCTTGGTTTGCAAACTTGGTCTAGTCCCAGTGCTGGTCTGTTTTAAGCCTGGTTGTTTGTTGTTTTTGTGTTTTTTTTCAGTGAACATTGTTGATATTTACTAAATGGTACTATTGCAAGTTGTTTGTGGAAAGTGGATGTAAAACACATTTGCATTTTACTTTTGAGGTCCAGTCCTCAGAACCACAGCTTTCCGACAAATATGGCCTACTGGTACAATAAATATACGGTATTTTCTGCATCCTTGAGTGCACTTGGCTAGAATACATCAAATTAAAGAAGAAAAACAAAAAGGTACATATATTAGCTGCCACTATTTAGAAGCCGCAGGTCCTCTAAGATGTCCTGACTGACAAGACAGCATGCCCGTGTGCAGTGTGCTGGACATACACCGTGTGGGAATTTGCGCAGGACCGGCTAATTCATGGGTAAGCCTTCAGGATCTAGTGGTCTTTATGTTTCCTATGCTGGAACATGCTACTGACCATTAGGGTTTCGACCGACTTTCTCAAAAATATGACAGTGTGAGGTGACGACTACTAAAAAGGCAACCATTAATGTTTTCTCAGGGCTCCAACACAGTATCACTAGTTGGCGTACTTTTACCACGACACAAAATCAGCGTATTTTGAGCACAAGTTCACATATGTTTTTAGTACTTATGTTACGCCGTGCATTTAGCACGATATGAAAAGCGTAAAAATGACACGAGATTTCAGCAGCGTCAAAAAAACATAAGTTTTGGTTGAAGCGACGTGGGGACGTTTTCTTCAAGTGAAACGGGTAAGTTTAGGCATAAAGTTACTAAAATGGGTAAGATTAGGTCTAGGGCTTGGGGCAGGTTAAGATTAGAATCAGTATTTCATTAATATTCATAAATAAGAACATGTCTTAATAACACCATTGAAATGAACAGGGACTGTGATGCGTACTATAATTACGCAAAACAGCTGTGAACTCGTGCTAATCATACCTAATTTACATGTTGTGTAATGTCGTGGTAAATGTACGCTTTCTTGTGAGATGGGCTGACTCACATATTTTACAATTCCAGCGTCTGAACTTCTGGATTAACGCGTTTCAACCCTGAGTTCTCGCACAGGAACAGTAAAGAAACTTTGAGGATAGAATGAGGGAATATATATTATGCACAGAGATAGAAATGACATGTCACCTGAGCTTGGACAAATAAACTGGTTGATATAACGGACACTTGAGAAGTGTGGAAGATCTGCTTCAGATAAGAAATCTTTCAGTCACACTGTTGGATGTCAAATGAACACAGTGATTATTACAGATGTTTCAGTGTCTCTTAAGGGCTTATTTAGCCAGTTTACTCAGCATCATATTCTTACATTTGTCTTGTCATTATCTCCAGCATCAATTATCCGTGTCTTTATATATGTCGCAGGGTCTGAAGCTTGAGACAAAGTTGCAGCTAATAACCCGGAAATTATGGTAATTAAATCGCCCTGCTTTAATGCATCTTGTCTTAATTAAGTGCAGAGTTAAAGAACATTTAAATGGACTTTGACTTTGTTACATTATATTACGGCTTATCAAACGGCAGCTTGTGGCCAAATGCGGCTCACTAATCAATGTGATCTGGCACACCATGGTAGCCACATTATAGAGACACCTGGAGCTGACTGTGAACAGAGGTGGTTACGCAGCAACAGCACCGAGCAATAAGGCTCAAGGTGGTAAAGCGTGTCCTATCAGTAATCATTAAACCGTGATGCCTCATCTCACTCTAATTGTACCGTTAGAAAATTTCAGTCTGATCCATCGTGAGTCCTTTGGGGAGTGTCGGCTTTTGTGTGGATAGTTTGCTGTGGTGGCCCCGAAGATGAAAGATGAAGCAGATTTATCACCTTGTTCTCAATCTGGAGCCACACTTTGTGCCATCATCTGGGAAAAAAAAGAGCTGACTTTACAAAAGCGCGGTGTCTAATACCTGCAGCGTCGGCACTGCAGAGGAATTTACCACTTTGGTGTTTGGAAACTTCTGGACTCTGGTGATAGTGTGTCATATTTTCTACTTTCTTCCATTTTCAGCTTTCGTCCAAGCCAGTTTTAACAAGGATTGCTGTTGTGTTGGTTGGTTTCGCTGTCTAGAGTTTGGTATCATAAGGCTGGATGGAATAGAATACAAACACTATTCACTATAGCTGCCTACTGAACTGATTAGATCTTACTGGTATATACTAGAACATGCACATGAACTATTGTTAATGTATTTTCACCATTACTTTGTACCTGCAACATCTATTTCTTTCAATAATTATAGAGATGTAAGATAAAGAACTAAGCAGTCACACTTTTCCCATATCAATGTGTTAGATTTCTGTGTACTGGCTTGCTTGATATGCTAATGCTACAGAAATGTTCTAAGCAAGTAAAATCTGGATGATGTATGAACATAAAATCTGAAAACACAGATCTACGTATGGTACATCACAAATCTGTGACATTCTAATTTCACAGACCAGAACATCAGTCATGTAAAAGTATGATTTAAAACTTGAATGAGTGATTTTTTGGCATAATATGTGTCTTTAAAAGCTTTGTAATAATTAAAATCTTGTTCTGATCACATTGTAATACCTGTATTTTACCATTATTTACCATTGAATTCTGGCAGAACATTGTGATGTTTAAATGCATATTTAATCAAACTAACTTGGAAATTAAATTTAGTTAAAAAAAATCTAAGGTACCAAAAACAATCATGTTACAATCCAGCTGAAGGAAACCTGCAAAATGCCCCAAAATAAGGGATTTCTGACCTGTTTTTTTTTTTTTTTTTTTTTTTACAAATTCACGCTGATTACTTACTAGCTAAAATAGTCATTTTCTTTTTAGTTTTTAATCTGAAATGCTCAATTCCATCTTTACCTTTTGCTGCGTTCAGACCGGACAGCAGTGAAGCATCCCATTTTGAACGAATGTTGACGCTGAATATTTTCAAAGCCCCAACGGATGTCGGGGGACAAAGACCCTATTTACGCCCCGACTCGCTTCTCTGCGTTTCCGCTTGTTTGCAAAGGCTTTGTTTTACATGTAGGCAAATGACGTTGAAAGGAAGGAAGGACGGAGAGAGATAGAGGCTTGCTGCATTAATAAAACGTAGCTTACCTGATAGCACAACTTTCTCCTCCTACAGGCAGTTCTTGGCTCTTACTCCTCGGTTGATACATTGTACCGCAGAGGTTTAAACACGACAACAAGCATTTTAATAGCTTGTCAGTCCAGCTCATGTCCCGTATTGTTTGTTTTGCTGTGTTGCCAGAATTTCAGAGCAATGAACGACCAAGCCTTTGAAAAAAGACCAAAAACAAGTGACTTTTTGTTAATAAAAGTTAATAAAATACTTCAGTAAACAGTCCTTCCTTCCTCTTGATGTGAGAGGAGAACGACATGCCACAACGTCACAGGAGAGCAGCGTCTGATTGGTGGCCACGGGTGTTCGACGCTTGAAAGTTCAGCAGTGCCCAACTCGGCCTTGACGCCTGATCAGACAACCAAAGCGTCCGCCGCAGGTTGGAGCGTCCACTTTGCCTTACGCAGGTTTACATTAACTTAACATGTAAACTGGACGTTTCGACGCTCCGACGGTCTGAACCAGCATGATGAAGAGTTTGAATGACTCTTTTGCTGTTGGAAAGTAGGTACATGATCATTTTGATTCAAAGGCAAGCATGTTAGGTGAAACAGGGATTCTAGATTTGAGCATCAACTAGACAATATTAGACTCAAGCATACATGAACCAATCAACTTTGATAAATTAATGTTGAGAAGACATATATTATAAAATGGCTTAAAAATAACTGAAATCAAGTTGACGTTTCTGACAAGCACCTCATTATAATCAGACTTTAATGATTCTGTCCACGTGTTTACCAGTGGACCATCATCGACCCTCCTCCCTGGAGTTTGCTTTGCGGACCTGAGAATGGTCAGCAGTAATTGGTCCGGAGACCTCGCCACAGGCCCCTGGGTCCTCCTTCCCATACGATAACCTGAGAATATGATTTCCTCACACCTCTGCTTGCGCCAGACTGTTTTAATGGCTAGCTACCCGAAATGTTACAGAAAATAATAGCATTCTGACTTTTTGGATGTGCTGGGAAAACACGTGGGTGCGATGGAAGGACTGCTTATACATTCAGCTGTCGGTTTTGAGAGAGTCGTGCCAGTTTAAATGTATATTGGACAGTGGGTTGTGCGACGTTAGCATATGCTGGCAGCGGTGTATGCAGCTGGAGAAACAGATTTGGACATTGGCACTGCTCGCTATAAAGAAGGAGGGGACAGGCTTTACGGGAAACCCTGTTTAGAAGTTTATGCAGAGCCATATGGAAAGCTCAATCTTTACGTTGAGGTATGAGTTTGGTGGAAGCTGGTTGGTTTTAGTGGGTTAAATTATAGCTGTTGGAACGTGAATTATTGATAAGAAATCAGACTGGAATATTGTATTTCCTTTGTATTTCTTGGTTGTAGTCAGGACTCAAGCAGCTGCCTTCTACATGTTTTACAGCTCAGTTGGATAGGCCAGTAAGCAGGCTGTCTAATAAGATAAGCTATCCTTAATTTGTCCCATAATAAGGAAACACAGTCCAAGAACAGCAGGGAAACTACAAACATGCAATCAAACAAGATGATCATTTTAAAATATAAGCAAAATAAAACTGTTGATAATAGTCTAAAACAGTGGTTCCCAAAGTGGGGGTCCAGACCCTTCGGGGGTTGTGTAGCAAAGTCTGGGGGTCGTGAGATGATTACAAGATGTAATTTTACAATTATGACTTGGTTTTTAATATGTTTTTGCAACTTTAGCATCAGGTTTGACTGGATTTTGATCATATAAAGCAATACACTACAAAAAGAAATGCATTGTAGCCCAATTTAAATGCTTTTCTGATTTGAAATTTCTAAAAACATTCTTTTTATTTTGCAAGTTCGTTATTTTTTGTGAGTTCCAGTCTGAAAAGTTTGACAACCTCTGGTCTAAAGCTTTTATGTACAATAAGTTGCTGTTATGTCTGACAGTGCAGAAAAAGGCAGGATAAACAGATAAAGTAGCATCAGTGTAACATTATTATGTACAATATGTGACAATACCTATCAATTGCAGCATTTGCATAGAATAAAAAAGCAGTGATTAAATATGAGGTCAAATGTCTTTTGCAGAGCAGCATTCGAGAAGGAAAAACATTTCTGGAGGTTCCCTGACGAATGTCACATTTAAGATTGCAAATATGCATGCAGATTCTCATTTGTTGACCTACAGATACATTTATCTGATCCTATGTCTTAAATATGAAGACTACATTTTGTGTTTGGGGGTTATGACTACCTATGATTGTTATTTTGGGCTTGTGACTGGAAAAGTTTAAGAACCACTGGTCTAATCTATTGGAGACAAAGTCGAGGATATGTCTCCCTCAAGTCCTGCTCTTCAGATAATAAAAAAATAACATTGTCAGTCACAGAAAAAAGACAAACAGACAAGATATCGAGCTGGGGAAAGTTTCCAATGAGCAGCACTGGTACTTTAAGGGTCTACTAGAACTAGTCCCTAGAACAGTCTGATTTTGCCACAAATTGATGCATTTACTCTAAACTTTTTGGTATAAAGACAAAAATCACTTATTTACGACATCACAATTTACAGCTTTAAAGTGTTTTTTGATAAAGAAAGGAACTTTAAAATATAGAAAGAAGAACAAAAAATACTTTGGAAAACTAAGTCAGACTCAGTTCTGTAGTGACATGCCCGTTCATGAATTACTTGTGTATCCCAGCTTGCATTTGACTGTGAAACAAACATTCCCAAAATGCCATAAAAATATGAAAAACTTCCAAGTTATGCTCCAAATTGCAGCCAACGTAAACCAGTGCATAGCTAGTGTTTGCTCTGTAATCTTCAACTAATTACCCAAAACATTTATTAGTGCCGACATTCCAAACTCGTTCAAAACAAGGAAGTAAAAAACCGATGCGACTTTTACGAGTGACATCGTTAAAAGTGTGTGCAGCAGATGAGCATAAATCTGACTCATTAACAGCAGTAAACAAACTCAGAACATTCAGTTACAGAGGCCTGCTCAAAAGCTCAAAAATCATTACCAAATTCCCTCCTATAAGTTGTGTTTTTTCGATACCTTTTTTGAAATGTAATCAAATCAAATCAAATAAATGTATTTTTGTATAGCCCAAAATCACAACAGCAGTCATCTCTGAGGACTTCCCAAGATTATTAATTTAGCAAACATGAATAGTAGGAAATAAAAATAAAACAATACACATTCAATGAAGCAATAAACATTCAGAAGCAGTAATTGATCAAGCATGTCAAAGCAGATTATGAGTGAACAAGTAAATGAACCCTCCTTCTCCGCAAGGAAAAACTCAAAAAAAAAGAAAAAGAGAAACCTCGAGGAGAACCACAGTGAAAAAGGGATCCACTCCATGAACGGACAGGCTATAGATGTAACTAATGTAATTCTGCCTATTAGGCGCACCTGAATATAAGCCGCACCCACTAGATTTAAGTAAGAAAAATGAAAAAGTACATATATAGGCCGCACTTGTTAATAGTAAGTCTATGAGAATCTATATTTTTCTGCATTGCCTTATAAGCCGCATAGTTCAAAGCTCATGAAAAAAGTAGCAGCTTATAATCCAGAAATTACGGTAATGTAATTTACAATCCAATGCTAAGACTTTGTCCAATGATAGGTGCCGAAAACATTCTGAAACCAAATACAGTACAGACCAAAAGTTTGGACTTTTTTTTTTATTTTCATGACTATGATCACTGTAGATTCACACTGAAGGCATCCAAACTATGAATAAACACATGTGGAAGTATAATACATAACCAAAAAGTGTGAAACAACTGAAAATATGTCATATTCTAGGTTCTACAAAGAAGCCACCTTTTGCTTTGATTCCTGCTTTGCAGACTCTTGGCATTCTCTTGATGAGCTTCAGGAGGTAGTCACCTGAAATGCTCTTCCTACAGTCTTGAAGGAGTTCACAGAGATGCTTAGCACTTGGTACTTCACTCTGCAGTCCAGCTCACCCCAAACCATCTTGACTGGGTTCAGGTCTGGTGACTGTGGAGGCCAGATCATCTGGTGCAGCACCCATCACTCTCCTTCTGGTTATTAATGTTTGGATGCCTTCAGTGTGAATCTACAATGTTCATAGTCGTGAAAATAAAGAAGACTCTTTAATGAGAAAGTGTGTCCAAACTTTTGGTCTGTACTGTATATTATAATGACTAAAGAAGTAGATTAAAAGTATTGCATTTAAGTCAAATTAAAAACAGTAATCTCTTAATAATGGCTTTTGCAAACTGAACTCTAAAGAACAAGAAAAAAAAAAAGCTCTGAATAGACCTATTAACTGTTAGTAGCGCTTCCCGAGCTACGCAGGTGCATTATCAGTTAAAGATTGCAAAACTCTCTTTAAAAACTTCACTTAAACGAATGGCATGCGACTCCTAGAGCCATGCACAGTACAAAAGTGAGCATGACGTGAGTAAGTGTTCTGATGCTCAGCGGCCTGATGTTTACTTGTAATTGGAGACAAAAACCTCGTGTACACAAGAGAAAAGCTACGACTACACACATCCCTCGATGAGTATGACTAGGCAGAAAAGTACAGGAGGTGAGTTACTATGACAATGATAACGGTTTTTGTGCAATTTGTGTTATTTAATTATCAACAAAGTGGAAAACTACAGACTCACAGTAAACTGCACCTGCGTGACATCATTTTGTGTTGAATTCTATTGAAGCTTATTGCATGAAAGACACCGGGCTTATGATTTACTTCCATGACTCTGGGCTAGTCACTGTATGTTTATTAACCGTTAGCATTAGCGATCCCTTATTGTTCATAGCTGTTAGTAGCTAATAACCCTCAGAAATCACAAGTTCTAAAGATTGTCAACTGGTGCAAACTGCAAAAAATGAATTTCAAGACAAGTTGAAGTTCTTTGGTTCTTGGATTTAAACCTAATTTCAAGCATTTTGACTAATTTAACCTTGATGTATTGTAAAGACACAGATTATTTGTCCTTGTTTCAAACTGTTTTGAACTGACTTCAAGACATTGCCTCTTTTTTCAGGCCAAATTATTTGCCAGTGGGTTAAAAAAAACATTTTTGTTCCTTTTTTAAGCAAAATTGTCTTAGAACCAGTTTAAAAATCTTTTAAAACCAATGAAGACCAGCATTACATCGTTGCCAAATCACCGAGGATGCTTTCAGCCATGCCGACATGACATGATTGAATCCACAAGTCTTTTATTAACTGCTGATCCACACACGGGACACAGCACTGCCTCTCTAATCCACACGGTCTGTCAATACAAATACATGTAATACTAACAGGATTACATCGAGGCCCTGAACGCATCGTCGCATTAAATGTCACCTTAGTTCTGTGTGAGATCTGGCCGTCCCTCCCTCTCCTCTCTCTCTGTCTTTCTTTCTCCCTCTCTCTCTCTCTCTCTCTCTCGTTTTCCTCTTCCTCTCTTTCTTTGTCTCCTCTCTCTCCTCTCTGTCTCCCTTTCCTCTGTTTCTTTCTCCTCCTCCTCTCGCTCTCTCTCTCCACTCTCTTTCACCTCTTTCTTTCTCCCTTTCCTCCCTCTCTCTTTCTCCTCTCCTCTCTATTGCTCTCCTTCCTCTCTCCCTTTCTTTCTCCCTCTCCTCTCTCCCACTCTCTTTCGCTTCTCTCTATCCCCATCTCTCCTCTCTTTCTCCCCCTTCCTCTATCTCTATTCTCCCTCTCTCTTTCTCTCCTCTCTTTCCCTTTCCTCTCTGTCTTTTCTCCCTCTCTCTTTCTCTCTCTCTCCCTCCCTCTCTCCTCTTTCTTTCACCTCTCCCCCTCTCTCTCCCTCTCTTTTCTCTCTCTCTCTTTCTTCCTCTCCTCTCTCTCTTTCTCTCTCTCCCTCTCCTCTCTCTTTTCCCTCTTCCTCTCTTTCTCCTTCTCCTCTCTCTCTGTCTTTCTCTCTCCCTCTCTCCTCTCTCTTTTATCCCTCCCTCTCTTTCTCCCTCTCATCTCTGTCCCCTTTGCTCTCTTTCTTTCTCCCCCTCCTCTCGCTCTCTCTCTCCCACTCTCTTTCACCTCTTTCTTTCTCCCTCTCTCTCTGTCTCCCTCTACTCATTCTCTTTCTCCCTCTCCTCTATCACTCTCCCTTCCTCTCTCCCTTTCTTTCTCCCTCTCCTATTCTCTTTCTCTCCCCTCTTTCCCTTTCCTCTCTCTCTCCCTCCCTCTCTCCTCTCTTTCCCCCTCTCTCTTTCCTCCCTCTCTCTTTCTTCCTCTCCTCTCTCTCTCTCTCTTTCTCTCCCCCTCTCTCTTTTTTTCTTCGTCTTTTTCTCCTTCTCCTCTCTCTCTGTCTTTCTCTCTCCCTGTCTCCTCTCTCTTCTGCCTCTCCCTCTCTTTCTCCCTCTCCTCTCTGTCTCCCTTTCCTCCCTCTCTCTCTATCTCCCTCTCCTTGTTCTCTTTCTCCCTCTCCTCTCTCTCTCTCCCACTCTCTTTCGCTTCTCTTTCTCCCCCTGTCCCCCATCTCCCCCTCTCTTTCTCCCCCGTTTCTCTCTCTATTCTCCCTCTCTCTCTCCCCTCTCTCCCTTTTCTTTCTCTCTCTCTTTCTCCCTCCCTCTCTCTCTCTCTCTCTCTCTAGCCTCTCTCTCTCTTTCTCCCTTTCCCACTTCTCTCTCTCTCTCTCTCTCTAGCTGAGCTCTTGCAGCAGTGGACAAAAGCAGACACAGGTAAATCAGGCTGTGGACAGAGGGGACAGTGTGACTGAATGTCAAAGTCCAAACCGCCGTGTGTTTTCTTTCAGTCCCTCTCGTATTTCCAAAGACACAACATGAGTTTGGACTAAGTGCTCTGAGATTCAAAGACAAGAGTCAACCCTAACCCACACCACAATGACATGATCATTTGTCACAACACGACCCTCATACATCACAAGTGCACTTCATTAGAGGTGAGCACGTGACATGTTCATTAGATAATTGCTCTTTAATTAGAATAGGCTTTTTTTCTATGAGTACAGCAGACAGCATGTGTTTCTTGCTTCAAGTAGCTACTCTAAAACATTAAATGAAAAGTAAATATATTTTCTAATGCCCTGATGTGTACAAGAGCAAGTGTGTTCTTCTGCAGTAGGCAATAAAGGTCATTGTAACTTGCCAAAGTTATTAAAAGGGACCTATTATAATAGTATCACTGACTTTATTTGAATATGCTTTTTGAGGAGTTTGGCCCTATAATAAGTTTGATGTGCCTCTCCATGAGTTCAGGAATATGTGGCCTGAAGAACAACTCTCATAAGATGTATGTTGTGTTACTCATCATGCTGTTACAATGTTTGGTCAAATCCAACATGTTGTGCAAGAAGCTTTGTAACAGCCAATCAGAGCAACCAGACACGTCATGAAAATCTATCTTTATATCGAATTATCTATCCAGTTTAAAGGAACTTGTCTTAAACTTTTGTAGTACCTTCAGCTAAAAGCAGACTTCCAGTAGAAAACAGCATTAACAGAGCAGACTTTCAGGCGCAGTGATTTAGGAGGTTCACAGATGCTGGTGAAAGAGTGTTTGTATGTGAGTGTGCACTAGACTAGAGGACCCTATATCACGTCTGTGAGGGCAGCAGGTCACAGTCTGAGTGCAGGACACAGGAGGGTCAGACACTCTGCTCAGAGTCTGTCTGACTCCTCGTACACACCAAAGACTGACTCACGTCATTTTTTATGTGGTTTACTGATGGGCATTGTGTGGGCAAGATTTTACTATATCAGTTGTTCTCAATAAAACATGGCTGATTCAAAATGGTCATGAAGCCATTTTCTAACATTAATAACAGATAAGTTCAAATCTGCAGCTTGTATGCTAAAATGTTACAATAAAGAGGCGGGGCTTGTTGGTTTTGAACAGGAAGTCAATCAGACGATCTTTTAGTGGTTTGTCATTCTCAAACTTTTTTTCTGGTGACTCACTTTTTCTATCAGGTCATCATTCGTGACCCAACTTTTTTTTAGACAGTTTAAGTAGACTATTTTTATAAATGAATAAACTATGTTATGACATTTTAAGAAGCAGGCGTTCAATTTCAATTCAATTCAGTTTACTTGTGTAGCTCAAAACGACAACAGCAGTTATCTCAGCAGACTTTACAAGATGTTGATTTAGCAAACAAACTGTCAGACAATCAAACAATGAAACATTTGGTTAATACCAACAGAAACATTGGAAATCAGAAACAACATAAGAAAAACAGGCAGATTGTTTACAACAGCAAAGACAGATGGATAATTGTCCCAGAGCAGCCCCTGTCCTTATAGTGCGTTCCAGTGGTACTCGGAGCTCGGACCTTCCGAGTTCCAACTTGTAAATTCTCACTGGAACGGCCCTTCAACTCGGAGTTCCCACTCGGATACTCAGAGAAAATTTCAGTGTCCGAGGTAGAAAATAGAACATGGCAGCGCCCTGCGTTTTAAGAAAGAAAAACCTCTGACTGCTTCACTACTGATCGTGCCTGTGATATTTTGTCTTTAGTTGTTGCTAAAGACAAAATTATGCTGCAATGCTATAGGTTGCTATTGCTAACGGCTACACAGAACTGAAGTAAACAAAAGCAGAAATTCACTCTTGTGATGTTTTATAAACTGTAAATGTAACAGTAATGTCCGAGTTGATAAACTGACATAAAGAGATCTGTACTTTGGCTGTTCTGAGCTGTTTCAAAGCTATTTATTACTTGATTGGCTCATTACTGTAAAAGTAATCCGACTTGACCACTGGAACACACAACACTCGGAGAAAGCATCACTCCGAGGTCCTTGTTCTGACCTCCGAGAATGACTGGAACACACCATTACACTCCTTTCAGCAAGAAAAAACTCAAAAAACTCAAAAAAAAAAAAACTCAAAAAAAAAAAAAACACAGGGAGGAAAAAGATAAACCTTGAGGAGAACCACAGAGAAAGAGAGATCCCCTCCCATGGACGGACAGGCCATAGATGTGACCAGGACTGACGCGTATCCATGAAATTTGAACTTTATGTCAGTGAAGCCTTAAACCAGTGGCAGAGGAAAAAAAAAATCTAGCAGGACGACAGCAGCCAGTCAACGAAAGGCAGGAGTGGAGCAGTGGAGAAAGATCCAGTTCTCATACTAGGTGGGATTCGAAGGCCAGGCATCGACACTGGAGCAGCAGCATCTGAAACAGACACCCTCCCCACAAGGGAGCGGGACAAGGAACCATTTTAATTTCAATTCACTGGAATGTTGTTACTGATAATCTGATCTGTGCAGTGATGGGAACACTTGCACAGAACAAGCTGCGAAATATTCATTTGATTGTGTTAAAAGTTCAGAAAAGTTGAAGTTTGAAAAGTTTGAAGTTTAGCGCTTTGAAATTCAGTTCCTCCTTACATTCGTATCTCATGAATTGAATCAGAGTGTCATAAACACAAAAAGTATTAACTAACCTGACATAATTTATTACAAAAAACTAAAAATACAATTAATAGATCCCCTTAAAACACCTGCTAGTTTCCATGGAGATACATACCTTTAATGCCTTAATATGGAACATTCTAGACAAAGAAATCAAAGTATTATTTGTTTTCCACATGTAGGGCTAACAAGTCCCCCGGGAAAGTTACTCGAAGCACCATTAAAAATGTAAGAGGACAGAGAAAACAGAACATTGAGTTATGAAAGCAATAATAATAATAATAACATCCTATCTGCGGGCTTAGCTTTTTCAGGGACGACGCTTAAAAATAAATCTTAGTCAAATAAAATCCTGCTTTTATGTGGCTCCGACTGGAACACAAACAGTTGTTCATTATCGGAATGAAGCACAAAGCCTCTATAACAGATACGTGACGACACTGGCACAACGCTGTTAGCTGATTGGCTTTGGAGAGAAACTTTCTTCAGAGACTTCTGTTTTTAGCTGTGGGCATGGAAGTTACCAGGATTAATTTAAATACAAATCAAAGGATGTATGCTTTTCATTATAGAGCAGCACATAAAGATAAATGTTTGTGTAATTATAGATTTATTTGACTGGTTATTTTAGGACAGAGCACCATTTTGCACTGGATATGGAACTTTTCTTCTTTATGTTGTGACAGCTTCATGTTTAGTCGGTATGGATGAGATGTTGAGTCTAATTTGTTCATTTATATGGATCTCACCAGCTCAAACTATTGTTGTCAGTCTTCATGGGCCTATTGTAATTGAAATTTGCATTTTAAATGGAAACAGGTAACTTCATCATAATCATTTCATTTACAGATATGCAAAGTTTGCATTTTACATTTATTTAACACTTTTCATCTGACAGAGTAAGTTTCTTTTTAGTTGCTTATAAACAGTATGATATAAAAACAGGCATTTCTTAGAGTGAGTGCACTGTAAAGATCCTGATTCAGTTTGAGTTATGACATAAATTGATTATTTTGCATTTTCAAATGTGTTGTTTTTGAACCAAAGCTCTCAGTTCATGTGTCACTTTTGTCACTTTCCAAAAGTCATTTCATTATATATATAAAAAAATAAAACCTTGTTCACAGTAATGAATGATTATATGGACACTAATAATAGTAATTAAGAGTTGTAGTCAGGATCATTCTAATCAAGACAAAGACCTTTCTGAGATCATGGAGTCCCGAGACCAAGACAAGACCAAGACCATTGATACATGTGTACATGTATCAGTGTCTACATGAGCCTATTGTACAGTGCTTATTACAAACTGTACCTGGCACAGGTCACTGCTCTGGGACCATGAACTCCTGGTACTACTACACTAATAGTAATTAGAGGAAATAAAAGGCACTTGATTTGGAACCCCAGCAACGTCTGACATTCACAATGTGGCCATTGATCTTATCAACATCAGTTTGTTCATTTGTTAAACAATTGTTTATTTGATTAATTGCTCACGATATTCCATCAATTTCTGGAGTTGCAGTATTTTACTCATATTATTAATATTTTCTTGATTCTGTATTTATTGAGTATCACAAAATCTGTGACTACTTTACTTCTCACATTTCAAGACGTATCTGTACTTTCTACTCCCTACTTTTTATAATCACGTGAGTTACTTTAGCCCAAAAAACATTTGTTTTTCTTTTTAAAACTGCTGCTGCTGTGTATCAGCGCTTTGTGAACAAATTAACTAGTGAAAATCACTAAAAACGTTATGAAAAGTACATGCTTATCACATGATAAAAGTCAGATGAATTATAATTATAATTTACTGTAAAGTCCATCTCACACATCACAACATCACAAACAACTTTATGCTCTGCAAAAATGCATTTCGAGATTTGTTGAAATGTCTTAAAACCTGGATTTTCTGTATTTTTTCTGGTCCAAATGGTTTTATTTGATGTACCTAGATTATATTACTTGTTTTGTTGTGTTTTCTGCCTCGTTCAATACATTTCTTCTTGTTTCAAGTTTAATGAGATAAAACATTTATACTGACGGCGTTGGGCTCAAATCTCTTGAAAAACAGCAGAAATGTCTTGAAACAAGTGAAATAAGCTGACAAATTTAACCCTAAAAGTTTTAATCGAGACTAGAGAATAACTTTTGGCAGTGTGATACTTTGTACTTTTTGTACTTAAGTAAATTTATACACGTTTACTTCTATAATCCTTCCCAACCCTAGCACAGACATTTTGTTTAAGTGGCATCAGTTCAGATGGCAATGAACCCGCAATGTTCTGTCCATGTCTAATCATGTCCTGTGTTTTTTCACTGAACTCCTCTAAGTTTGTCTGTTGTTGTTAGCATTGTGGCTAATTGCTGTTAGCAAACAGGCACAAAAAAAGCTCAAAACACATCATAATGAACAGTCCGAAGGGTCAGATGTACTAAGTAGCAAAACATGTAGAAGTTGTAAAGAATTTCTTCTCTTCGCTGACATTTTTAATGAAGCAAACATCAGGTATAGCACCTTAAATATGTCATGTTTTATGTTTTGATCTTTTCTTCTATCAACCTCTTAACTCTTTTGTCAAACTTTAACACTTTAATCTTGAATGTGCTGTTACTTGATGTTGGATGTTTTGTTGGGGAATCTAAAACATTTTTTACTCTGAGCAGATTTGCTTGTCCCTCAAAGTAACTCTTCTGTCCAAGGAGGGCCTATTTCTGCTTGTTTCCATGGAAGTTAGAGCGTTTTAAAGCTGTAGACCCATCTGTGGATTCATTCATTCATTCATGTGTGCACATAAAAGACCAGCAAAAAAAAAAAAAATAAACTATATCTGCCCGCTGGTGTTTGGAGTTAAAACTACTGAACACAACATCATTCTCACCAACGCTACCATAGAGCAGCTTGTAAATCCCATATATATTCATATTCTATTATTATTTATGCACAAGCGTTCCGGAGCATCTGGGTTAATCATGAGCGCTGTTGCTAGGTTAATTGTGTCTCAACATCTTGTAGGAATTGAATTAAAACCTTGTATGTTTAATTAATCTTTGACCTCATCTGTCGTTAATAATAAATAGTCTAGCGTTAGCATCACAGTTTGCCTCATGCTACGCAGTCAACAGCAGAAGTGGTCAAATGAAAGTGTGCAAAAGAGATAAATCGTTGTGCTAATTACAGATGTTTGATGTTTACGTGGTTTAGTTTTACAACATAAAAAGTAGACAGATATAGAAACCTGTAACCCAGTCTGGTATCTGTACAAGTAAAAAAAAACAACACACATAAACTACAGCAGTAAAATCATTTACTAAAAAGACATGCAAAGGTTATTTAGGGGTAAAAGAGTTTTTTTCTGTTAAGCCATAACAATTAAAGTATTGTGCTTGTTCTATGGGACTGTATGTGTAAATATTAGGTTGTGCTAAAATATCGATTCTTAGATATATATTGCTTAGGGATGGGACGATTCACCCAAGTCACGATTCGGAATTTTGATTTTGCTGTCACGATTTTCGCTTTTCTTTGATTTTGTTAGTAGATATCTAAAACAATATTTAATTTTACATATATTTTTGTACATATATTAGTTTGTGAACTGGCAGCTCTAATATTCTTGTTTCATTTTGAGAATGTGGGCTGCATGTGTGCTTTTATGTAAAAAGCAATGACTTTCCTCATTTTTTCAAAGTCTGGAAATTCATGTTTGGCAGACCATTAATAGTGGGTGAGATTTGGCCCTAACCTTATATTAACCATTAACATGTTACTTTCTACATTGTGACAGTGACAGTGTTATTTCTCCTAAATAACTTCCATTCATGTTTTACTCTGTCAGTGTCTGAGGTTTTGACTTGTGTGGGCTCATACAGGAGGCGTGTCTGCAACACTTTAGCCTACTCTGTGTCATGTAGTGGACGTCATGTAATAAAACTCTTTGTTGCTCTGGAGGTCCATCCATCAGCTGTCAGCGCAACATATTCACGTTAAGTCTGGTCTTGCTCAAGTTCACGTTTTGTTTCTATCTTCATACATCGCGGGTATTACGGTGTTACTGAAGTGTTTTGGGCCTCCGGCAGCAGTGCTTCAAGCTTAAAGCTGCACGTTCAACAGCGCGAACAAAAGGCTGCATGTCACTAGCGATAAACTTCCTAATAGAACTATGCAAAGATCAAATCGAAGGGCCAGGATCGAACAATTCGACAGTCGTTACATCCCTAATATTGCTATTTAATTAAAACGATTCAGTATTGATTCTCTTGTTTTTAATATTGATATTCCCCCCAACCTTAGGGGGCAGTGCAGTGAAAGAAGTCTGGGAAGATGCTTCAAGACAGCTTCAGTCGCTCTTTATTCGTTAATACCAGACGTGTGGATATATTCTGGCTTTAAAACAACTTGCACAAACTTTTTATGGACTTTTTAGAAGCAGTGAAAGAGAGCTCTAAGAAAAGATTTCTGCTATGACAACTTGTTTGGACCAGCGGACTAAAGTGTCCACAAAGAGTAAAACTTCCAAAATGCAAATAGTATATCGCTAAATACTGACTGACTGAATGGTTGTTGTCGGCAGGAACTTACAGAATTAGAAATAGTAGAAAGTCTTCAAAGTAGTCATCTGGACAGTGTTTCCGAAGATCAAGACGTTTCGACTCTCATCCCAAAGTCATTTTCAATTTGTATTAGAGTTAAATTAGCAGAAACTATGCACAAACCAGACTGTAGGTAAGGCTTAACTACACTGCGATTAGGGTTGTAATCTAAATGGAAGTTTGTTGTTTATTTTAGTCAGTGACAGAGTAACCCTAGGCTGGAGATATTAACTTGTCAATTTTTGACTGTGCAGAGTTATTAGGTACTGATGACTGAACGATGACTGAACGATGACTGAACGATGGCAGAATAAATACTTAATTTTTGTTCAAAGTGATAAAATAAGTAAGCTACTGGTTAAAAAATGAAAGTTTAAGAGAAAAATTTGAAACAAAACTGGAGGAGTCTAAGGTGTTTTGTTAACAGTTCATAAGATGTGAAAAGTTCGAAAGAAAAGCTGAAAGATAAGTGTGAAAGATCAATGCAGAATAAAGATAGAAGTCAAGAGTACTAAATACAAGGTCAAAAGAGCACAAACTTGGCCTCTTCTGTAAAAGGAAAATCTCATCCAGAAACACTTTCGACTATCCAAAAGATAAAAAAAAACACATAAAGGTGAACACCCAAAACATGGGGGTACCTAATAATTCTGCATACGCTGTACAGTTTACTTCTTTTTTTTTGATGATCATGATTGACAGTTCCTAAAAGAAAAAGTGTGAAAATAGCAGCACGGTGGTTTAACTCTATGTGAAGTTTGCATTTTTCTCTGTGTTCGGGTTTTCTCCGGGCACTTCCCCAATAACCAAACCACATAGGGAATTTGAACCTCCCCAAAAATCAAGAGCAATTCTATATAACAAGTTGTTATACCAGTTTATAGTATGGTTTAAAAGTTAAAATAAACTGATACTGACCTCAAGTCTACATTAGGACTTATCAATTCAATGCATAGCTGTTGTATCCTTGAGCCAGAACCTGACCTGAGCCTACCTTCTTTATTTATATATGTTAATGAGCTGTGCAGAATGGCTTCCATGTTGTCCATCAGTTTGCCCCAGGGCAGCTACTCATACATAAGTGATGAACAATATTGACATTCTACCTCAGGTCTAGTGCATCTATTCATGATAACCTGACATTATATAAAATAAATACAGGAGAGTCTGAAAAAGGAGCTTATCGACTTCTCTCTAATATTTACGATTGAGGAGAAAACATTTAATTTTGCTTTCATCACTTCAAATGTCTTAGTTCTGAGGCTTGTCTCTGTGATGCTGGTGTGTTGTAATGGCTTTCTTCAGGCTCCTCGCAGCACATTTTTCTGCAAATGCCTCCTTAGTGTGCATCTAGAAGCAGCTTTTTTCAGAGAGGGCAATATTTCAGCTGAAGTTATCTGCAGAGCTTTCTCTGCATCCCAAACAACTTTCCCAGCTGTTCAACAAAATCCTTCATTTTCTGATTCTTAATTGTGCAGACAGATTCGACCTGCTATTTATTTATTTTTACATAAACTCTATTTCTATTATAAAACAATCAACGCAAAAGTGGCACTGCTATCGCTTACAATATATCATAAGGATTAAAACTGACTAAACTGATCACTTTGAATGAAAAATAAATTAATTGGTCTGTATTTTAAAAAATACAAATGAAAGATATGTAAGGGTACATTTTGTTCAAAATTGACTCGACTTGTTTCCACTGTTTGTGTCAATCAGTGGCAGATCTTTCTGCATACTGGGTGTGCACGCATCGCCGGTGTTGAGAAACATATGATTCTCCTATAGTTAACTTACACTATTTAGTTGAGAAAAGTATAAGTATCTTTTGAAGCCTAATCTCGTCAAATCTCTGAGGCTAAGCAGGCTCAGGCCAGGACAGTACTTGAATGAGAGACCGCTGGAACCTCAGGTGTCACAGTTGGACGACTGGAGGTTGTTGTGTTCATAGACAAGACAGAACTGGTTTGTGAATGAATGGTTGGTAGTGGAGGGACGGTCCAATGCCGCAAAAAATGGCAGCCTCACTTCTGGTTGTCTGATCAAAGATGGCGGGCTCAATGTGTCAATGGCTTTTGCTCACTGGCGGTCGTTGCTATCATGGCCATCACCTTTAGTCTTTGCTAGGACTGCTACAGGCTATGGAACATGCGCAGTTGTGTTTCACCCTTAATTGTTTGCACGAGGAACAGGACAAGCTCAAGCCGAGTGGCTCCAAATGAAGCCGAAAGCTCACGCCTGACCAATCAGAGCGGGAGTCTCAAAGCGAGCAGCGGTAGCCAAAGCTAAAACAAAGCTGTTTTATACAAAGTGAAAACTTTTTGATCTGGAAAAAAAGTTTATGGCGTGAAACTAGGTAAAAATTGCCACAAAATCCGACAGTTGTTTTTTTTTTACAGCTGTAAATGCTGTTTATTCCAAACATGAGCAGTTTGTGTTTGCATTGCGCTCTAGGGAAAAAATGCTTTCTCGCCTGGGGCTGATTTACAACGACTACAAGCTAGCAATGTCCTATCCAGATATTATAATAGATCCATGGTCTGCTGGAACAATGCAACAATGTACAGCATCTTTAAGTGTCATGAAAAGTGCTTAATAAATTCATACATTATCGTAACTCCTGCAAACATAATTAGTATGTTTTGTTTTTTTTCAAAAGCCGAAAAAGACCGTAATTCTTTTCTTTGGCATCGCAATGTTTGTTTCGGTCCTCACCTTTTGGCTTTTGCCCAAACCACATTGGGATTAGATTATGAAATATCACAAGAATTCTGGCAAATCTTTATAAAAAAAAAATTCAGGTGCATTGACTTAGAACTAAATTGTTATGCTCCACTGCTCTTCATAGTAGTACATAGTAAACTTCATAGTTGTGTAAGCATAAAAACAGCCTTAAATTACATCTAAACCGCTACTATACCTGCTCCGTTCCATACCATACCCAAAACATGTCCAAATAAGAAGCCCGTTATATATGTACAGAGCTTGAATCAATATTTGCATTTGAATCGAAGCTGCCAAAACAAATCAACATCTTTCACGGTGAGAAGTCAACGGACAGAACGGGTTTGAATGGGACACGTTTCTGCGGAGCTGTGGCAGGTTTTGGCGTCATCGCTCAGAATCCAGCACAAATGTTTTGAAAGTTGCACTTAGCTTTGGAGCATTGCAGTTTGCGTTGGCGTCTCCCGTCCGTACGCTGGACATCTGCTTTGCCTCCGCGCTAAATCTGAACCAATCTAAACGAAAGCGCCAGCAAATAAAACGTTCAGCCGGGGAATAGATGAGCACTGATTTCCATTTTGATTGCGGAAGTTGCAGAAGAGGTTTTGAGTCACAGAGGTTAATTTTTTTTTTTTTTTTTTTTTTTTTTTTTTTTTTTTTTTTTTTTTTTTTTTTTATGGTTAATTTTTAGATTGTGAGAAAGTGATTTAATGGAGTGATAGACAATAGTGGAGATGTTTGAAAGGGTTTAATGTGTTTAAAAGTGTCCAAGCTGAGAAAGTCAAGGAGTGACGCACTGTGGTGAAGAGTGGACTGTTCAGTGTATTTTGTCTGCAACATTTTTTGTCAAATTAAGATTATTTTGATCATAGACTTTTTTACCCATCTTGCCTGGTTTTGAGTGAAATTGCAGAACAAAGTGTTGCTGTAACACTTAGAGAGCACATTCTGCCTGTTCTCTATATAATGACCACCTCAAAAATTCATAAAAGTGGGACAGGTTTGGGGATTTGGTGGGACATGGTGGGACGGACTTGACAAATTGCATAATTTATATAATAAGCCTGTTTTGAACAGTTTTTAATCTAAAATAAACACTATTGTTTGATCATATGACCAGATAAATATAGGACATTTTCAAAAATTAAAAAGTTGTCTTTATCATAAATAAATTAATAGATTGTTTTTCTTTTATTTGTATTTATTTATTTTTACAAAACCTGTCTGATTTATGGAGACATCATTTTGGGAACAGGTGACAGTTGATTTTAGTCTTTAGATAAAAGTTTGCATTGATTTAGAAGTCGTGCCTTTTTGGATGAGCTTGGCATGTGACACATCACTTTAAGTCATATTCCCCTCGGTGGCTGATGGAGAAGCTCGTTTTACACACACTGCACTGCTCAGCGTCTCCCTCTGGTGGTCGTACATCATGAGTGTGCTTTAGTCTAATCCCTAATGTATCTGCAAATGGCCATAATTTCTTTTTCTCTCGCGCACATGACATTCACCTTTCTCCCTCGGTGACGGCGCGTAGAGAGCTAGTTCTCTACAAGTTGAGATGACTCTTAAAGGTGCACTGTGCAACTTTCTAGCCATGCAAACACGCTCAAAGGAAAAACGCAGATTTGTATTCAGTTAGCAAGTGTTACTACAACTCCAAGAGTTAGTTTCACCGAGAAAACAGGCGATTTTGTTATTTCAGACATGTCATTTAAGTCATGTGAGGACATTTTCTTTGGACTTAAGAGGTAAATCTTAACCAACCCCAAGACCCAGTCCTAAACTTACCCCTTTTAGTAACGTGAAGTCTAAGCTTACTCGTTAAGAAAATGTTCTGTGGTTATTTTACTGTGTTGCTTAAATATATCATTAGTGGTAACACGTTGGCGCTGCACATTTTCCCTGGGTCTGCATAGGTTTCCTCTGGGTGCTCCTGTTTCCCCACGACTAAAAACATGTTTGTTAAAGCTTTGCCTCTCCCTTCCCCAGGACTAAAGAGTTTCTGAATCTCAATGGGACTTTCCTGTTAAAGGTCCTATGTTATGCTCCATTTTGTACTCTTTTATAATTTTGTGTCATCATCAAAAAACATAACTTAAAAGTTTGTGATTTTGCCTTCATCCCATGAATAACCTTTTTAGCACATAAATCCAGCATGTTCAGCGTGTATTTTTTCTTCAGACTGAAAACATGTAATTCCTCCTTATGATGTCATTAAGTGAAAAAACAGGAAGTGCCCCAGTCTGTTTAAACTCCACAGACCTTCACTAGAGTCAACTTATTACATTCTTCGGCCTTGGATTTGCCAAGCTTACAAAGTCGGAGCTACAGCTAGTGTATTAACCTTGTTTAAACTGCTTCCTTCACAGTTTAGCTCAAGATAAGCCTTTTTATAGAAATCTTAACAAAAGAAAAGTATAAACCATAATCATTGTCCAAAAAGGCATCTACTTAAGGTTCTTCAGGTTTATTCTAAGTAAGAGTTACATTGAGCAAACCCAACTTGTCGATGTTTTGGGTGAAGTAACAACATTATAAAATGGCTTAGAGCGCTCAAAAATCAATATGGGACCTTTAAACAGTACACCAGAACACAACTTAGGCTAAATGTTGTTTAGAACTCTCAACTTCTCATTTACAAAGACGACCTGGTCAAGAGAACTCAAAACATGTACGTAATCTATTGAAGAAATATTGAACACAGGCATTTAGGGCATTAATCTACTGAAGTTAATGGTTTGAAAATGAAACATGCAAACTCGGGTCCGTGCGGGAATCTGTCATATAAGGGAATTTACTCTAGCTTATTCTGCTTTGCTCCAATCACCTGTGAATGTTCTATCATATTCTACATTT
Source organism: Mugilogobius chulae (assembly GCA_038363315.1). NCBI lineage: Eukaryota > Metazoa > Chordata > Actinopteri > Gobiiformes > Gobiidae > Mugilogobius > Mugilogobius chulae. Next base: position 16,992,726 of record CM076395.1, read on the forward strand.
ACTTTATCATTTCGAACTCAGAGCCTTTTCGATCTTTGTCCCATTTCATAAAAAACCATAAGCTGTGTTTCTGTGCAACTTAATTACCACTAGGTCCTTGTACTTTCTGCTTGGCTTCTCACCGAGCACCACTAGACTCGAGATGAATCCGCCTCCTCCAATATCATCTTTAAAAATCTACAATTCGCTTGCCGCGTTCCTGCGTGAACGTTGGCGACTGTTGGGATTACATTTCTGATTGATGTTTTCAAATTAGGATTCAGTTCACAGAGCACATTTTAAACTCGTCCAGGTGCGCTGACATTTGGAATATAAGCTGCTGATCTAACACAAGAGTCATACAGTTCAGAACATGTTTGAACACTCGAGAGTTAAATGAAACTTTTTTGTTGTTGTTTGCTAAAAGAAATAGTGCTGATTGTATTGATCCCTCCTTAGACTGTATAAACAACAGCTATGATGACATTACTAGTTAGATTTTCACCATATTTACTGTAGCGTATCTGTATTTATTATTAACTGTAGGCTTGCTCAGGGAAAGTATATAAACTAGAGTATTTTAGCGGTATATGGACAAAATCAAATAACCGACTACTCCAACCCTTGACTCTACATTCTCGCTCTTCCAAGAGTCTCCATGTTGTGAAGACATTTTTATTGACATGTGCGTGTTGTGTGTTATAGATCGGCTGTAAGGTTGCCGTGACCCTGTTCCTGTACTTCTTGGCCACTAATTACTACTGGATCCTGGTGGAGGGCCTGTACTTACACAGCCTCATCTTCATGACCTTCTTCTCCGATCGGAAGTACCTGTGGGGCTTCACGCTGATTGGATGGGGTGAGTGAACACACGTATCCCAGCGTCTAACAAACCAGGGTAACATGTCCATCTGCAGACAGTACAAGAGCCTAATTAAAGTCGTCAAGGAGCAATGGGTAGGCTTATTGAAGAGTGAAGGTCTTTGTTGTAAAAAAGAATCTTAATCCAGGGTAGTTATAAAAGAGAAATTGACTGTGAAATAAGTGTCTGGTTCAAATATTGAAATCTGTAAAGAGGATTTTAAAAGATGAGAAAGAAGTAATGGAAGTTGGAAGTCCTGGTGAACATGTTGAGTTTTAAATATGTGAATCTTGATCAGTATGACCATTGACAGGGATTTCTCTTTTCACCTTTGATATTGGTGATACTGAATGAGTGGATTCAACCAATCACAGTGAAGTATTGTTTTTCAGAAACAACATAAAAAACTAGAACTGGACAGTAATTAAATATTGCAATCTGTAACTAATCGCAAACTAATTGAGATTATTCACAATTAATTGTGATTAATTGCATATTGCACACTATAATTCAATAAGTAGCTTTTTGAACCTATTTTGTTTATCCCCCTCCAAAAAAAGTTTTTATAGTGTATTTTAGGTTCTTCATTTTATAGTGTAGAGTTTGTGGTATTTTGGCTTAGATGCATTTAATGACCACTACATTATATTTTCAAAAAAATTTAATTTGAAGTTCAATGAATAACTTGTTTTAGAGTGAACCAATATTTATAAAACCAAGCTCATGTTTTCTTTTTTGTTTGATTGTTTTTTTTCACTGATCAAAGAGTCTTGGTTAGTCCTAGGTCAGTTCTTATGAAAACCTGGTCCAGTTCTGGGATAGTCCTGGTTAAAACTCAGTGCTCACTAAATACACTGTAGGAAGTAAAACAATCATGTTAATAAAATTTTCAAAGTAAACATCACAAACACGTGTGTCAAAGTTTGTGCATGAAGCGCACATGCTGTATTTAATGAGGTGTTAACGGTTTAAAGTCTTTAACAAGCTGTATTTCTGTGTCGTTTTGAAATATTTAAAAACTCAGACGGAGGTCAGACTTGTCTCTGTCCTCCTGTCCGTACTGGACTGTTTATAAGAGCAAGGAGAAAAATAAGGTGCTGCAGCAGCAATGTTTGTGGTCTGAATCATGTGACCTGCGTTAACGCCGACATTTATCACGATTAAGGTGCCCAGCCTACAAAATACCTATTGTACAGAATTTGGAGTATTGCTTAAAAAACAAACTATCCATCAACAGCTTCAGGTTTAGTTTATTTTCACAGATTTATTTACAAGGAAATGTTGAGTTCTTAATTGTCGTCCTGTGTTATGGGATTTAGCCCTTGCCGCACACAGTTTGACTTAAGAAGTCTTTTACTAATTCTCTGGGTCACTTTCAAGACCTTCCTCAGAATTCATCTATCAAAGACGCCAAAGTCACCTCAGCTGACTCCTCTAGACACGGAGCAGCACCTCACCACGTGCTTTGCCTGTAGACTGGTTCTGATATCACTGCATTAATCCACCTGTCCCTCTCACACTCCATTCTTTTCTCACTCGTGGATCAGACCCTGAGATACTTGAACACTACTTGAGGCAACGGCTCTCACTCACCTGAAAAGGGCAAAGCTTCTTTCTCTACTTTGTCCAACTTTACAGGAATGAAAAAAAAAACAGCTTAACAGACATTTGCCAACATCTATTTATGAATTCATCTAGATCCATTGTGTTGAAGTGATGAATGGCATTTCAAAGATAAAAGAACCAAATGCATTAGGATGAACTATGACAAAGAAAACAATGTTTGATAGTTATCGTTTTCATAAAGGATTAGACTTAGGAGAAAGCCAAAGTTGTTGCAAGCTATAATAAATCTCATTCATGGACTGTCCAAAGAGCTTGAGAGAAAGTAGGTTGATTAATAAAAACTCTTGCAGATAATAATATGATTCAGCTGCTTTTTGACAGCCCAAATACAATATGAACTTTAAACAGCTGCGCTAATAAACTTACAGTGTCAGATCTAGGCTTATGCTCTCATCTCCGATCTCCTTCACGCTCACTCCGGCGCAGACTAAACGCTGAGCGGGCATTTCCAAAAGTTCACCTTATCGTTATGCCTGTTTATTTTTAGCTGCGCAAATCCAGGTACATTTCAAAGGGGTTAGCTTTTTTTAATGAATTCACGAGAGAAACCTAGTTCTTCCAAGTCACCATAATCTATACGAAGATTAACTATGAGGAAAAGGGTCCGCATATGCCTTTTTTTCACTAAGTTTGTAGCATTATGCATTGACATAAACTGGAATTTGTTTCATTCAAATTAACTTTAACAGCAAAGGAGAAACTGAAAGTAGTTTTTCTGTTAATACGGTAACACTGCAGAGCTTAGCTAGCTTGTTCCATAACAGCAATTGCACTTTTTATGACATTTCAGCTTCATTCTTAATCAAGAGAAAATAGAAATGAGATTTCAAAATGTGTTAGCTAGCTTGCTCATGTTGTTTTATCTAGTTTTATGCCACTGTTTAGCTGCTTTTTACATGTCAGATACAAACGATATTTAACAGAGTTGTAATTGTTGTTTTATAGCTAATGCAAATGAATGTTTATTTTTCTTCAAACTGACTCAAAACCATTCTTAATCAAGAGAAAATAGTAATGAGTTTAACTGTATGAGATTCCAAAAAATTGTTACCTAGCTTGTTCATGTTGTTCAACTAGTTTTCTGCCACTGTTTTCATGTCAGATACAAACAATATTTCGCACAGTTGCAATTATTGTTTTGTATTTGTTCGTATTTCATTTAATTATTCATTTTATTTATTTTTTGAGCTCTTACACCTGTCATGCATTTTTGCCACTCACTGTGCATAATCTGTATTAAATCAGCAATGTATGAAGAAAATGACTAAATTATTGTGCAAAAGTTAGTTTATTCAATGCAAGTAGATTCTTTTGTTCATCTGACAAGGTTTTGATTCACTGCCTTTTGTTTGTCTGAAAAGAGGATAATACTCCATAACTGTTACTCCATACTGTTGTTGCTCCTTCCTTCAGACAGTTCAACCAAATCTTGTTAGAGGAGTTGTAGAAGCTACTTCATACTGTACAGACTGCATTTGTCTATTAGCCACACTTGTGTCCACATTAGAGCTGATGATCTTTGTTTGATCCCGACAGGAAACGAAATGTGTGCTGATTTACAGACAGAAGTGTGTTACCTGTCTCGTTCATGCAGGTGCCTCGGGTTTGCCTCGAGCCATTTTGCGTTATACGCCTGTCTTTGTGAAATATGTACCTGCATGTTTAAGTCAGAGGGTCAAAATATAAAAGCAGTTATTTGTGCAGTTTTGTTAGTGAATACTGGACAATGGATATAAAAATAAAACACTACAACTGCTGTTCATTTGGAAATAATTGCTTGTTTGTTATTATTTTGATCATGTTATATACGTTGCTGTTCTAAACTGGGGGTGGGTTTCACGTTCACTTACCTGTCCTGTTGCAGTAGACAAGTGGTCCCTAGAGGCTGTTAGTCTGCTCATCTATAATGAGTCACATTGATGTATTGACTCTGGGATGAGTTTGTGGCTTGTCATTAGTGTTGTTTTTTTTTTTTTTTATTTGATCATATTGATCCGTTTTTGTCACTCCTGCAAATGCCGTCACCTCTGCTCCCCCCCACTTCACCCACTGGGATTTGAGTTTACGTGATCTTGCACATGATATTAAAGGAATTCGCGTTTTTTTTTTTTTTTTTTTTTTTTTTTTTTTTTTTTTTTTTTTTTTTTTTTTTTTTTTTTTTTTTTTTTTTTTCATTCATTCGACGTTTCTGTTTTCGTGTCTTTTTCACAATTACAAAAATGGAGCTCCAGTCGAAATTTTAAATGAAACGGAAACGATACGAGAGAGCAGACCGCAGCTGCCGGAACGGATCGCGGTGAGGCCTTTACTTCAAAAACGGAAAGTGTACGCGACGGATACGACTGGATCCAGTGGACCTTACAGTTTCACTTTTTTTCAGTTGACAGAATTCAATGTTCATTAACTATGCTAACTGCCTGGACAACCTGACATGGACAAGTCATTATTGTTCTCAACTAATGAAATGCACATTTGCTCATGTGCAAAATAAGTTAAGGAGAGTAAAAACCTTAACACGGCTGACATTTTTGTCTTACAGAGATACGAAAAGAAATTACTTAGTTAGGGTTATCTGTTTTGTGTAAGATGTTGAGAGCAAAAACTCCCAAAGAGGATGTGCTTTTTTTCTGATTTGATACAAAATAAATCAGTTCAGCAATTCAGCATTTATCGTAGTAAAATCATACATATTCTAGGTGATGTATTATAGAATGTTGTGAGCCTTATTTAATCATTTGCAGTGACAAAATTGTGAGACAGCCCTAAGCAAAATGCATTCTAATGTTCAGTGTCAGTTAGCAGTCGATCAGACATGGCCGGACCATTGTGGTGGTTGCCCAAGGAACCTTTGGAGACATAAACAACTTAAATTTAGTGTCGCAAATAGCGATTCTTTGTGTGATTTAGTTGTTCTTAATACTATCATACAGTCTATAAACCAGGCACTCAAGCCAACATCTGAAAAGAAAGAAGCACCTCACTTTGGTTTAAGACTTGGCACAAATGTGTCTTCTTGGCTTCAACCATCTGCCAAATATTGACTGCCCTGCTCATGAAAGATAAACTGATTGAGACGCTGCAGGTGAATAGGGAAAAAAAGAAATGTATAGCTATCAATGTAAAACTTGTGCTGTAGCTTACTCGCATAAATGTAAGAAAAAAAAAGTATTATAAGTTTTTCATAATGTCATGTTTTCATATATCAGTAGCTCCTACACACCAGATTTTACAGACTTGACTGTTTTTTCACAGAGGAGATTTTGGTTATCCTGTTTTCTTTTAGAGTCAAATAGATGGAGCAAGATGTTTTCATAAAAGTTCTAATTTTTAAAACAAGAATTAGATATTGAAGTGTTTGAAACCTTTGGTGTGTGTATGTTTGTAGGACCTTATTCAGAGAGAGTGATACTGCAGACCCTGATTCTTATTGATACTGCCGTCTGACAATTTGAACTACAGGTCCCACAGTACACTGCAGCTTATCTTCACTGCCCTGCAGTAGCACCAGATTCTCGTGAGATGTGACTAAAACCTTGAAAATGCACTGTAATGCAGCAAATCTGTGTAAAAAACTTTTGGAAGGACAGTCAATACAAAATGATGTGATATATTGCAATGTAAATATGTTGTGTTAAGCTTTATATAGCCTACTTGTCATATGTGAATATAACACACGTAAACCTATATTTTAAACTTCGGCCCTCAACCAAGTCTGACTTTGATCAACGTGACCCCAGCTCCAACTGACTTTGTAAAACTAAACTGCATTTTGAGAAACCGTCAAATGTTAAATTTACAGTGTTAGAACTGTATAAAGTGAATTAAATTCAATAAAAAAGCATTGTTAGAAACAGATTGAGCAATTGTGGTTGTTTCTCCATAAAAGCCCATATACTGAGAGAGCAAACTGATCATAAAAAAAAAAAAAGTTTTGCCTGCAGTGTCTCCTTCTAAAATAAAAGTTACAATTCTGTTGTCTTTGCTCAGTTGCGGCACTTCTCCATCCATTACTTCCACTTTCACAACCTACAGTTTACACGCCATACATTACAATTTACATCTCCGCCGAGTCGTCAGCAAAATCTAATCTCATCATCTTCAATAAAGCGACTTCTCCACCTTGTTAAGCGTAACGTGAAATGAATCGACGCGAATCCCTCATCGGCTCTTTACACACCTGCTTATCTCCGCAGTCAGGACGGACAAAGCTCGTCATTTATCACACCGCGCTGTAGATTTTGTGTTTGAGAGGTACTTATGCTGCTTAAAGTACTGTCAGGCGGATGAAATATGGGCCGCACCACTCCTGCATTGTACACACTGTGCGTATCCATACACCAGCACAGCGCATACAATGTGGATGCGGTGCTAGCCTAGCCTCTTCGCAATTATAATTTCACTTTTGGAAGCAGTTTTTGGAGCCCCCGTGGATTAAAAAAAAAGTCTGAGTTACCTACTGGGAGCACGGCACTCAGAAGTGATTGTTTAAGGGATTTATTTTGGGATCCAAGCACAAAAAGTGAAATTGTTGTTGTTGCGCAGTTTTTAATTTTGTGGGTTTTTTTGTGATTGCAGGAGTGCCGGCCATGTTTGTGACAGTTTGGGCGACGGTGAGAGCGACGTACGCAGATACAGAGTAAGTTTTTACACAAGTAAGTGTTGAAATTGTGATTTTAATGTAGGGACAGTGGTTGAGTTGGAAGAACGTAGTATGAAGAAGGAATTGAAGACTAAATCATTGGAATAACAATTTAAGATTCTGTTAAGCGTAATGGGATTTTTATGGAGAAGTTGGAAAAGGTGGATCAGAAAATATCTTGAAACTGAACAAAAGGCTTTTACAAGTTAAAAATAACATAAAAGTAGTGTGACACTGTTAGTACAAATCCACTCTTTCTGTATAAAGCAGTTTTGCGTCAGGCTCTTGTGTGTGTCAGCACAGCTCCGACAGAATAGAGTGTTCCTTCACCTTTCACTAGATCCTCTTTGGCTCTTCTTCTCTCTTCTTCATAACCTCAGCTTTTACAATAGAAGACATGTACTGTTCATGTGGAAGTTATTTTAGGCTCAGTATAGTAAAGTACAGTACGTATGGTGACAGAAAGCTTTACTGTAACATCCAAGTGAAAGGTAGAAGGACATGTTATGGCAGTATTGTCTGGATGTATTTTCAGACTGAAAAGCAAAGCAGGTTTGTCAACCTCTGCTCAGTTCTCGTCCCAAAGAGTCATATATTGATGCTTTCTTAATAGTACACTGAGTAAGTTTTTGGGGGTGAAAAGTCAATGACATAAATATGTAAATATAGAAAAACTAAAAAGATATTTTGGGACATTCAGAATGAAGATAAATATGCCATAATGTGAAAAAAAAAAATACAGAGAAGGCCCTCCTCTTGTCCAATGGTTCGTAAAGTGGGGTTCGCGAAGCAAAATCTGGGGGTCTTAAAATAATTTCATGATGTATTTTGCACTTTGTCATATTTGACAGACTTTTTGTCAAATAAACAATAATACACAAAAATATATGGCTTTTAACACAATTTTAATGGTTTTCCAAAATAGAATTATTCCAGTCATCTATTTAATTTGCTGTGAGGGTCATGAGTTGGTTATGTGGTTATTTTGGGGTTCCGGTCATAACCTACGGCGCTCCATAGTACTCACGAAAAAAAAAAATATTTATCTCGTAATTACGAGATAAGATCTCGTAATTACGAGATAACTTTCTCGTAATTATGAGATAGTTTTCTCGTAATTACGAGATAATTTTCTCGTAATTACGAGATAATTTAAATGGCTTTTCCCACATTCTGTATACCCACACGCTTCGTATAGGCTAAGCTAGTGACTTTATCCACAACTAGTAGTCTTTTCTGTGCTAGCTTGATGTTTCTAAATAGCTAAGATGTACTTGTGGATTTCGTTATGTTAAATTAAGTGCCTGTGGTCTTCACTGCAATGTTTACGGTCGACAAAAGTATGAAAATAGCTAATAACGTGACTGTCAATTCGCGCTACAGTTAGCATGCTATTATAAAGACGGCCAGTGTGTGGAGCTGTTCACCCACCAGAAAGAAGCTAGTGGTAATCAGCAGGTTTTTAAATAAAACTCGATCTTCTTGACTGTTGACAGTCAGTCTCACTCATCCTTAGAAATGTGCGGCAGTTTTTCTGTGGCTCCAGCGTCTGGTTTTCAATTTATTTGGCCATAAAGGAGAGAAGTGCTGCAACAGACTTGCAACATACGGGCATTTTTGCAGTACCCACCCACTCTGGGTGATCCATGCGGAAGTGTAGCAAATGTGCAGCATTTCTCTTCTTTTTGGCCAAATAAATTGAAAACTAGACGCTGGAGCCACAGAAAAACTGCCGCACATTTCTAAGGATGAGTGGGACTGACTGTCAACAGTCAAGAAGATCGAGTTTTATTTAAAAAACCTGCCGATTACCACTAGCTTCTTTCTGGTGGGTGAACAGCTCCACACACTGGCTGTCTTTATAATAGCATGCTAACTGTAGCGTGAGTTGACAGTCACGTTATTGGCTATTTTCATACTTTTTGTCGACCGTAAACATTGCAGTGAAGACCACAGACACTTAATTTAACATAACGAAATCCACAAGCACATCTTAGCTATTTAGAAACATCAAGCTAGCACAGAAAAGACTACTAGTTGTGGATAAAGTCACTAGCTTAGCCTATACGAAGCGTGTGGATATACAGAATGTGGGAAAAGCCTTTTAAATTATCTCGTAATTACGAGAAAATTATCTCGTAATTACGAGAAAACTATCTCGTAATTACGAGAAAGTTATCTCGTAATTACGAGATCTTATCTCGTAATTACGAGATAAATATATTTTTTTTCGTGAGTACTATGGAGCGCCGTAATAACCCCCTGCTCTAGGTAAAAAAAAAAAGTTCCTTTTGTGCCCCGGAAGCTCGCTCAAAGTCAAAATACTAATTTTTTGTTGTTGTTGTTGTTGTTTGTTTCAGCGCAATGAAGAAATCTTAATTACAAAAATAATCTTGTTTATGTTAATTTTGGGGTAAAAGTTACACAGTGCACCTTTGAGTTTGAAACCTTTTTTTGAATTAATGTGTTAAAGTGCATTAAAACTAAGCCTAAATGTGCTGCAACAAACTGAAATAACAATTGACACAACAATAAAGTAACAAAAAAACAAAAGCATGTTGGGTCTGCCTGGGCATTATTTGGATGGGAGACCGATGGATTCTCTGGTGACACAGTGGGACGATCGGAGCAGGATCTTGTCGTTGTGTCTTTAGGCAAAACACTCTGGTGGGTGTATAGTCGGATGGATGGCGGTTAAACTGGTTGATTATGTAAAATAACATCCCCACTTTCATCGGTTTGTCCCAGGACAGCTGTGGAGACATTGGCAGTTTGTAAGCTACTCAGTGTAGAAAGAATGAATAATGCAAAAAATTGAAGTGTATTTTAGCGTCATGAATAAGCCATATTATTGTTAAAACCCCTTCTGATTCTGGCATCCCTTCGAAAGGCCATCCCACTTTTTCATCAGTTTCTGAAAAAAACAAGCACCTTGAAATGCTAAAGATAAAAATACCATTGTGTCTTATTTAGAGTCAAATCAGCCTGGAATGAACCAGACTCAGTTTGAATCCCCATACATTTTAATAGGACTTTTGTATTGGCTCCACCTACGTTTTTTGAGTAATTTTAGGTCCCTAAAACTATTTTAAAACTTACCATATAAAGTCATTCAGGTCGCAGCCGTCAGCAGCAGCTTTACCAATTGGCAGAAATTAGATTCTGTTTTTCTTTTGTTTGCAGAAAAATCTCACTTCTGATCAGAGCCTTTGAGTCTCCAAAGGCCAAAACTATGAGGGATACATCCTCACAAAGACTCCAAATGGATCAGAAACAATTTTAGTTTGAAATTTACATGATTTTAGTCAGACGTGTGACAACAAGAAACCGAACAGTTACAAATAAGAGAGGAAAATGTAGATATATAACTAAATATTCGGTAAATCTTAACCTACCCCCAGCCCCAGTCCTAAACTTACCCATTTTAATAACTTGAAGCCTAAACTTACCTGTTAAACACAAAGAAAATGTCGCCACGTGACTTCAACTAATATTATTTTCGTATTATCATGGAAAAGGTGTGCTTATTGTACATGTTTGACATTTCGTTGTAAATCTACACTTTCTTAGGAGACTGTCAGACTGTTTGTCTGATGTGTTGACAGGCCAACCTTGTTTCAATCAGGTGAAGGGTATCCAAGAAGAATATTGTTGTATTTCAAAAAGTGAATGAGTCTCGTCAGCTGCAGTAATAACCAGAATTTAAATTACTGTACGATGTTATTGATAGTAAAACTCTTCCATCTGGACTTTTACTGCTTTGATTTCTAGAATCTTGATCTATCTACGTTGTTGCCAGTTAATCTATTAAACAGATTATTCAGGTAAAATGTATAAAAACCCATTGGAATTAGACTCATATTCCTAATAGGTGAGATTCTCTTTTATCTCCTGCTTTCTATCATCCAATCTGAGCTTCAGAGCGCACTGGCCGAAACCCCTGCAGCTGCTAACGAAATGTGCCAATTTGATTTGTCAGATAGCGGCTAAAAGTGGCATTAGCTTTGTCCGTGCGATTTCCTTGGCAGTCTAAAAACACAGATTAGCATGCGGTAATTGCGGAGTTGCTTAAAAGGTCCATTATGACAAATCAAATTAACTGGGGGGGAAAGGTTTCTATTTCTCCAAGCCTCAGATCAGTGGCCGAGTGAGGAGCGGAGGGTAAACGTACTCACAGTCAAGCGTGTCATTTTGGAAAGGTTATCATTACAAAGCGGTACATGTGGTTTAAAGACAATTTTCTCTTTTTATGCGGGCTATTCCGGTGCCGCAGGTGTGAGGATGTGGAGAGGACATGTGGGGAAAGATAGGCACGGCAACGAGTCGGAAAGTTGTTAAATAATGTTACAGGTGGGATGAGGAGACTTAAAGAGTACAGAGAATTGAGAAGATATGATACAGTAATTATGGCTTTCAAGAAACTCTAAGCTTTTGACAATGCATTGTTTTTGGCACATTTTCTCATATTTTTATTCCTTGCATTAAAACATATTTTCATAAAAATGTTTGCTTGAACTATTGATGCACTGATTGAGCTTTTACGATACCGATTTCGATACTTTGGCACGAAGCATCTAGCAATACCTGATATCAATCGATAAAAGTGTTTGGAATATCCAGACGATATTGACCCTATTTTGTCCCGCCCACTTTTCTAGGACGTGCACTTCCTGTTTAGCTGCATTTCGCCTGTAGATTTCAGTCGATGGGTTTATTTTAATAGTCATTATATTTAATTAAAATTGCCCCACAAGACAGACAAACAAACACGTTAGCTACCTTAACAGTGCTAAACAGGAAGTGCATTTCCAAGCCAAGTGGGCGGGACAAAATAGGGTCAATAAAGTCTCTTTCGAGTTTCAATGGGCGTGATTGACAGATTAACTGGCCAATCAGGGACAGGCATTGTCTCCCATATGAAAACCAACACGGCTGCTTACGACAAAAAAAAGACAAAAAGTATGGCGAAATATGGCAAAAATATCAGAATCTACGAGCAAAGGAAAAAAATAAATAAATAAAAGATGTTATTGTGAGGTGAGTAAAGTTGTTGTCTAAATGACAGACGACGAATCAGCTCCTTTGTTTCATGCATAACGAAAAGAAAGGAATCTGATTGCCTGGTACGTTGTGGAGTTGATCTGAAATGCAGGCGGGGGAGTGGTGACCAGACCCACTTTTTACAATTTGCTGAAGCGTGGGCTCTGGGTCCCAGGCAATGCAATTTACAATTGTGACAATTTAACGTTATGTGAATAAAATCTCAATGTTCTAGATCAAGATCGAAAAGTCTTATTTTGTCCAATATAAAAGGCTTAACCAGGATACCGGCTGAACGTAGGATATCTGTATTTAAAAAATGTATAGATCAACGCCGATATACTCACTCTAAAACACATAGAACATAATATGCAATACCCACATTTTTGGTGTTCCAGAATACTTCGTTGTTCCATGTGAAAAGTTTCAATTAAACTGTAAATCACAGAAGAAGAAAGAAATGATACTAAAGGCCAACACACACTGAGACGCTTTGCCTTGCGCCAAATTGAGCCCATCCATTAATTTCTATGAGCGTGCACAGACGGCCGGCTGACCGTAGATTCTTCTTTTACGATTCAAAAGAACCGACTATGCCTATCCAAAGTTCTATCCATGCATCACTGTGCATCACAATATTCAGTGTGTTGTAATGTGGGCTTTGATCTAAACATAACTAAAAGTTACACTAAGTGGTAAATTATCTGAACAGTTGTACAAATGTATGAAATACTCTTGTTTTAGTCAATAACAGTATATTGATGCTACTTTAATATTCCTTATCCAAAAAAAAAAAAAAAGCTTTTATTACAAAGGCAACAGCAATAATAATTTATTGAATGTCAAACAAAATACACTTGCAAATATCATTCTCCATCTAATCCAGTCTGCAAGGTCTTATAAAGTTTATTTTATTCTTTTAATCACACTCGGAGCATTGTGGGTGTCTTAGCCTAATGAAATGACTTGTCTGAACTTTGAAAGAGCAATTCATTTTTATAGACTTATACAAATGTAGAAACTTTATTAAATAGAAAAAAATGTAACTCAGAGGTTATAGTTACAATCAGCACTTTGATGACAATCATGATCCAAATATGGCGCTTGGCTAAAATGACTTAGACACTTCTGATTTAACAGCCAGCAGTCACCAAACTTCTTTAGCTAAAAATACCTTATGTCACGCTGATTATGTACTATGAAGCTAGATTTAGGGTTTAAAGAGGTAAGTTCTGGGTTAAACCTAGTCTGGTGGTCTTACAAAGCTCCATCACTTTCTATCAGGACAGATCTCTAAGGCAACTTGTGGCAAACTTATAACCTGCTCCGGACCAGGATGAGTTCCAGAATAAGTTAAAAAGATAAGTCAATGACCAATTAAAGATGTTTGTGAAGAGAAAAAGAGAGAGGGGCAGCGGAGAAATGAGGAAAGGTGAAAACCGCAGCATATTCTTTTATATCAGTGTGATGATTTACAAAGAGGAGGGATGAGATCTTATATGCAGTGACTAGACTGAAGAATCCTATTGTTGAATCATTTTGTGTGACCGTTAATAAACGCATTTATAGTCAAGAAATATTGAATGACTGGACACTCTTTGTGCGTCTTTACGTATCACTTTGACTCAGACAAAAGACACTTGTCTGAAGTAAAGATACGGCTCATTCAGACTAAGCTGTTTGAATTGTTGAATGTTTCATGACGTCTTTAGATGTAGGAGATTCAAACGAACTTAATCTGTGATTGGCCTCTTAAGCACAGACTCTTCTTGACACCACAGCACGTTTCTTTTGGTTTAGATTGGCATACGTCTCATATATATAGTACAGACCAAAAGTTTGGACACACCTTCTCATTCAAAAACTTTTTTTTTTTAATTTTCATGACTATGAACATTGTAGATTCACACTGAAGGCATCCAAACTAAAAAAAATAAAAAAAAAAGTAAACATGAAAATATGTCATATTCTAGTTTTCAAGTTTTGCTTTGATTTGCTTTGCACACTTGGCATTCTCTTGATTCAAGAGTAGTCACCTGAAATGCTCTTCCAGCATCTCTGAACTCCTCACACTGCAGTACCTCACCCCACATTGGTTCAGTCTGGTGACTGTGGAGCTCATCGGCGCAGCACCATCACTCTCCTGGTCATTCATAGTTTGGATGCCTTCAGTGTGAATCTACAATGTTCATAGTCATGAAAATAAAGGAGACTCTTTGAATGAAAAAGTGTGTCCAAACTTTTGGTCCGTACTGTATATTTCGCTTCATGATTGACGTTTCCTTACATTTGAAGTCCGCAGCTCGGTTGTTCTGATTGGTCAGTTTGTGCTAACCCCGCCTCTGCTCTGTGAACGCGCATGGCTTGGTTGAGTAAATCCAGGGTTTACAGATAGAGTTGTGAACTCGTTTCATAGGACAGTTTATCCAGAGAGGCTCATGTCTGGGTTCAGCAATGTTTGTAGTTCAGGGCTCAGGTTCACAAGTTTAACATTAACCATATAATAACAATATATCTGTAGAGATAAGTTGACATTGTTGGGACATTTGTGCTACATTTCGCTTACATTTATGTTTGAATATCTAATTGCTCGTTCTTGTTATGACTTATTAATTTTGCTTGCATCTGTCATTAGACTGGAAAGTTTCAAATAATACACAAATACATTTAATCTTTCAACTTAGACTGACTAGGAGTTAAAATGAGCTCACCTTCTCACTGAAATAGAGCGAGGTTCTTCAAACTGTTTCATAACCAACTTAAAGTTTCCGGAATAAGACGTGGAATCAAATTACGTGGCTGTCAACTTGTAAAACTTTGTAATTATTTTAAACATGACCTTTAGCAACCTGACCACCAGTTTGTCTCTCCTCCACACGCTGCTTCGCTCTTAAACCCTTACATTTTCTTTCTATTTCGACGTTTTGCAGGTGCTGGGACCTAAGTGCAGGCAATTTGAAATGGATATATCAAGTGCCCATCCTGACGGCAGTGGTGGTGAGTGCACGCTGAGAGCTAAACGACCCGATCAGCTGGTCCTCTTTCATTAGCATCATGTTCACGCTCTCCCTCCTCCAGGTGAATTTCGTCCTCTTTCTGAACATCATCCGGGTGTTGGCGACCAAACTGCGCGAGACCAACGCTGGGAGGTGTGATACCAGGCAGCAGTACAGGTAATCACTGTGTTTTCTCGCAGTTAAAAATAGTGCAAAGGATGTTCTGCAGTGTTTGTGGTGTTATTGGACTTTCAAAGACCATATTATGGAACTATAGCTCTGCACATGCACATCTTAAAAGACATGTTATATACAGTTCACATTTTAAAGGAGATATTTTGTGAACACTTGTGCATCAGCTATAGGAGAATGCAAGATTACTCAAACATGAGGGAGGGAATCAATCCAAATCAACTAATACTGAGCAAGCACTGTAAAACAGAATGTTTTTGAGGCCTAGAGTGGATAAACACATAAAACAGGAGTCACCAATAAAATAAAAAGCTTCACGTTTCTTTTGAGACATTTTTACATTGGATTTATATTAAATATCCATACATTGTTTAGAATAATCTATATATTCTATTTATACTAAAAACTTGTTTTTAAATCTTTTTTATTCAGCTGCTCTTTCAACAATGTATTTTATACATAATCTGACCTGTGCTGTGAAGGTGTTGCATTGATCAGAACTAAATCTGTGTAAACTCATTTTAACTCTGTTCAGATTTGACCCTGCTCTATCCATGTCTGTCTCTTTGTCCTACTGAATAAAACGCTCACTGCATGAAGCATGTGATAGCAGTCGACACATGCGAAACCTCTCCAACTTTACGCAAAAGAAGACACACATACAGTACTTTGTACGTCGTCCACGCCCACGCGAGCCATACCAACTGTGTTCCCTAAATACAAGTATGAAATATGACTGCACTTCAATACCGTATATTTCTGACTGTGGCCAGTGTCAAAAGTGAGCGGGCAGTCACACGGCGATGTTGTACCGCGTTCATTACGCACACACACACACGTTCTCTGAATACAATTTGCAGACCCAGAGACTTTCTGTGCCACAAGACAAGTCACAGCGACGATGTGTACGTGCTTCAGTTCAGTCTGTACAGTGCTTCTTTACAGAATCACGTCCAGATTCCATTTGGCCTGAGGGATGCACCATTCGGTCCGAACAGTGCGGCGCCCATCAGGTTTTATTTTACTGGATTTGAGCCTAATCCTAAACAAATGAAATAATAGGTGTTGTGACTATTAGAAATGATGGTAGTACTTTATTATGGTATATTTATGGTTGCACGTCCTGCTTGTGGTATTATCAGTCTTGTTTATAGGTAAGTGGTACTGATGATAACTAAAGAAATATTTCATAACAGGTATGAAACAAATAATTACAATTAAGAGAGTTTTCTTCAACAAGCAAAAAATTTAATAAAACACAATTACGAACAACAACAAAAAAACAACTAAATGTCTATATTTAACATAGACTGTTCTTAATATGACCTACAATAATCCTTAACTCTGGTAGGTACTAAACCGATGATAAAGTAGTAGCTATTTAGTATTAGACATAGACATAAGGAAACACACAAGTAAAATAAGTGAAGTTTAAAATGAATAAAACTTTTGCGTTGCCGTCGGAAACTGTTTTATTCTTTATAAGGTGATTATAAAAGACCCTCCCTGTGAAGATTGCATTTCAAATTCATGAACGTTGGAAAGGTCTTGGCCGCTAACTGACTTCCCACTATCTTCTTTGATAAAGGTCTTTTGGATTGAACACTGAGGCTTCACGAAATGCCAAGGTTTTTTTGGACAAAACATTACAAAGTTTGGAGAAGTTTCAGTCTGACGAGCAATTTCTGAACCAAGTTAAAGTGAAAAATTGGTCTGAAAATGCATCTTCAAAAACAATCCTTGCCGTTGCCAGTTCTAAGCTTTTATCTGGTGTGGGCTTGATGCACTGTTTTACGCTTTAGCCAACTGGCAACTAATGGAATTTAATAGCAAGGGCCGCGCCAAACAACACTATATCAAATCACCAGTTCAAAAGCAGACAAGGCCGGATTCAGGAAGTGCGTCTTTATGTTTTGAAGTCAATTTTATACTGTAACCATTTTGATAAAGGATAGTAGTTTAAGCTGCTTTATCCCACACACCAAATATACAGTAATATAACATAGCTATGAATATTTTTAAATGCTTGAAAAAGACACAAATTAGTCATGCTGGCTCATGGTTTTGTTGGAACTTCCTGTTTTAGTTTGTTTTATTCATAAAGTATAACTTGTGTCTTGTTTAATTGACCTGCGTCATTAAATATTCCTGAGTAATACAGCGCTGCACTGTCTGCGTCATAGCACATGAATGGAGCTGATTGCACTTCTACTAATTTAGCTACCTATTAGCTCGCCAAGTTGTTTTCAAGTTGATCACCAAAGGATTGAGGAAAATTGCTTTATAAATCAAATTTAATCGTTAGATACCCCTTACCATAGACGCTTAACATTGTGCAGTAAAAATATCTATTTTTATTTCTATGCTCCTAAGTGAACCCAATATAAAATCAATTTATTGTTAACCTAACCCTAACCCTAACCCTAACTTGGAGACCCCCTTGATTTTGTCAATATTTTTTGGTGTAGCCATGTTGTGCCAATTCTTATATGTTTCTCAGAATTACATATTTTATATTGACTACAAACACAGTTATTTATTTATTAAAAATATGTGTTCTTATCTAATACTGACCTGTGCCTGGCTTAATCTTTGTGTAATTCTGGTTGGTTTAATCCTGTTATAGACCTGGTTTGAGCCTGGATTATTCTTTGTTTTTTGTTTTGCTTATTGGTTAAAAGGTGTTGTTTTACAGTGTTAAGACAAATCTAATTTTGTGTTACTCCAAATTGTGCTAAGGTTCAAGGTACAAGGTTCGCCAAAAAATCCGCCTCTTGAAAAAATAACGGTGATAGCCCTGCACTAAAGTGTTAAAATTAAATTATGTGTGCACATGGTTGGAGTTGACCCAATTTATCGGTTGATCAATTAAATATTGCAACAATGTTGTACTTCCAGGTCATGTTTTTATTGTAGTTCTCTAATGCTTGGCGTTTTATTTGTGTGTGAGTCATTATGAGTTATACTTATAGTCAGTTCATAGACTGAAAACACAGACATAGCCTACACATTCACAAAGTCACTAAAGACACTATTAAATAATACTTGTGCGTAATATGTGCGTAAGTGTTGTGTGTGCAAGAAAATAATAGCCTACAGTGCGTGTTTGAAGTACTGTAAATGTGGGAGATCTGGCTTCGATACTTTTCAAAGACGTGGCGATCAGTTATTATAATTAATTGTATCATTTCTGAACATATCGACCAATTAATCGGAAATCAGCTTTTATAGGGTTCTTTAAATTGATATCGGCCCTCAAAAAACATAATCGGTCGGGCCCTAGTTGCGTTTGACTGCAGCATTGTGACTTTGGGCTTTAAGTGGGAGAACACCCTGGACTGTGGCCAACTCACACCGGAAGGACACACAACATACAGACGCAGACAATCATTTACTTCACGTCTTTTCTTATTATAATACACTATTAAGGCTGATAGTCAATATACACTTAATATTGGGGTTCGAAATATCAGGAAGTCAATAGTTTCTCTTTCTATTAATCAATTTTAGATCTGTGGTTTTCAATAAACAAATAAAAAAATTATGAACTAGTTGTGTTATTGCTCATTACTAATAAAACAAGCTTAATATGTTTCTTACAAACACAATTTCAAGCACTAACCACCATCCACATCTGACACAGTAAAAGTTCCAATAGATAATTATACAACTTTTCTTTGGCAACCTCTGACAACCAAGTTAAAAAACAAACAAAAAAAAAACAACGAAATTAAAATAGCTCTGTTTTGAACGTCTCTTCAACTGTCTTCGATAACTGCCTCGCTCACAGCCTTTTACTGCCGCTTTTAAAACTTTAATTAGCCACTATTTTATCATATCCGAGCTCGATGATAACACGCAGCCCATTACCGACTTCAAATCTTTCCACATTACACACTCGTAAGATCATTAAGAATCCTATTTATCAGTACTGTAATTCTGTTTTATTGTTCGTTTTGCAGGAAGCTGTTAAAGTCCACCCTGGTCCTGATGCCTCTGTTTGGCGTCCATTACATCGTGTTCAACGCCATGCCCTACACGGAGATCTCGGGCATTCCGTGGCAAATTCAGATGCACTACGAGATGCTCTTTAACTCATTCCAGGTAAGGGAGAAAAAAAACATGATAATGAGATCATAAGCTAAATGCCACTTGTATGTTAGCACGTTTGTAAGGTCATACATGTGATTTACATATTCATGTGTCCTTTGCAACATGCAGCACAAACTAGGCTAATGTCTTTCTATTGGCTAGTCGTGATCTTTTGAATGTAAGCTATGTACTGGTGTTATTTTATTTGAAAATGCTTTTTTATTTTGACTAAGAGAAGAACTACTTCTAAAATCTATGTTCTTTTTTTTTTGCCTGATCTAATGGTTTCTATAGTTTTTGTTTAGTGGTGATTAACAGGAACGTTGAAACTAAAAGTAGCTTTTCTGTTGTTATGGTGACAGAGTATAACAGTTGGAGATTTAGGACTGTCATTACCCAGTTTCAGTGCCCAATTTGAGTCAATGCCCAAAACTTCTGCGCAAGCACATACTGTAAATGTTGTTCAGTGACCACAGCAACATCTACGAGGACAAACACAATGCTAAATGTATCATTTATCTTCTAAATGTGGTAAATAAGAGCTTAACATGTGCAGAAACATAATATTTACCTGCTAAAAAACTTTAGTACACAGCTCAGCGCAAAGTAACACCGAGGTCACCTGACATTAGTACTAAATTCAGCTGTAGAAGGTATGAGATTTTACATGACTTTACATGAATAAAAGTTAGGAAACTTTCTTAGGTGACATTATTTATCTCACATGATTAGCATATGACTGTGACTGACACTTTCAGTCATTACTGGCAGTAGAAATTTGAAAATATAATGCCTCCCCTAACTCTTCCCCAATTCCTCATTTAAAGGTGGGGTAGGTGATTTTCACACTGCAAACACATTTTAGGTTTTAAATGTGACAACTTTCTCTCATAAATCCTTAAACACATTGTTAATAGCAATATGTGTTAAGTTTAAGTTGCAATTTTGACTTAAAACTTTCTTTTTGTCTCTTTTAAAGTGAATCTGGAGAGGACCACCCAAGCTCAGCCAATCAGAACGCTGCATTCTACTCCTGATTAGAACACAAATTCTTTATTATTTAATTCAGAGACTCTGTGGGCTATTTTTTTCACAAAGTGCTGCATTTATCATAGTTTTTGGTTGAAGACACAAAGTTTACTTATTTACAAAAAGTTAGCTACTCCAAATTGAATTACTCAAGCTAATAACTAGCATGATTGACTCTAATTTGACAAATGACCCAAGTTGGAGAAAGACAAGGACATTTCAGCTGTTGCACAACAAATAATTTCTTCATAAATCAAACTCAAAAACATTACATGATTTTCTATTTTTACATGTCAGTTACAAACTCATATAAAGCAGAGTTGCAGCTACTTAAGATTTGCTGTCTGTTGTGTTTAAACAGGAAAAAAATATCTTTCTAACATTAGACTCTCGTGCATTTTTGCCACCTACTGCTCACACTTTTAATGCTGTGTGAGGTTATCCACTGACATCATTTTACTAAAAAATAAATAAACGTTCAGATGGATTTCTTTGCTTTTCGTCAATGGAGTTTAGGAAAAATGTGCTTTGTCTGGCAAAACAGAAACTGAAAGGAGCTTATGTGATATGTTGTCTTGGCGTTTGTGCAAAGCTTAGCTAGCTTCTTGCTACAGCAGTTGGAGATTTGAGACATTTAGAACTAATTTCTCCAAAACCAACTCAATATTTAATGGAAGGAGTGAAATATAATGAGTCAAACTGTCTTTATTGATGAGAAAAGCCCAAGTGTTCCTGTTGGACAAAATTTCTCACCATTGACCTTTCACGCATTTTTACCACTCACCGCTAACACTTACTATGTTATAAAGTCATTTACATAACCTCTGTTTGAACCGGTGATCTATTTATTTTTCTCGCGTGCAAATTAGCATGTGAAATACCAGATTAGCTCAGTGCTACGCCGTGTGGACATTGATGTGCTAATACCATGTTTTATCTGTTTTCGCAGGGATTCATGGTGGCTATTATCTACTGTTTTTGCAACGGAGAGGTAGGTGATCGCTGGTATACATTTCCAACCACACATCTACATGTATTTACGCAACAATTGCCCTTTTAGAGTTCATCTCCCCGTATAGGCTCTTAATCTCCGCTCCTTTGATGTCTGCTTAGTCTGATTAGGTGAAAAGCTATCATACAACCACGATTTCTAGTAATTACACATAAGAATTGCTTCATACAGTTCACACATGGCATATTTACGTATGAAATGCAGGAATCCGCTTTGAGGACAATAAGAGGACAAAGTTGGATTAGTCTAAGAGAGAAATTAAGACTTCAGTGAAAGTGAAATGGAGGTCATGAATCGCTCACGCACACTTTTTGGTCCCAAGCTAGAGATTTGAGTGATATATCTATTAAAAATGGACATGAACCGTAACGTAAAGTTGGCCTCTGATTTTCAAACGGATGAAGTAGGTGTTTAAAGTGATCTAGCTTGTACTTCCATTTCACAAACTCATGCAAAGGCTTAGGACGTCCACAGAACAGCTTATTCAGGTGACAAAAAGAAGCAGAGTGGAATTTCAAGTCCTTTTTTAGGGCAGGGCTGGGTAAAGTAGCTCAGGGATAGATGTAGATTCCTATTTGCTGACTTGTCTTCAACAAGAAATTAAACATATGACTAAAAACTACATTCATGCTTTGAGGGTTGTCTACTTCAAGGGATCTTCACCTTTTGGGCCTCGAGGCCTGAGTATTTATGTGCAAAGTATTGCCCAGTCTCCAAAGAAACATAGAGGTATGATGAAATGTAAAAACGTACAATAAGCATGTTTTCATGCTTTTTTACATCAACAAAAGAAAACATAACCACGAATTATTGTTGAAGCCACTTGCCGACATTTTCTTTAGATTATATAATCCAAAGGTAAATCTTAACCTACCCCAACCCCTAAATTTACCAATTTTAGTAACTTGAAGCCTAAACTTACCTGTAATACAAATGTCACCACGTGACTTCAACCAAAATTTGTGGTTATTTTACGCTTAGGCTCTACGTAACATATTCACGTGAGAATGTATATTATGTGTTTTTAGCTTTTTTTCTTCGGATACTGTGTTGGCAAAGTAACCTGGGGCCAATCTCATATTGATCTTAATATTTTACTGACTGTGAGTACCCCCTTGAGGGGCCCCGGTCCTATGGTTAAGAATCACTAGTTTACATTATGTGTTTGGATGCCTGTGTTTGTTACTTTGAAGGTCATTAACAAAAAGCTTAAGAATCATTGCTTCAGAATGTGAAAAACAGAACTAGTTTATTTCTATTTGCTTGCAGCAATCTAACTGTGTTCCCATCAAATTGTTTTTGTTGCATTCTAATAAATCACTGGGACTGTTTAAAGCAGTGCTGCTCCAAGCTCGACCCTCCAAGTGGTTTCATTTGACCCATGAACAGGTGCTGAGATTTGTTTAAGAATGCTGGTCAATGCCTGGACATTTTAATTTGAAAAGATTGTAAAAGTACACAAAATCTGTTTTATTCTGCTAAAACTGCTCAAATACAATTTAATTTAACTTTCTTATTGCGAAAACAGACTTGTTAGATGAAACAAGAAAATAGATGTGGAGCTCCACACGCTGCAAAGGCATTTATATTGGCCCTTCAAGAAAAAATAATATTCATTTTGGTCCACTGAAGAAAAAAGTTTGGGCACTGCTGCTTTAAAGTCTTAACCAAATTAGATAATCTTGAGCCTTACTTCTTCGTTAGTGTAATAAGTGTGAAAAAAAAACAAAAAGGTGATTAAATGCTAAGTTTTACCCCTAGAATGAAATGTTTCTAGTCTCGTCAAGATAGAACCAGTGTGAAAATTAATCAAGAGCCTCTTTACATTAGATGTCATAATTTTAAGTTACTTTTTCAGCTTGAAGCAATATTATAACTTATATCTTATAAAAGTGTGGTCTTGCATAAGCAGCTTTCAAAGCTTACTCCAAAATAGCACTTGCAGGTGCAGCTGAGTGATACATAAGAGCTGATTTCCCAGTAAATAGGCACTGAAGCTTATAGATTCTTGTTACATGAACAAAATCAGATAAATAAATTGGGTATATGGGCTCTTTAAAGTAGTAAAGCATGCAACCTTCACCCTCACACATTCTTATTTACTGAAATCTCCTTGTGATCTCACCTTCAGGTCCAAGCCGAGATCAAAAAGTCGTGGAGCCGCAGGACGTTGGCGCTGGACTTCAAACGCAAAGCCCGCAGCGGCAGCAACACATACAGCTACGGCCCCATGGTCTCCCACACCAGCGTCACCAACGTCACCGGGAGAGGCGCCCTGGCCCTGCACCTCACCACCAAACTGGGGCCCCTGCCTGTCAACGGCCACCGAAACCTCCCAGGGTACGTCAAAAACGGTTCGGTATCAGAAAACTCCTTACCTTCGTCAGGACATGAGCTGCACATTCCGGAGGAGGAGTCGTCGCAACAACCGCAACAGCAGCAGCAGCAATCACGACCGAGCGAACCGGAAAAGCCTCCCATTCTCGTAGAAGAAGAGCGGGAAACAGTCATGTGACCAAAAATTGTACATAGATCAAAATAAAATAAAACTGGAGCAATGTTGAAGAAGTCTCAGGACGAATTGGACACTGCCAGTTGTTTTTGTCTCCTGTGAACCGAGCCGGAACACTGGCGTCAGAGTGATCTCCGGACTTGATAACTTTGTTTCGTTGGATAGCATGAACTCTTACCACACACACTCGTACAGGGAATGTGTCTAAAAAAAAACATTGCCTTCCTGCTGTTCAAGGTTAAATAAGGCATGACTCTTCGACTGTGAGCGAAACTGAAGGAGTACGATGGCCTAAAAGGGACATTGACAACATAAATCGCAAAGCTGAACAGAATTAATGAAATATAAACAACATTAAGTTCAAATTTTTTTCCAAATAGGATTTTTTTTTTATGGATTCGTCCTGTTGTGACTTTTTATTAAAGGTTTACTTCAGTCAAGTTGGAGTAGTAAATTTCAGGAAGTAGAAATCTATAGCCGCACTATTCCCTACTTATTTTTGTATGTCCAGCAGGTCCAAAAGTCCTTCCCTCAAATTTCACACAATGCATCTGGGAAAGTAGCCTAGTATCGATGGTCTGTAGCAGGGTTGCCCAAACTTTTCTTCTCAAAGGGCCAAAATTTGCAAACTTTTTCTTCAGCGGGCCAAAATCTAAATGGATTCCCTGGTGGGCCGAGTTTGGCCCCAGGCCCCACTTTGGGCACTGCTGGTCTATAGACTGATCACTATTGACCATAATGCACCACAAAAGTAGGAAAAACAAAGTAGACAGCAACAGGTCTCTAACTGGAAAGTATACAACTGAATAAACACTATTGAGCTTGTGAAATTACTGTATAAAATACTGGTAAATAAACTGTTAGCTGTAAAGATGTTGCTAACATTAGCTATTTATCTTATTTATAGCAGAGATTGCTTGAGATTGCCATCACAGGCAGAAAGTAGAAAATGCTGCTGCTTAACACGTCTAAAATAAAACTGCCATACTAATATTAGTCTGTAAATATGTGCATGTCAAACAGTTTTGACCTATAGCCTATTACCCAGAGAATTTCATTTTATTGGAGATTTGCAGACTGTTATTTTTCATTCAAGCGACAGAGTCACATAAACCACAGTGAACAGAAAGTAGAGCACAGCGTGTCCAAATCAGCACATGATTGACTGCAATTTAAAGTCTATACCAGGACTATTTATGATTGAGGAGTGTGGACATTCAGACACAGCCTAGTTGTCATCTGCCAATATTTATACCAGCGTAAGTACAGATACTGTTGCATCAAAACCCACTAACACTGCTTTATCACTTACTGCTCAACAACTACAGCAGCAAATGTGGACTTACAAGAGATATTTTGTGTCAACTATTGAGATGAACAGCCTAAATATGCAAATATATCCAAGAATGCTAACGGCAGCTTTGAGCTAAATGCTAACGTGATGCCACAAAAGCAACCTCCATTTATTTTAAATAATTTTATTTTTTAAATATTTTTTCTGTATACCTCCATTTAAGTCCAGATGTAAATTGTTACTTGACCGATTTGTGGTAAAAATACATTTAATTCAGTAGTAAACATCAAGGTAAACAACAAGGTAAAAGGTTAGCTTGCCTTAGCAAAAGAAATTGTGTTACTCACTGTATCTATGGAATTTTTGACCTTTATGGTTGCTTGGTAACTGTTTTGAAAGTACCTTTACCTATGACTGCAATCGAATGTCCCCTCTAGTCTTTCCTTTATTAATAGTTTTATTAAATAAGTATCTTCAAACTGACATGATTGTTTTGCTCAAACTAAGGCTAACGTTAGCATCTTTACAACAAAGCTGTTCATTTATTGTTAATAGTCATGACTTAACAAAGCATTTAAAGACCGTTTATCAGCTTTATTTTGTCTAGTCTGGATAATACTTTTTAAAAGGCATTGTGGACATTTTTAAGTGCAATACTATTTTACATTCTGGCACTAAAAATGGTGTAACAGCAAGTCGCTCCAAGTAGAGATTAGTGTGGACCTTCAGACACAGTCATCGTCATGTTTGCTGCCCATGTCCAACCAAATCTTGCTTCTGCAAATCTTGCCAAGCTGGGAAAAACGGGCAAATGTTAAGTGAAATCTTAAATATGATTATTGAAACGTGTACTCTAACCTGTTATTTGTACTTTGACCTATAGAGCAAAGGATAGGTCAGCGTCTTGTTTGTGATTGGACAGGCTGACAGGAGAGCTGAAAAACTGCAATCTTACCATAATTGTCTCAAAATGTTTGCACCAATTGATTCTTGTAAGGTTACGTGGAGGTTAAGAGCACGGCGAAACGGGTTTCTGTGTTTTGATAACGGCATTAACCTTCCTCGCTCTCAAAGAAAACCCTTCAAACTTTGCTATAAAACGAGATCATCAAAGTAATCTGGCAAATGTTTGAAAACAAATTAGTTTTTATCGTCATTGGCACTAATTAGGAAAATGTTTTGATGAGTTATTAAGCCATGTAATTATAGAGTTATACCAATTTCAGAAATTACAACAAATATCATTGTCTTCTTATTGTTGGTATGACTTTATGTCTAGTTTGAAACTTTGCCATCAGAACCAGCCAAGTGTTTCTGACAAGTTTCTAATTGGACTAAAATGCAGCTAAGTATTTTTAATATGAGCCCATTTTTAAATTCTAAATCTAAAGTAGTATAGAGTAACGTTATTCACTTTGTTTTTTTCATGTAATAAAAAAGAAAGTCAATTTATATTCACAATCTGACACTTGCACATAGAAGCCGTTTATTTTCACCTTTTCAGAGGGTTAGCATTTACAGACAAACACATCTTTTATAAACACACTTTGGTCCTTTGGTGAAATATTCTCCTCATTTGTAAAGTATTTAATATTTTCAGAGAAAACCCACCCACAACTCACTGTTCACTGGCCGATTTTAACTTGGGGAAAAAAAAAAAAAAAAATATATATATATATATATATATATATATATATATATATATATAATATATATATATATATATATATATATATTTTTTTTTTTTTTTTTTTTTTTTTTAGACTGAGGCAGTAAAACCCCATGGAAATAAACCAAACAGGAAACAAACATGCCAACAGGAAGTTAGCATTTTTGAAAATAAATAAGCAACTGACTTCCGTGCACAGAGCCAGTAGATAATAAAGGAGTTTTAACCAATAACAAACAGAACAATTTCATTTCAAACTTATGCATTTGGAGCCACAGAAAGTAAAATTTCCCCCAAGGAGCTTTGAAATGCTTTTCACAAGTTTCAGAAGCCAGCGCATGTTCCCTCCCAGAAAAACTAATTATTGTTAGCATGTTAGCCATGCTAACAACAAGCTTTAGAGAACGTTGTAGATGGGGCACGGCAAACTGAATTTCATATAGACGTAAACCACCAAAAAAAGGTTATTTAAAATTGCTATATTTTTAACAATAAAATAACTTAAAATGAATTTTCCCGTAGCACAGCTTTCTTGTTAATATATCTATTCATGCTAAAATGTGTCCGCACTGTCTTGTCTACGTCTAATAATGTCCCATTTGTTCACCAAAATCCTTTGAAGTAGGTCTTTGTTGTTGTTAGCATTGTGGCTTACTGCTGTTAGCACACCGGCACCTTTTGCTTAAAACACATCCTGGTAAAAAGGTAAACAATTTTGAGGTTTAGAATGCATTACGTACTGTAAGTGAACAAAACGTGGACTGGTGAAGGAAGTTTAAAATTAATTATTTATGTTTATAAAATATTTTTAGAAGCAGAAAGCAAAAAAATAAAAAAACAAAGTATAGCCATTTCATTTAGCTACAAAATACAGGGCTTTTAAATCCACCAAATAAAGTAAAAAAAATAGAGGAAAATGTCACACTAACTTTAATGTCTTCACCAATATAATTTCATTATTTAGTTTTGTTTTTGTCATTTTACTAATTGTTTTGCTTTGCGATTTGTCCATGTGACATGTCCCTTAAAGGCCACCGTAGAGGAGCCAAAATGGCATCTCACCGAAGAAACTGGACCAAATCTGCATCAAAGACTTACCAATCCAAGCTCTAATTGTTTTGTTTTTTTCTTAACCTTTACATCTGTTAGATTTTTGTTTCTACATGGACTTCAGAACCCACTGCAGTATTAAAGGGACGGTACTCAGGTAATTGTTGTAGGCTCAGTAAAGGCAGCATATCACTTCTCACCGTTAGCTTCTAATGTTGATTACACACTTCTTTTTTTTTTTTCTTGTCGGATATGCCTTGATGTGAACACTTTTTTTCCCCCAAGGCGCGCGTCGGTTGAAAAGTCCGCAGTAATGACAGATCTTGTTAGCGCCGCTGCCTCTTCGTGTTTTCAAAGCTGCGCGGTGCACGGAGCGGTCACGTTTCCACAGGAATGTTAATTAAACGAAGATCTGCAAACACAAAAACAAAACCTTTTTTAATGTTAGGTACGGCGAACAGGAAAGCCCAAAATTCAACCACAACTTTATTATTACTTCTGACAGATGAAACAGTGGTATTGCTGCTTGTAATTGTATATAGGTCATAATGTTTACAGAGACATCAAAAGTTGAAATTCTCGTGTTGAGCTAACGGTGCAAATGTGCAAGGACCAATGGTAGTTTTGTTGTCTTTTGTTTTCATGTTTTGCCATATTGTACATAGTATTTTAAGTAACGGGGCATTGAAGCTAAGATTTACATGAAGAGTTTGCCCAGATGGTTTACCTGGTTGTCATTTAGGCCTTTAAAGCAGCACCGTGTAACTTTTCAATTCTCCTCTAGCATTTTTTGACAGATAACAACATGAAGTTTAATGCTAATTAAGGCTAAATTGGGTTGTTCAAGTGTTTTTTTTTTCCACTTCAAGATAACTTTCACACTTAGATTCATAAGGTGCTTTTTCTGGGAATTTATTTGGATAGTTTCTTGAAATGTATTTTAAAAGGCCTAAAAGTGTTAGAAGTTGTGTGGTGCCTATAGACAGCCAATCACAGCACAGATCAAGCCTGCACTGTTTCCTGTTTATCAAGTATTCAACGTGACGTCAAAATATTGAGGATTCGTGAAATGTGTAACTTTTTCTATGAGGCACCTTATTTCTTCTTGAAAAGGACAAGGCACAAAAGCTAAATATATATATATATATATAGCTATCTAAGTATCACCCAATGTAAAGTAAAAAAGAAATTATTATTTTACTGAAAGTATGGTATATTTTTGAGGTTACATAGTGTTGCTTTACAACTGTATGAACAAATGGTATGAAACGAGCCTTTTTCAGAGATGGGATAAGATAAGGCACACAAGATTGGGTCCATGAGATTGTGACGAGACAATGTTTTTCTATAATGTATATAATGCAATGTATAACTTCTGCTTCTTAAAAGGTGTAAATTAAAAACCCCTTTTGCTGAAGCCAAACATAAACAAAATCTAGAACAGATCATGTGTGCAAAATCTTGTGGCATCAGATCTTGTCCCATCTCTACATGAATTATTTGTATACATTCAGTTTTCAAATTACTCTAACTAATGGTTTAAATTCTGAGTCACGATGGCATTCTGACAATCGAACCTCTGCATTGCTCATCAGAATTTAAGTGCATCTTTGGAATTCCAAACATGTTTTAATTAGGACAATTTACGCCTTTATCAAAGATGTGTGGACTGATGTATTATTGAAATGTTCATCTGTTTATGGGTTTCAGACAAATGATTTCTTTAGATTTACTGAGAGCTTGTTATTTTTCTCAACTCGGTTTCCCAGACCTTACATTGTGTTGATAGGCATGCTAGCAGATTTGCCCATAAGGTTAGGGGTTAGTTTTAGGAATGCTCTGATACCCCTACATACAGTTCCACTCCACCATGGTCTTCGCAATATTTTAGGCTGCACTGATCGAGGACAGTTCTATGTCCTCTGTACAAGGCTGCACCACAGCTCTGCCACTCAATCTCCACCATTTTTTGTTCTCTGCCAGAGCCCGGCACTTCAAGTTCTACAAATCAGAACAAACTAAGCAGAAAAAAGAATGTGAACAACGTTTTGCAAATCGTCCTTGACAGCTAACTTATGTTAGTCACTGAAACATGGATAGAAGAAAATTGGATTGGTCTTGTTTTATTAAAAGTTAATGCTTTAATACCCTTGAGCTGGAAGAACAGGAAACTATTGCAAAAATAGGTAAAGAGCAAAATCATAACAAGAATTAGCTGTACTTTCAATCTACCTGTCAAGTTGCATTTTAACCCTCACCCATGGTCATTATCTTTTGATTATGACCGAAAGAAAAACATTGTCAATAAAAGTGATCGAAATGAGTTTTCTCCCTTGTGTGAGGAGCTCAGTCACTTAGGAGAAACTTAGAGAGGAGCAGAGTAGGGGGAGACCACAGGGAAGACCCAGGACATGTTGAAGGGACTACATCTCTCGAGTGGCCTGGAAACATCTCAGAAAGTGTGTGTGGACAGAGAAGTCTGGGTGGACAGAGAAGTCTGCCTGCTCAGACTGCTGCCTCTGTGGCTCAATCTCAGATGAAGCAGACAAAAATGGATGGATACTATTTTCACAAACTTTACTCTTTGCTCATGCATTTGTTGAGCTTCTCGGGGCTCTATAACCCAGCACAGCGACTCAAGCTGAGGCAGTGCAGCAACTTTGGTGGCGGATTGTGGCGCAGAGAAACTGCATGTAGTGGGATCAGTAAGCTTAGGGCTTTGTGAAAGTTTGCTTAACTGGGTCATGAGGAACAGCGCTGGGAAAAAGACGCTAGCGAGTTTTCCAATTCAAATGATATTTCAATTTTAATTGAGCCATAACCATGAACTTGAAGCTAACATTACCATGTCCATCCTTCAAAACAGAAAATAAAATGTGTGTCTGAAACTCATGAATATCAGACAATGGTGCATTACCTTGTCATAGCCTCAGTCTTCATCGGCAGCTTCAGGGTGACGCGTGTTAACAGCTGTTCTACTGTCACACCAGCTGTCATCGTACGCTGCTGACAAAGACAGAAGTGTTTGTCAAAGAAAATGTCAGAGTAATACATCATCACTTACCTCATCTCGTTTTTCTGATGAAGATGAGCAATTACACTATTCTAAAAAGACTAAATTAATGTTTGAAATGTACAATATTTTAAAATAACTGCACATCAATCAGTTGCCCTTTGACATGAAGTAACGCTTTGGACGAGGTGATTGGTTGCCAGGTGCACTGCGAGTCTTCTGATTGGCTGTAATCGATTTGAATATAACCGGTTTTGTGTAATGAGTTTTCCAAATCTTACAATTCAAACTCCTGCCGCTAATTGGGAGAAAATTAGTTTATTAAAGTTTAATTTTGCCACTTTGGGCTTGCGTAGAAGTCAGAATGGGCAGAACATTAATATTTAGGACTGTTTAGCCCCGGGTTCAGGGTCCAGCTTTAGGAGCCGTTTGTTCAGAGCTGTCTAACTAACTCATGTCTGAAGAAATCCAATGAGATCAGTTTTTTTATATATCTTGTTTATTTCTTCATCACTTCATGATCAGAACTTTTGCTTAATGACAAGTCGTGTCTGTTTATTCCATGCCTACATACCGGGTGCTTTTCTAAACGCTAAAAATGGTGATGTTGATTTACCTTGCAGATGAAGTGAAGGGTTTATTTTTGGGCGTAATCAGAAGTCCTATTTGAACCTGAAATATGCCAGCTGTGTTTCTCCAGTCAGTGCAAAGTCAAGCGTGTGATTTAATGAGGGATTTCTCAAAGTGCCTTTTGACGCTGTAGTTTTAGGGTTCAGCAATTTTGGACTACGATTTGACTAATTGGATATGTTTTAATAATACATACAGCCTATCATTTATTTAAACATGTCTATAAATAACGTGAGTTTAAAGCTGTAGTAGGCCAGAATATGCAATAAGTAAATACAGAGAAAACTGCACAACTATACCTAAACTACTATAAAGTACTAGGAATTATTCATTTGAATTGCTTGATTTACATAACTTTTTTTATTCTGTTGTTATGTGTTGTCAACTTGATAGATGTTAGTGCAAGCTTTCAGTCGTTGCATTTTACAGCAAAAGAATATGAAGTTTTGTAAAGTGAACATGTGTTAACATTTCTGTCAAGTCAAGAATTCTGTCAAAAGAGCTGAAGAAGTAAAGAATGAGTGGCAGATTTGTTCAGTTGACAGAATTCTTATTTATTTTGCATTTGTGAATCAAAATTCTAGTATTACCATACAAAAACAAAAAAGAGTACCAACTGCTTGAATGGTTTAACAAATGTATATTATCACACACCTATTGATTTCATCTCCAGTTGGTAGCATAGTTATTTGGGGGACCTGATCTGAAAAGTGTGTAAACCTCTGCATTTGAAAGTAAAATGAGAGTCAATGCTATTGCTAATCAATTAGCATTAGCGTTAGCTTCAGCTTAAGCTTAAAAAGTACAAAGTGAGTAATTAAAGATAACTTTGTTTTTTACAAAATGGGGTTTTAAAAAGGCTAAGCTAGCAATCAGTTTGGGCTGTTCCCCAGAACTGATGTCCCCAGTTCCTTCTTATGGTACCTTTCATGATAGAGGTATGTACTTGCTCCTCAGATGTACATTTGCTTATCTTTTTTATTTTTAAAGTTTTTTTTTTGTTCCTCAGTAATTTAATTCTCAAAACAAATAACGGTAAGGGTTATTCCTGCCGTACACTGGGAGTTCATTGCGGGTTCTGCAAGACTTAGAAAGTGCTTAAAATCAATGCCCTTGTACACAGACCTCGGAGCAGTGCAGACGCTCTCTCGGGTGTGCAGAAAGAATCTGTAGAATCTCTAGAAAGTGAATCCACGTGGCAAACTCCTCCCGTACTCTGACTGTGAGGCTGGTTCGATTCGGGATACATGCGGTTGATTGTACACCAGCTCCAGTCCACTGCAATTCACATTTGCCCAAAGTTGCACAGATTCACATGGATTCCTGTGAGAATACTCGTATTATGACTTGAAAGTCACATCGGATCGCTATGACCTATCTGAAAATAGACTATATCTGGATTCTTTCTGCACACTCGCACTGCTCCAAGGTGTGTGTACAAGAGTACATTGGTTTTAAGTACTTTCTAAACCTGCACCAAATTTACACAGTGTACAGGAAGGGTTAGGATTACGAACAGTTAGAATGGTCAAGGTTAAGGGAATTGGGTAGGTCTTAGAACATCATCAGGTATAAATAAAAGGCAGAAACATGCAGGTAATTGGCAACATAAGGATTATAGTTTATGTTTCTTACGTGTTTCAATTTCCAAATTATTCTGAGTTGGCAGCAAGAACAGAAAAAAGTAGGTACCTTTTTAAAGGTACTTACTAGTACCTTACTAGTAAGTACTTAATTCTAGAGAATTAGAATTAGCCTTGAAAGCTCCACATTAACCAATGCTAACATTTTCTCAAAATAAGCTCAGTGACACAACAATGAAAGAAAATATATCATTATCTGGTATGGTAATTATTTTATTAGTCATTTGCTTTCACAGTTGTCTTTATCAAATGGTTGAAGACAAGTTTATGATCTGCACAAAATATTTGAACACTATACCTACCTACTAAAGCTTTAAACTCACTTGGGTTATTCTGGCACGACTTTGCAAGTTGACTGTAATAAATCCATTTCTAACAACCTTTTTTCTGAACTAAAACACATTTTGACAAGGATCGAGCACTTTACTGTTACCCTCCAGTATTTGTCAATTGATTGTATCTTGTAAAACGATTGTGTATCAGGATCACTGTATATTCTTACTGTAATAATGAGGCCAATAAGCATAGAGCTAAGTATTGTTTTGGAATACGTCTATTTTCTGTTGTTATTATTTATGCGGCCGTTGGTGGTGGAGTCCAGGTTCCATCTCACTCCATTGTGTTGTCGGCACTCTGTACATATCAATGTATTCAATAGGTAAAGATGTTTCTATAGTCTGATGTTCATTGGTGAATAAAAGGACAAGTTTGCTGTACAAAAGTGGTGTGTGTGTTTGTTATTTCTTCTTATAAAGTTAAGATGCTTTGTACAAATTCCCAACGGAGGTTTCCCGGAAGACCCTGGACTCCCGGATGATCTGCGAGATTCCCAGAGGAGATGCTGTAAGTCCCTGGAGCGAAGGAGAAGGCGAAGGGATTTCTGCAAAGTTGCTCGAATCTGAGGAAAATGGATGAGTGGTTTGTCCAGGTTCATTTGAGAGTCAAGAAATAGCATATGGAAATAAGAACTGGAATGAGACCTAAATCCCAAGATGGTATCGCTTTATTTCATAATTCAAAGTGGAGCGGGAAGGTTAGGATTCAGTGGTAGATGGCAACTGGTTAATGGTTGATGACTGATAAGAGGTGAGGACATTCTCCAAACAAAAGAAAAACAGAATCTAATTTCCGCCATTTATTTATTTATTTATTTATTTTTTTGGTAGATAAAAGGATTGGTATAGCTGATGTTGACAGGTGAGACCTGAATGAATAGATTTGGCATATTTGGGGTTTGACAATTTATCTTTAAAAGTTGAAGGTAATTGAAATAAAACATTAGAAACCTAACATAAAATAAATAAATAAATGTTGGTGGAGATATACAAAAGTCCTATTAAAAGTTTAGGAAATTTGGAGACATTTTTTATTTGTCGGTTTACAGTTGAAACTGAGTCTGATTAATTCCAGAATTAATCCCAGACTCTAAATCGGAGGAACACAATGTGATTTTCATTTTAACCTTCCAGGTGCTTTATTTTGTTTTTATTAGATATTGAACAAAAATACATTTTCAAGAAAAATTGGACGGCCCTTCGAAGGAACGCTGGAATTAGAAGGGGAAGTTGTTGTTATATTCTTATTGAAAGGTGTTTTGTTTTACGAAATGCTGACCTAGGAATGACTGAAATAATAACTTTTCTAGACATGATCTTTTTACATTTTTGACTTAATTCCCTAGATAAACAACAAGAGACTTTACACATTATGTGCGGGTGCGTTGGATATAATGGAAGCTGCCCAGTACACCATCAGTCATCAAGGTATATTAAAAAATCTATTTGCCTGAAGAAGATCTCACGATCGAAACGCTGCACAATGATAATATCTCGGGATCCTTTTGTCTTCAAGCATTGTCTTAATTCCCTAAAAACTACACTAAAAACTTTACTGAAGCATTAATCTTATTTATTGAAGTAAAAAGTAATTTCTAGTTGTGAGACTTAACAATAGCAAAACTATCAAGGCAAGGATGAAAATTGTATAGGTTACCGCAACTCTGCTACAGGTCAGGTAAGTCATACTTAAACAAACATGAACATTTTTCCTGAATTCATTTGTCTATTCATGACATATCACGACATGTTTCCTGTACTTTAAGGTCAACACACACACTGGGACGCTCTACAAATTATGACCTCTGTATTTTCTATAATGTAATGGGAGATGACCCTGGATCTATACATGGCCCCGCTGGCACATGTAGTTTCTTCTTTAGTGTAGTAAATGCGTATATAAAGTTAGCAGTTTGAACCAAATATACCCACTTCATACAATCATTTTAAGCATTATCAGTGTTCTTGATTATTATACCTGCGGCTGTTTAAACAATTATTCCAAGCGGAAAGACACGCTGTGTGTGCGTTGGCCCTTATGTTCAAAGTGTTGGTGCCATAGCAACAGGTTAATTCATGCATCATCCAAGCTGGAGGTTCAATAGCTGCTCAGTAAGTTGTTATGTTCGAAAACAGCACACTTGCTTATGAAAGTATTGAGTGTGAGAATGGTTCGGTTGAAAAAGCCTGTCATTACCCGAGCTATGATGCAGTTTGATCTGGCACGTCCTTCAAATACATTAGCTTAAAAACATGTTTGTTCAGTCTTCTCTCCACTGTGGCCTAAAATTGGACTACTTCATGGAGTTTATTCTTAGACAGAAAAACAAATGTGATTACTCAGCTAAGGAGTGCTTTTATCCTGTGGGCCAAAATGTTTTTTTCTTGGACAAAATAAATTATGTTGTAGCGTGCAGAAAACCTTTTCTATGAGAATATACTTGTTTTGGTGTGTTTTGACAATCTATAACACATAAGTTCAAGCAAGTTTCATCACTCTTTACCTATTTGAGCACCACTGATTTTGCTCGAAATCCTCAAAACTTGAAAGT
The DNA here is from genome assembly GCA_038363315.1 of Mugilogobius chulae. Taxonomy (NCBI): domain Eukaryota; kingdom Metazoa; phylum Chordata; class Actinopteri; order Gobiiformes; family Gobiidae; genus Mugilogobius; species Mugilogobius chulae. The sequence continues at coordinate 17,028,891 of CM076395.1, forward strand.
CTGAAAGAGAGGTGTGGTCCTGCTCTCAAAGTCTTTTGTTTCAGGTTTGTGTTAGTGTGAATTACCTGAGCTGTGGAGTCAAAATGTGGGTCTTTGTCACATTGTTGCGATCGTCGATCAGAAGCACGTTTACGTCCAACACCATCCATGTCTACATCCTTTTCAGAACTTTGCCCAAACTTTCTACAAACATTTTCATCCTGCCATGATAACACAATTGTACTTCAGGGTCATAAATAGCAACACAGTGACAGAGTGGTTAGTACTCTCGCCTTACAGCAAGAAATTTTCCAGGTTCGACTCTTGCACGACCCATGTTTGCATGTTTCTCCCTGTGTCTGGATGGTTTTCTCCAGGCTCTCCAGTGTTCCCACCAACCAAAACACGCAGGTTAGGGAATATCCTCCAGCTACAGTAGTCCAACTCTTGTAAGAAGATCTGGAGATGAGCCCCCGAGCGCTGCACTATGAAGAAGCTTCTAAGACATTCAAGAATGGGTCAAATGCAGAGAAACAATACCTGCTTATACCTGGTCATTCCTGCTTGTCAAAGCCTGATCTCATCAGATCTCAGATGTTAACAAGATAGGGCCTTGTTAGTACTTTGATGGGAGACCGCTGCAACACCAGGTGCCACAGTGGGACGACAAGAGTGGATTGTCATTGTGTCCTTGGGCAAGACACTTAAATCACATTGTCTCAGTGTCTGCGTACACTGGGTGAGTGGATACTAGGATAGATTTTAAAGCACTTTGAGTGTCTGGAAAGGTAGAAAACTTTACTTTAGTTTGTTTTAAGTTTTTTAATTGTTGAAAATAAGCTATTTATTGGAGACTGTAGCAAAGAGTAGTGTTACTTTAGTTAAACTGAAAACACAGACCTAAGCAGTCACACAGGACTAAAATGACCTGAGGACATTCAGAGAAATTCTAAGAAAACTTTAGAGACATTTTTACCGACATCAGGTTCACATAGAACCTGAAACTCAGATGACGTTCGTAATTCCATTTTACCTGAAGTTCTGATCTATATGAGTAGTACTTGTGCCTTTAAGTGACAAAATATGACTTAACTTACCAGTCTTTGGCTGTCTGATCTAATCTATAGTGATTACACAAACAGACAGATAACCTATATGTCCTATCATTTCCAGGAGAGATTAACTGACATGAGATCTTGTTCTATGAAAATGTGTATATGTTTTGGATCTGATTTTTGACCTTTGTGCAACTAGACTCAACCCTTTATGCCAAGTTTCTAAACCTGCACTCAAACTGTGAATGGACTCCACATGAACTAAAACAACGGCTCAACTTTGACAGAGAACAAAGCAAAAATAAGCAGCTCTGTGTGACGGCATCCTTCACACTTCTAACTTCCTTTTATTTTGTGCAGCTATAAGATTCATTTTGTTCAAATAAGAAGGTCTACAAAGTTCCCCAGCACTGCGGCAGAGTAATTGAATGATTAGAGATTGTAAACGGCTCACAGTGGTTGCAGTGGAGTGGTACTTGGTCCACGGTTGCGCATGACTCGAGCTGACGTCCTTATATTACGGCTGCTTATTTTAATGCATCCAGGCAGAAGCAGTACAGGAGGATCAGCTGAGGTTAAGTGCAACAATAACAGGATATAGAAGTCTGGAAGGTCCACAAAAGAAAAGACGCACTTGTTCTTATACAAGGTTTGAAAGCTTTGGAAACTTTTCTTCTTCAGAACTTTGCTCGTTAGGTTTGCACACAAATAAAGAACAGGAATACAAGCTTTTTGTTTGTTTGCATTTTAATGTAGTGTAAATAAATAAATAAATATACAGTACATTCATAAATAAATAAATATGAACATACAGATGGATTGTGTACCTCAAACAGTTAGTAGCACCATATCATAATAAACAATTACTGCATATCCCAGTGTTTATTTTATGGTTGGAATTTCTCTCAACATTTTGCCGCTCATAGCTTCTTAAGTGCTGATAACTTGTCACTGTCTTAAAGAACATAAAGATGACAATACCAGCTTGTCACTGCCTGATCCCATCAGATCTCAGTCTTCGAAGAAAACGTATAGCTACAACGGAAGGACAAAAGTCAATATGCTACAAAAAGCCATAACGTAAAATAACCATGAGTCGTTTTGTTTAAGTTTAGGCTTAAAGGTATTAAACTAGGTAATTTTACAGGTGGGGCTGATTATTTACATTTTGTCTTTTCGTAACTTATTGACATAAAAAGGCATCATAACACACAATGAAACACAATGAAAGTATGTTTTTGATTTGTTGTGTATCTACGTTTTATTCAGAGATCTTGGGTAGTTTTGTGGGAGGTTCATTCATTCATTTTCTACCGTTTAATCCCATTAGGGGTAGTGGCCTTAGGCGAGGGAACACCTTGGACAGTGGCCAACTCGTCGCAGAGTTAGACAGACAACCATTCACTCTCTCATTCAATCACAGGGGAAAATTACAGTGATGCCCAATGAACCTAAACGTGCATGTTTTTAGAGGTGGGAGGAAACCGGAGTACCCGGAGAAATCGTGAGGTGTTGATACGGTCCAACCCGGCAGTCGAACCCACAACCTCCTTATTGGAAGCCAGAGCTCTAACCACTCTGCGCCTCAAATGAATTAAAAAGTACATTATCATTTCTAAGTTCATAATTGACACAAGGTCAAAGGAGAGGACCATACACAGTCTGTACCAGCCCAAGTTGCCGTGTTGGCCAAAGGTGGCGTGTTGACCTCTGTCAATTGGCCGACTGTGCTTCCTGCTTTTTGGGAACCATCTGTGATAAATGACCTAGAGCTGGAGTGAAATTACATTAAGCAGAAGCCTGGCTAGTCTGGGCAGAACTTGAATAGAAGACCGCTGAAACCTTACGGTGTCACGGCGGGACGACGGTTGTTGTGTCCTTAGGGAAGATACTTTACCCTTATTGGCAACAATGAAATAGAGAAGTTGATACAAATTGCAGTAACAGTTTTGCCTATGTCAGTATGCCCCAGGGCAGCTGTGGCTAGAGGCTTACCACTTTCAAGAGTTAGGTGACTGAATGATGCAAAACATGAGAGTCTTTGTGTAACATAAAAAGTGCCATACACAGTAAATCAAATGCATTATTATAATAAAATGTATTCTTTTAGGCAATGTCATCAAACATACTTGTGTCCTCACGCTTGTGTGATGAATCCTGTTGTTTTCCATCCATAAATCACCACCAAGCAGAGACAGTATTTCTGTCATCACTACACCTAAACACCTCCACACAAAACTCACACTCAGTGCTCGACGTGTGAAAGGACAAATGTAGAAACAAGTGCTTTTTGTAGACAAGTCAAATGTAGATCCTCAAAAGAATATTTAAATGACCAAAGCAATGAAATGAATCCATATTATGTGACAGAAAAGTACATTTCTCTAATTTGTACTCTTTTAAAAACTAAATTTAATTAAAACATTGTCAGAGAATGCTTTTATTTACAGTTTATCTATAGAACAAGCTTTATAAACATCAGTGCAGTTGTACCACCTTCAGAAGCAAGTGTCAAAACATTCACTTTTAACATTTTTGTCCAGTTGATTCCATTTTCTTTTAAGCTGCTTGGACGAGTAAAGGATTACAGAGACAAATGTATCGTGACATTACGTCCAGATGATGAAGTAGTCGTGTGATATCTTGGTTCAGCTGCAGGATCAGACACTTTGTCACTTCCTTCTTATACGATTGAAAATAATCTTCACTTTGAAAGACACGAGAAATGAAAAGGGTCATAAATGAAAAGACACCATTTTGGCACATATTTATATTCATGCACCCAACAGCCACAATACGCTCACATTAGTCAAAATGAACTGAATTTACTTAAAAAGAGCTCAAATCACTTCATTTTTGTTAAATAATATTTTCATGTTTAGTTATTCGTTTTTCTAGATGATGAGTTGTCATCATTTTTCTAGTTATACTTTGCCAAACTTAATGTAACTTAAATCAATCTAAAGTTATGTAAAAATAACAATAACACAAAACATTTACCATGAAATCAAATACCTGACTTTTAGTTCAATCAATTGACTTTACGCTTTTTTAATTCTTGAAACTTGGCAAAATGTAACTCAAGTAAATTATGGCAACTGATGACCTTGAAAATGTTGAGTTTTATAAGATTTGTTGGGTTTATAGTGTACAGAAAATAATGGAAATTTGATGATTGACCTCATTTTGATGAGTCACATGTAATAATGCTTCATTGTTGGTCTGTATAACATCCAAATCATTGTTGTTTGGTTTGAAAGCATACTTTTTCTTCAGTGTTACCACACAAAGTAGTGCTTTTGATTCTTTCGACCAATGGAAGCCAACACTGTCAAAGAAAATGTAGATGTACAACAAATGAATACAAGATGTTATGATGTTTTTTTAAGACAGGGGATTTACCCATTAAACTCTAAGAAAATGTCGCCAAGTGTCTTCAACAAAAATGGTGGATGTTTTACACTTTAGCTTTTCGTAACATTGACGTAAAAAGGCATGAAAACATACCTATCGTACATTTTGACATTTATTGTGTATCTACGTTTCTCCGGAAACTGGGCTGTTGGAAGCATAAAGGATGACAAAAACTGGTCTGATGATGGCCACCCCTCGGTGACAAATAAGCACCGATCAGCTTTTTCTGTTCATATGATCTCGATATTTTAATATCTGCATACCGATATCACCGATACCAAAAACTGACATGTTTTTTTTAAAAACTATACATTTGTCTATTGTGTTCTGTAACTGCTGTTATAGCGCAAGTCACAACTTAACAACTTAATCTGAAAATGCCCAATATTATGAAATGCTAGATCACATCACCTGTAATAGTCTCATTATGTCCAAAAAGCAAATAAACGCAACCGATATCATAGGTCGATACCATCACAAATGCCGGACACGATATCGATCAGGACGACGGCATCCAATCACAGCATAGCTCAGTGATGATGACAACACTACAGTAAAGTGGCAGATCAGTGAATCACAACTTCTTTGTCTTGATTACTCTCTATGCATGGTATCACGCTTAGAGTGCCTAGGACCTAAATCTTCTTTACAGATTTAACAAATTTCATTTTACACAATTTACAAATTTTTAAATTTCACTTTCCTGAACTCATCACATGGAATGCAGCTCAGTTCTTTTTTAGGATTAAAAATGTACTTTTTCTTCACAAATAATGACATCACACTGTGAAGTTGCTTAGCAACTATGTAACAACTTAAGACAACAGTCTACTGTAACGTAACAGGCTTTTTCTACATGAAAAATATAAATACACAAGAACTGCTCCTTTGTGTGTTATTAAACATGTCCTCGTCTTAATGTGATGTCATCAGAACTATATAATATATATATATATAATATTAATATATAATATATATAAATATATTATTTATATATATATATATAATATATATATATACTTTTAAACTTCTCTTTACAAACATGGTCCTGATTCATGTAAAACTATCATTCTATTTAAAACATGTAATCTGCCAAATTAAGATAAAGCTGCACTCTCATGTAGAAATGTCACATTTATGTTTTTATCATTTTCAGGTCAACTTTTCCAAATAGTTGGAAAAACGCCGTAAAAAGAATATATTCAATTCAAACGACCTGACTTTATTCCAAGTGCCTCTGACAAGTGCTCACGCACCACTATTTGTGAAACAATAAATAAAAAAATCTCTCTATATTTACAAATGTGATAAAAATCATAGAAAAATAGAGCTCTGAAGTCTGTAAGAGTTCACTTCCTTTTGCCCTTTGCTGATCTCCTGGGTTTACTGTCCTCCTCCTCGTCATCATCATCTTCCCCTCTTTTAGACTCACTCCGTTCTGCTTTCTCTCTCTTCTTCTTCTTCCTCGTCGCCCCTTCTTCCTCCTCTTCCTCCGGCTCTTCCTCCTCCTCTTTGGCACTTTTCTTGCTCTTTTTGGGTTTCTTCTCCGGTTTCTCGCCGTCCACTTTGCCGGAGACCGTGGACACTTCATCTTTCTTTTCGGGCTTAGCGGCTGAAAGAAAAAAAACACACAGAACAAAAGTTAGTAAAAAAGCAAAGTCATGTGGAATAATTGGCAGAAGAGACGGAAGAGAGGGAGAGAGTTTTGGGAAGTGTCACAAAAGACCTTTAGAAATACATTGTCATTGTTATATTTGTGCTTTTAGACTCTGTGGATGCGCTCTGTGGTTTGTTATGGAGCTAAAGTTGAAATGTTGCTAATAAACTGGAAGGACAGCTGTTGGAATGTTGTAATTAGCATTTAGAGAGAAGTTATTATAAAACGGGAAGAGCAAATGTAAAAGGCACAATAGCTATGGAATTTTTTGGGCTTCATTAACCCGTCTGTTGTCCCTAGGAAGGTTTGATCCCGTTGGATTTTGTAAGTCTGCTGTTTCATTATCAACAGCTCAGGAAATAGGATGTATTAAAATGTATTTTTTTAAAAAGAGTTGTCTCCAGGGTCATTCTGACACGGACGTTTAAAGTGGCACTGAACAATATTGTGGATTTTTTGACGTTGCATTGACGTCACCACAGGAAATTGATAATAGTTAATTAGGTTAAGGCACAACATCTATGGCCAAGTTTAGGATTGGGACACAGGTGAGGGTTAGCACCAGTAATTTAAAAAATGATCTAGCATTAACTGCTAACTAACCTGGCTCACACCAGATGTTGTGAACTCTAATTTGAGTTCTTCCACATTATCCATCTGAAACTTCCTCCACTGAAAACGTTCACAAAAAGGTGGGACGTTTAATTGAAATACTTTGAGCTAATTGTGACTTGTCAACTAGTAGGCACTAGTTTGTATTTTGTTTCCAACAAGTCTTCTAAAACAGAATTAAGTGGTGCAGAAACATGTTCATCCACATCTTTGTTTGCTTGATTCAGACTTCAGACACTACTTGAAGCCCTCTTCTCAAGCTGCAATGTGATTGTGCTGGTAAACCACTGATTCCAAACCAATCTCACTGGTGGAAGACCAAATGGATTTCTCTTGAGTTTGTGAATTCACTAATATTGTAAGAGAATCTATCTGGCTGGCCGAGTTACTAACTAACTCATGACAAGGGAAACTGGCACATTTTACCTCACTTTTGATAATGAAATCATCTGAAATACAGGATATGGTTGGTTACTGCTTGTTCATTGACTACAGGCGGAATTAGCATTCATGCTATAACCAGCATCTCTCTTATGATCTTTGTCTTGGATAATGTATTGTTGTGCACAGTCCCCTGTACAAATAAACGGATACCACACCATACCATTATTAGTAAATGCCTAACTATTGTGACACTTGTTGGCGAGGAGTGTGAAATCTTCAGTTGTTCTTAGGTGTTTCAGAAAAAGGTAACAAACATAAGAACATTTTGCAATGATTATTTGTCTCACAGTCGCAGTAAGGCAAACGTAAAGGTCACAGGAAAACAAATATTCATTGAATGTAACGGTCTGGCCACATTGACTCCTTGTGTATGTAATGAAATGAAAAGCTAGCACATACAAACTGTGTTGGCTATTTTATACACTAGAGGTACCACAGAGCAGTGAAGCTGCTCTGTTGTACTGATACTTTCTCGTCCACAACAAGGACCAACCAAACCACTATTTGAACTGATCAAACAGGCTTAGGGTGGAGCACCTGCTCAAAGAGCAGAACTAATCTCTGATCTCTATGAATACAGTCAGTTTCTCAGGTCAACACAGTCTCTGAAGAAAACATAGACATACAACGAAATGTCAAAATACATAAGCACATTTTCACTAGCCAGACTGGTGCCACCCAGTGCCTCCACTCATCTTCATTTGACTCCAGCTACTAGGTCAGGTTTCACAAGACTGCAGACGGCAAAAAGCAGAAAGTACTTTCATCCAATCAGTGTGCAGGAGTGGAGTGGTTCTTTGGCTAGAACCAACTCGAGTAGAGATAGCAGACTGTATGTGTTCTTCTCTTTTGACCTTGTGTCAAATATCAACTGATAGAACTTATATGATTTTGTATCTTCTAATTTGCAACTTTACCACACAGAAACATCAACATGTTCTACTTCCTGAATGACAAAACGATCAAAAAGTAGTGATTGGTTAAATAAAAAAAGTCCCCGCCTACTATGAAGCGAACGAGCCCCAATGATGCAATGTCAGACTCATTCCACGAAGTGAAATAAAACCCGCTGATGCATCAGGCTACGTTTTCACACCTTTTTACGTATATTTTTTACCATAAGCCAAAACGTAAAATAACCACACATTTTGGTTGAAGCCATGTGGCAACATTTTCTTTGGGTGTAACGGGTAAGTTTAGGCTTCAAATTAATAAAAGATTAAGATTTACTTGTTAAACCAAAAGAGAATGTCGCTATGTGGTTTCAACCAAAGTATTGGTTATTTCACGTTTTGGCTTTTCCTAACACATTGACGTAAAAAAAAAAAATCTGAAACGTCTTGATCCACTCCGGCCACTTCCATGTTCAGATGCTTTGAACAATCAGATTCAAAGATTACCATGACGTTTTTTTTTTTCCCCGACGGCTTTCAGCGACTGACATTACAGACTGACAATGTGTAAAGGGTCTTTCACACCAAGCCGAGGGTCGCCTGTCTGAACTGGTTTGGCAACTTCTGCCGACAGGTGGCTCACGTGTGTTTGGTGTGAATGGCACTGTCGGGGGGTCAGAGGAGCGCGGAGCACGTCGTGGAGGTGAGGTTTTGAAGACTTGCTCATAAAGTCGGCATCGTCAGCGGTCGGTAGTTGCCGCATATGCAGCTGTTTGATTGGCCCGTGGCTAGCGAATCAGTGTGCAAGAAAATGGTGCGGAAATCCGAAAATGACGCTTATGGAAAAACAGTATTTACCTGAGCATGGATTGTTGTTATTTGCCGGGTTCAAACGAGACGTAAGTGCGGAGAAGAATGGCTACTACTTGGTCCGAGGAAAACAAAGATGGAGGAGTACAGCTGTAGTACGAAGGCTGGACTGTAGCGGGAAATAGAAGTTTAGCCTAATCCGTGAGGTAAGATAAAAATCTGTTCGCCACAGAGTTTGACAACTACTCGCGCACAACTTCTGTTTTGTCTTTTTTGTCAAGCGTTACGTCACGCGCATGCTCACTCGGCATTTGTTCGCCGACTGTTGGCTGATCATGTTTGTGTGAATGCTTTTTTACATCGATGCGCCCCAAAGAGACTAGAACAGACGGTGCGCCGCTCCTCCCTACCAACAGCGACTGGGAGTTGTGTTGGTGTGAAAAAGCCTTAACTCAATTCAGAGTGATACACCTATGAATCTGGTGTGAGCCAGGATAGCACTGTGTAACTTTTAGTCAAAAAATAAACTTGCACAAAAGCATTGTTTTATTACTTGGACAAAAACATATGTGTCTTCACTCTCCCTAAAAGCTGATTGTGTCCTAGAGAAGTGGTTCCCAAACTTTTCAGACCTGGGATGAACAAAATATTGCGAACCTCACAGCAGAATAAAATGAATGCCTTTAGAAATTTCAAATTGGAAAACCATTCAAATTAGGCTAAGATGCATTCATTTTTGTAATATTGTTGCTTGATATGACCAATTTCCAGTCAAACCTGATGCTAAAGTTATATAAACTGATTAAAAACCATATCATAGTTGCAAAATTACATCTTGAAATCAACTCGTGACTCCCAGATTTTTTCACCCCTGAAAGTTACACAGTGTCCCTTTAAGACTCCTGTAATTAAATACAAAAAAGAACAGGATTAAATTAGAAGTGTTTTCACTCACACCAGCCCTCCCTTAATATGCCGGCTGTGTCTGTATTCTGGATGGAGAACAGTTTTTGGTTGGTACATCTAATCACAGATTTATTCATAAATTTGAGCTGTCGCATTCATTCGAAATCTGACGACCTCGACGGACCTCTTCTTCTCATTATCTGCAAAATCTCAAAAATGGCAGTCTAACATTTCCCAATTGCTTATCAGAAAGTGTTTTTTAAGCATTTAACTTTTCAGAATATCCTTTGTTAGCGGAAAAAAATAACACTGCTTGCAACAATTGGGCGAAGGGATTGACTGTTTGAACCTCGATTATTTCCTTCTAAAAGCTTTACTCTGAGGATGATTTTGCTAAGTTGAATTCGAGTACTTTAGCTAAAACGTGGACAGCAATGTTGGAGATTGATTATCACTTCATAAATGTAACATAATGCTGCAATTATGAGAGGAGTTCCGATTGTTCTGTTAATTATATTGATCTCGGCCTAACCTTTAGACTGAATTGGCGATCGCAAGTCTGGTCATGTGAGGGGATCTTGGAGAACATTTGAGTTCACATAGTTATTTCCAAGGATTGAAAAGAATTTGCAACACTTTTATGGACCCGGACCCGACTGTAATGTGTCTCCAGAAGTTACATTAACCGACAATTTTCCGTCATTTACCGATTGTAATTTGCTTTGACGGAAAATTTTAAGGCCCTCCGTCATTTTGACGGATTGAAAATGAAGCTGCCCTTTTATATATAGTCTACTAATTGACCTGGATCCCGACCGGACTCGCGCTTTCCCGCTCGCTCAAACTGAGGAAGCAGCGAGAGACAAATGCTGCTTTCAATCCCATTCATGCGCGCGGCAGCCGCGGCTGTTCCATCAGGGAGGCCGCTAGACTGACGGCTGCAGCGCGCACGGGGCTGTAGCCTCCGCAAATACGTGACCTATGAATCTGTAAACCTGGAGGCTGCAGTTTTTACGGATCACATGCTTGCTACGGAGCTTCATTCGACAAAAACAGCGGGATGGACAGAGTTTTGTCGGCCTGATTTCAAGAGGATTTGTGTCTATGACCAGGATCGCTCGACAGACAAACACTGATGTTTATTCAGATTCATAAACTTAGTGGAAAGTGCCACCTGTACTGTAGTTCCTTGGTTTGGTGACGTGCTCGCATCGGCTGACATCAGAGAAACGTTCCCGGAGGAATGAAGGACTGACTTTTACGCAGGAGAAATGGAAATAACACGTGGCGTTTGGGCAAAATACAGTGTGGATTTGCAGAAAGTGGAGAGAAGTGGAACGTTGTGCTTCAGGTAAGAAATGCAGAGCCACATCAGTCACAATGAGATTGTTGAAAGTCAAACGGACACAATGATTTTTGCAGATGCTTAAATGATATCTTAAGAAACTATTTAGGCAAAGTTCAGTCATTTCTTTGTCTTGTCTCATGATTTGTGCAGTCTGTGTGTCAGAAATCAGCAAAAAAAACATAGGCAGCAATAAACCTACTCAACAAATTATGACGGATAAAAATCCCTCATGACGGATTTTTTTGGACCTTGTCCGTCACTGTGACGGATTGGAATTAAGTCTAGTGTAACCACTGCTCCAGAGTTTTCAACTTCAACTTAGTCCCGTCCATCACTGGTTGAAATCTCTTGGAGCTTGTCTGATGAATTTTGACCCTGCTGTGATTATATTTTTGGTAGAGTGTTTGAAGAGTTATAGACTTAGTTGTAAAACATGTTCAAGGCTGTTGTTACCACACACTGCTCCTCCACCATTAGTCACAACTTGGGCTGAAGCATTCCTCATGACAAACTCCATCAGAACTTTTAACCTCTAAACTAAATGCAAAGCTTACAAGAGAAAGGAGACTTCACACCTTATATCGCTGTTCACGTTGTTTCTTAAAGTGGATCTGTGTGTTATTTAATACGCATTGCATTTGCTTCAGCCTCAGAAAGGGAATTATAGATATGATAAGATGTCAGTCATCATCTTTGCCATCGTATCGTATGAGATGGCAAAGATGGCCACCAGAAACAAGAAGAGAAAGTGTCAGCTGTCACCTTCTTTTTCTAAGACCTTCAGAACAAGATAGACATCTGTAAGTAGTAACAGACTCAGACTTAAACTTTAACAAACCATCAAGTGAATAACATCAGCTTTATACCATAAAAAAAAAAAAAAAAATCAATGTTTCCAGACGAACAATAATTATCATACGATCTACAATCTACAATAAGTCATTGTAAAACTCTATGTAGATGTACGATAATTCCGAAGCGCCAGGTACATTCTTCATCTTGATTAACTTTAGCTCACCTAAATGGTTAAAAATCTGATTTAGGATCCATGAACACTTAACAGAATGTGTGTTTTATTCTGTAATATTATTGGTCAACAACATGTACTTTCCTCATGGCTGTTTTCCTGCGTTTGCCCCAATGTTCTGGGACTAAACAATAACACGATACATGAGCAAAAGTTCAGTCAATGCTTTATTTTACCCTATAATAAAGTATGATTGAGTTCTATTGATATTAATTTAAATCAAATTATTTGGGTTGTGGGGAGGAGAAAGGATGTTATTATTATTATTTTACCATTCTTATTCTACCAACTTAGTGAAGCTTGTTAAAGAAGACTTATTGTAATTTTTCCGTATGCTTAGGAAGAAACTATGTTGTTCATTGCGAAACACAAAAATTACTTAAAATGGCTTAGAAATAGAAACAGGTCCATTGACCTTCTGTTCCAAACTGCAGAGCTGGTAGATGCAAAAAAAAAAAAAAAAGTATATTTTTTTCCATTGTTGGAAAGTAGTTACATGACCATTTTGAACTTTACATGTTTTACTCACAATCCTAAATTATGAGTAAAGGCAAGTAATTACAGAAAAGTGGGTGGGGATAGAAGGCAGGTGAAGACAGGGATTTTCTGAAGAGTCTAAAGAGATGTCTATCTCATTCAAATTGCCCTGCCCAAAATATAAAAGTTTGGATGTGTACAATAGTTTTAGCAAAATACCATTTTTTTTTTTAGATATACTGTATATGGCAACACTGGGCCAAATCAAAAGTATAGAGTCAAAGCCAGACTTGGAGAGACTTATGCATGCATCTGTGCCTATTAGATTAGACTATTGTAACAGCCTGCTCACCAGCCTATCCAAATCAGAACCAAGAAGTATCGTCACATTTGTCCTGTGCTCAGGTCTTTGCACTGGCTTCTGTGGCTTAGAGAATAGACTTTAAAACAGCTCTCGTTGTGTTTAAGTCTCTCCATGACCTAGCCTGAACCATCTCCGACTCCAAACATGTTAAAAAATCATTATATAACCTTTCCTCAGCTGTCTCCATTTCTCGAACCTCTTTGCACTCTCTCAGTCTCTTCTTCAGGTAACTCCCACCATCACTTCTCCAGGCTAACTAGGCCATCCATAATGAAGCCACATCTGTTCGCCTGCGCGCTAGTAAACACGGTCTACTTACTCCGCTAATGGGACCGTCTCAAGTGCTTTGGAGACGATAAAAACGCGCAACAAGAGAAGAAATTTACAGTCAGATTGAGTCGGCCATATTAATATTCGCCCAGCGTCGCCTGGAAAGTTTAGAGGAAAACACAAGAAAACGATTGTATCAGAAAAGTGGTTCTTGGGAGATGATGCATTCAGGGGCCATCAAAGACTAGATGTAACAGCGTGGTAAATTGGGCTTTTATCTAAATATCATCGTAATTGCAATAGGTACGGTAGTTAAATATGCAAAGCGCTGTTATTTTAGTTATCGTGCATTTGGACGCAACCTTTGGAGTTCAAAGCTAATTTATGGCAGACGACGCTCAGGAATGTCAGAAGATTTGAGTAAACAAAATGGCAGAACAAGTCGCATTATAGTTTGAAAGTGCAGCCTCGAGGGTCGTCAACAACAAGTTCAAAAAGTATGGAAATGAATATTATTTGGATGATTCAATTAAGGGTATGATCTCGCTAGGAAAACATTCTCACTTATGCAAACATTAAATCTAAATCATAATGATGCAGCAAATCAAAACTTTTGTCATTGAACAGTGCAGACAAATGAACTTCAAACTTTGCCTTATCATTAGTTTATATCACCAGTTTGTCATGCTTAAAGTGGGTCGTTTTTGGAGGTGAAAAGTTAACTATGGGATTCAATAGAAATAGAAAGTTTTTTTTTTTTTTCTGAATGAGAATAAGTTCCATGCCAAATGTGAGAGAATATAAAGGAACAGCTTTTCCAAAACAAAAATTCAAATGAAGGCCGTCAGGCCCAATTACAAAAACACACTTTTATTTAAGTCTGCATCTGGGTCAAAAAGGTACCAAAACATCCAAACATTAGATATAAGAAATGTTTATTAAGGTTGTTAGTAGGGATGGAAAAGTTTGAAAATCATTTGAAGTATGCTTATCAGTTTTGCTCATGCAGCCACTGACCTGCACATACACACACTATAGTTGCATGTTTCAAATATTATTACAATATTAACCATGATATAAGAAACAAAGCGTGCAATTGTGCAAGACCTGACTTAATGTGCATTTTTATGTCGTGTTTACAACTGATGGGTGGACCTCTAAATGAGGACAATAAATATGACTGTTTACAATAAAAAATAAACATGACTGTTTAGTTTCTGAGCACTAACAACAGTGGCTGTGCTTTAAATAATTTTATTATTTATTTATTTATTTTTTGCATTTTAAGGTAAAAAAAAAACAAACTAAGTTGGTATAGATAAACTACAAAATTGAAAATTGTGGCAGTGAAATTGATAACTGGATCGAATCATGTATTAAGTGCATCATCCCATCCTTAGTTGTTAGCATATGTCATTTGGATGATACACAAGACTCTGAGTTCATCAGCATGAAAACAGTCCATTTTTTTTTTCATTTGCATTGTTTAGGATGATAGCTCCTCATGTCTGAATAATAGTCCCAAAAGGTACTCAAAGAGTAAAAAAAGTATTTATAGAAACTTGTATTGAGGCAAGAATAATTTTAGTTAGAATGTAATATGACGGACAAACATTAAATCATACATTTTCAAAAACAGACTCCAAAGTGTTATAAACTAAATCATATCTGAAAAGAGATGGAAAAAAAAATATAAAAATAAATAAACTTTTACTAAAGTATTGTTACTAGAGTCCAAATCTTACACATGTAAGCTACAAAAATGTGCTCAAAAAAGTACAATTTCTCCAAAAGATTCCTCAAGTAACTGAGCAAATGTAACAGTCAACCTCTGCCTTTAGGAAGCAAACATTCTGTGTACAAACACTGGAAATGTCTTAAGTAGTCATTATTAAAGCAAGACGCACTATATCTGTAGGAGCAGCTGGAGCAAAAGGTAATGCAAGAAGAAGCAATCATTGTATTGGAAAGCACAGTAATTGTAGCCATTAAGGTAACAGAAGTCATTGAAGTAGAAGCACTGCACATACGTATGTGTTAGCTGTGACTCATAGTTAATGATTTTTCAATGTATCTACTTTTCAAACTGTGACAAAAGAAAAGTATTTAAACGTTAGTCTGTCTATCTGTCCTTCCATTGATTCTATAAATATACATAAACAACCCTCTGCACAGCAATCAGCTCATCTCAGAGAGTCATATAGTGACTCATAGGGCTTTTAATCCATCTCTTTCTGTCTGTCTGTCTGTCTGTCTGTCTCCTTCTCTTTCTTCCTTATTATATTATATTATTATATTATATTGTTATATATTATTTTTATTTCTTTATCCATCCATTCATCACCAAAATACTACTAATTTAAAAGAAACATTTTTCTTTTCTTCCTTTTTTTAGCACTATACTTAAACAAATAGATCATCATTTTGCAATCTAGTCAGTGTAAAACCATAGTAATGGTTTAAAAAATCTAGAAACAGGACTATACTTCATAGTTGTAGTCTACTATAGCAAGCAGCAGAATAATTTATTTTGAATGGCTTTACAATATTCCTGAATTTCAAACAAGTCGTGGTGTCTCTGTGACTTTGTGAGACCTGACTGTTCTCAAGAGCAAGAAGTGAATCTCCTCCCTTTGCCTTAAGCTGTCTGCTCTTGTCTCCAATCCAGGCGGAGATTTTTGCATCTTGAACACACGTATTAACAGCAGACTCACACCAGCAGCGACTTGAGTGATCTTTCATTTCCAGTGCAGGCTAGAACAGAGAGAGAGGAAGTGAGAAGACGAGCGCAGAGACCCAGGCACCTTGAGCGAGGCAAAGTTAAGATGAAGTCAACTTTATGCAAATTCACAGCGTCATCGCCAGTGTGACAGCCACTCAGCGAACACTTTTTCACAGACACAAGTGAGGTGTTGGTCGGGCACTCAAAGCGTTCCCAGTGACCCCCTCCCTCCGAAAAATTCCCATAGAGAATGACCATGGTCAAAGGTGATGGGTTGACGCTTCTGGTGTGAGTCTGCTGTAAATGAAAACAACAAATAAATCATGCTCATTGTGCATCATTCTTCACAAATGCGTACTTTTGAACATGTTTATCTTGTATCTGTGAAATAAGTTAGTCACGTTTACATAAGCTTAAATAAGGTTCCTTTAAAAGCTCGTCTAAGGTAATATTGCATAACATGTGCCCTTTAACTTGTCCACAGATCACAGCAGTCAGATGCTGTGTGAATTTGTTCCATGCCACAATGTGATTTCCCCGCTGGAGAAGTGCTAAGGTAAACATTTTCTTTGCACAAACTGACTCCAGGAGTGTTTGACACAAGCGCTCTCCACATGTCGCCAATGCCGCAGGGGCCCAGAGAAATGGAAATGATTTCAAGGACTTAAGCTAGCTAAATAGAGCCTGATTCAAACGAATCGGGCATTTCAACGTCTTTGTGAAAGGCTTTCATTGTGTTCGGGTGAGGAAACAGGGCTGCATTTTACAAAGATCAAGAATGTTTTATTTTTATTAGACGAATAGTAATTAATTCTGCACAATGAAACACAATACAAAGACTGTGAGGGCTATGACTGTGAAATGTGTCAGTTTGTGTTTGGCTGAGGTTATTCTGGCATTTTATTTATTGTTCGTTTTATGTTTCTATTTTGAATGATTACATATTCACATAATAAGAGACCATTGTAGCAGACTAAAACAACAACCTCAACGCATAACCATCGTGTCTGTGGTAGGGCTGTGCAGTTAATCGAATTTCAATTTCAATTACGATTATTGCTGTAGGGAAAGTGGGGTGATTTGTGCCAACGGGGAAGTTGTGCCACCCCCTGTTTCTACAGAACCATAGAAGAAATGGGTCATGTGATCACACATTATTGAAGGTTTAGCCATTTCACTCATCCTGTAAAGATGGGAGGCTGATTGCATGAGAAATAAGGGCATTTAAGTAGAAAAAAATAGTTTTTGCCCTTCAAAGTAAAATTTGTATGATCAAAGTTTTTTGATTGTTGCATCTGAACAGTTATAGGCAAGTTTGTAACTATATCACGCATGTGTTAGTGCTTTGGTAAGCTACACTTTGAATCTATAAAGCTGGCATGATGTTAGCTCAAATCTCACAGATGATGCATTTTTTCCAAAATGGTGGACCTGGGGTGATTTGTGCCAAGAGCCTGGGTTAAGTTGTGCCACTGACACTCCATTAATGAATAATTGAATATATGATTTTGGGTAATTTTGTCATTTTATCACTAAAGCAATCTAATTCTTCATTTTACACCAAACAGAGATAGAAAAATTAGGAATAAGACCAAAATTCAAGGAAATGTGACTTATCAATCAATCAAGTTTGGCGTTTAATTCTGAGCAGATATGTGCATGTTGTGCTCAGCCTTTTTTCTCTTTAATGTTAAATAACTTTATGTTTAATCTAAAATTTAAGTGGAAAATGCATAATGAGTTTAACCTGCAGAAGATATCTGTTTCTGAAATTAAAATATACTATTTTACTGTAATAATAAATGGCACAATTGACCCCAGTGCAATCTGTCCAAAGGCACAACTTCCCCCACACCAGGGGCAAGTTGTGCCACAAGACAACGTTTTTTCAGAAAGCCGTATTTCTTAAATACTGTACTTCAGATCAAAAATGATTGTTTCCAAAGATGCATCACATCCTGAATTATGTGTTCATGTTGTAGTTTGAAGAATTACTCTCATGGTCTCACTTTAAAGTCATGTTAAGTAAAAACTGGCACAACTCACCCCACTCTCCCTAATGGTTTGCAAAAAGTGTGTAATCGCGTAATTGTGATTATTGACTGTAACTTGTAAGTCTGTTCGTACATGCTCATTGTTTCCTTGATTTGGAAAAATAGTTGGTTTCTTTACAATTGTAGAATACATTTACAGCAGTTTATTTTTGTGAGACCTTTCGTTTTATCTTTTCACTCTCTACATTCATTAATGTAGAGCTAAGCAAACGGTTATTTTGCTCAGATTGTGATGTTAAAGATCTCCAACATCTTCTACACAGTTTTAATAACAAAGTCCAACACAGATATGTTGCTATATCATCTATTCAAGTTAAATCAGTCCGCAATTCCCTGACTACGTCTAATGTCTTGTTTGTTCACCAAGATCTACTCAGTCCGTCTGTTGTTGTTAGCATTGTGGCTAACTGGCTGTCATTGCCCACTTCGTACCTCTGCCCACTTTGTACCTTTTAGAGCAACTGCGCATGCGCGGCCGAAATTACGTCTTTTAAACACATTATTTGTAAGTTTACAATTGATATTATTCATTTATACTGATATTTATTTATGTATCTCACAAAGGTTTGCCAAAAGAAAGCCCAAAACGCCGCACTTAATTATCGCCGTTTTAAGCTAGCAGTTAGCAGCCGGAACTAGCTTAATCGAGCATTTACGACTTTAAAATAGTAATAATCTCACTTTACAAATAACTGCTTTGTTTTAATCTGTAAGTGGGCTTTAAGTTTAACAGCTTAGTTTCGTCTGTGTTAATTTGAAATTTAAAACGAACAAAACAATGTAAAAGAAGTAAAGCTAAAGGTACGAAGTGTGCTTCCGGTACAAAGTGGCCAATGACACTGCCGTTAGCCTAGTAGCACGTCTTGTTCCTAACAGATGTAAAAGAAGCTTAAAGGACACATATTATGCATTTTTTGTGTTGTTTTTTTCCTTCAAACCTGCTCTGAAGCACCTCCAGTTTGGAATCTCATCTCATGCACTAATAAAGAAGTCTAGTAAAGTCACAAAAGGGTTGTATGTGTGTTTTCTACATCAAGAATTGAGTTAGAGCTCTATTTACTCACTCCAAAGAAAATTACAGAGGCAATCAAACCGATCTTGCCTGATGCTATTTCTGCAGAAACACTTAAAACAAGTCTGAATGATTTACAGACTTAAAAACAGAGCAGAATATCTCAGAGATCTATCTATGACATCACAGATCTGAGACATTCAGAACAAAAGATATCTCACAAACAAAACTTAAGCAGCATTTTTGGTGAAGAAGCAACTTTACAATAGGATTAAAAACTCAAAAAGTAGATTTTTCATAGTATGTGTCTTTTAAAACTCATCGTGACAAAGTCTCCTCAAGCATTAGTTTAAGTTCAAGTACTTAAATGTCAAAGTGAAAGTTTTCCAAATAAAACTTCATATTTGCTCTTAAGAATGGCAAGTGTTTATAGTCGACATCAGAGGCCACGCCCAGCAGACCTCTGTGGGGGAAACATAACATGAACACTGGAGCACAACAACAGTTTTATCACTCACTGCTCAACAACTACAATGGCAAAGATGGACTTCTATTAAATATATTGTGTCAAATACAAATACAAAGACATGGAAATGAATAAAGAGATCCAACATTCAAACTATGTAAATATATCTAACAATAGCTTCAAGGTAATTGTTAATGTGATGCAAGCGCCGCCTTGGCCTCCACATCACAACTTTCTTTTAAACTATTTCTGATTCGATTTGAATTAAGTGAGCTAAAAACACTTCACTCAACAGAAAGCATCTTCAAAAAGGTAAAAAGTTCAGTTTCCCATAGAACTCCAAATATGACCTGTACCCACTGTATATGATCAATTAATATGGGATGCACAGTACAAAGAGTGATAATGATTATGATAAAAACATGACTTTTGACATTTAAAAAATACGACACATTTTCTAACACGACAGCGAAATTCAACATTTGTGATTTTTTAATTTGAATATTTAATTCAAAAACACACAACTGCCCATGGGGAAGAAGTTGCCAGGTGGTTCAGCGTTATCCAGCGTTTTGGGACCGTCCTGCTGTTCACAAATATTGGCCTGAGATTAAAAGAACACTGCAGATTGTTTTCAACATTGGCTTTCTACCACACTTTAGAATTATAATTTTGAGTCTGAAAACTTCTGAAACCTGAATTTGTATTGGTTGTTTTGACATGACAACATAGAATTATATAGTTTGCATTTAGGTTTAGCTACAATGTGAAAATGTGCCACCAGTAGGTCTATTTTTTTTTTTTTTTACCATCCATTTTATCTCACACTTTTCTATGAGTGACTAAACCTATTCTTTTTTTATTACATATTCTTAGATAATAATCATTTAACTGCCTTCCATGTTTATCAAATACTAAATTATTGGTCTACAGTATTCTAAACTGGTTCGTGCCGGCTTTGTGAAGTTTTAAATAGCACTCGAAAACTTGGGCCCACATCCAATTTGAGACGGAGCAAAGCGTAAACAAGAGCTTCTGTCCTCTGGCCTCTTTTGTTTGCGATGGTATAAGAATGACGCCGCGGACATGACCAATAATATAATGAACGTCATGTTGTGCGACTGAAGAAGCCAAATGGGCAACGATTCAAGTATGGTGTTGACTAGAGTGCCAAAGGAAAACAAACACAAAGAAAAAAAAAAGAATGGGCACTGTGCATGATGATGCTTAGCTATAGCTCAGTGTTAGCATCCAGTCAGTTTTATTTCTATGGGGTTTTAGCTAATTCACTTTAACATTCCTATATCTTAGCATCAAGCAAAGAACAAAATATTCATGAATTAACACATTTTAGTCAACTTAAATTTAATGGGATGCTTGTTTGTATTTTACACTTAGATAAAAGTTAGCATTAGCTTGAAGACACATCGCTAGTAGTCTAAGCGCAGAGCAAGCCCTGATGATCAAATATGGTGGGCACTTTGCGTCATTGCTCGCTGGCGATTGTTGCCATATTAACCATTAGCTTTAGCCTTTTGCTAGGTGTGTCGGATATGCGCAGCTGTGTTTTGCATAAAACGTGGGCCTAACCATTCTAATGAAGCAGAGCAGGAGTTATAAAGCGAGCAGTGGTAGCCGAAGCCAAAGCTTAAAAAGACATTTTATACAAAACTAAAGACTTTTACACCGGGAAAAGTTTATGAATTGAAATAAGATAAGAATTGCCACAAAATCTGACCATTCCTAAAGCTGTAGATGCTCTTTTTGTTAAGGTTAAGGTTAAGGTTAAGGTTAAGGTATACTTTATTGTCCCCGTATAGGGAAATTCGTCCTCTGCATTTGACCCATCCTTCAATGCCTCTGGGGCATCTCCTCAGGAGCAGTGATCGCCGCAGTGCAGCGCTCGGGGACCCATCTCCAGATGTTGTTGCTAGGCTTGGTCAGGACTACCGTAGCTGGAGGATATTACCCTAACGTGCATGTTATTGGTTGAATCCAAGTATTGTGTTGCGCTCTATAGAAAAAATTGCTTTCTATCCAGTAGAGAGAGTTTCCCGCTGAAGTACCAAAGGAATGTTTTGCAACAGCTACAAGCTAGCAACACAGTATCCAGAGTTTATAATATTTCCATGATGTAAACCTGTGCTGCCGTTGAGCTTTGCAGTTGTAAATGCTTTGTAAATAGATACAGTCGGCTTCAAAGGCCACTAATGGACCTCCAAGGGGGAAAGTTAACATGGGGAGTGAATCAGAACAACACTGCTCAAAAACTACAACAGCAAATGTGGACTTTAGGACAGTGGTTCCCAACCTTTTTTCCTCTAAGCCCCCCTGACTGAACGGGAGACTTGCCGAGCCCCCCCTTGTTTAAACCAATGGCCTCTAAATTGTTATTGTATGATGAAAATCAGAATAAAAACATTGATTTCAGCCAAATAAACAACTATTGTGGTGTTTTGGTGCCAAGATTTGTGTATTTTACTAATAAAGTTTCACTTATAACTACTTTTAGAACTTGACCCTCTGCCCAGACAGAGCTCTGGGGACTCCCTGGAATCTCAGGCGCCCCCCAGGTTGGGAACCACTGCTTTAGGAGATATATTGTGTCAAATACGGACACAAAGACATGGGGATAAATAAAGTGATTCAACCTTCCAAGTATGTAAATATATCTAGCAATGCTAATGGTAGCTGCGAGCTACATGATGCTAGAGCCGCCTGGCGTCTTTTAGTATATTTTTAAACTTATTGTTTACTTTTCAATGTTGATTTATAACTTGCAAATGCATTAAAAATTGCATTTGTCCACATTGTGGCTGATTTAAGCACTTTTCAGTAATTTGAAAGAAATAAAAAGGTAGGATCAGTGTAAAGAACAATCCGACTATTAATCAATATCATATCAAACTAATGTTCACACTTCAAAATTATTGACAGAAGATTACAGGCTAAGTAAATATTTGTACAATCAATCTAGCAATAGCAGCTAATTGCAATAAAGGAAGATAGTTAGAAAAGAAAAATGTAAACAAAAAGATTGTATTTTTGCTGTTGTTGTTATTGTTATTATTATTAATTTGTAATAATTGTGATTATTTATTTATTTATTTATTTTTACCGCTTTTATTTGTTTTAGTTTGTTGGGCAGTCAGGCGCAACCCTTTTTGCTTTTAAGCTGAGCCATAGAAATTGTTGAGATTGTTTTAAATTAGATTTCTGGTAAACTGAATTAAATGACTTCCTTTTTTTTTTTTTTTTGTCCTCAGCTTTTTTCAGTCTCATTGAACTGTAATCTAATTGTTATCGTGTCTCTACTGATTCTAGCCAGTGAATGTGATCAAAGGGAAAATGTCTTGGTAGCTTCTTTCCAAACAATAGATGTGTTGTTGTTTCTGTTTGTGGAAATGCAGTGAGTAAAGGTTAACTGCAGTCTGAAGCAGGTGACCCTCACACTGCAGCTCTCAAAGGTCCAGAGACTATACAGGAGTTTGGGATAAACCTGCGGCTTTTTGGAATCTCACTGACATTTCCCGACAAAGGAGAGCCCAGTCACATTTCACACTCAGTAAATACATATGTCATGTTTTCACACAAGGCACAAATGTCACATAAGAACTGTAGAACTGTTATTTTGCTGTGTTTTATGTAGCCAATGTATTTTAGATTTTACTTTAATGCAGAAATACAAAAAAGCCATACAAATTTGTCTCATAAGGATAATCTTGTTCATTGGGATTGTTTTTATTAATCTTTGTTTACAGGCCCACTAATTTTGTAGCCCACAACAAGACTGAAATATACTGTAACTAAGTAGCTTTGTTAAATGTCGTTGTAGGTCTCTGTACATTCTCTCCTGCCTCCAGGACAAAATCTCATCCTCGCAACAGAACAGCTCTCCTCAGAAACAGTGGCCTTTTTTATTTTTATGTTTGCCAGTGTAAAATGTGTCTGAATTTATTTATGCAAGAAAAAGACAAAAAAAATTGGGTAATACTTTATATTAACTACATCTTAATTTGGCCTTATTAATAAAATAATCTTAATAAAGCATGAATAATGGATAAATTCTTAATGAACAAATGAGAAGTTAATGAACAAAATAGGCTATTAAGGCTTAGTAAAGACTTAATTACTACAAGCCCTGCCCCAAAACCCCAAATCCTAATCTTAGCTCCTTTATTGAGCAGTTACTAAGCCTTAACTTGATGATTTGTTCATTAATTGTTCATTAATTCTTTATTCATGCTTTAATAAGGCTTTAGTAAGGCTAAAGGGTATAATTAATATAAAGAGATACCAAATTTAGTCCCCATTTTAAGGGGAAGTATTACTGCTGAGGTTGTTATAAGTTTGATGTTTTTGTTGTACTAAATAAATAATACAAATCTGTCTCCTGTGTCCTTATAAAATAGTGTGGACAATAGCCTGGACAAAGCCCTTGGAATGCTGTTCTTTTAACTATGTGTTTTCACAATATTACATAAAACGTATCTATCCCACAAAGAATGTCATAAAGAATGAATGTGGCTTTATTTTGTATAGAATGGTACACTTTTATAAACACAACACCAGTGAAAACAGTACAACTTATTGTGATATTACAACTACTAACACAAATACATATTGGGTCAGCTATTCTAAAACATGTGCTACATTTTGTATAATTTGGTGAGACAGACTACAGACTACAGTGAATCGGTCGATGTAGTCTTGGTTGATCAAAATGTGCATTAGTTGACTAAATCTATTATTTAGATTAGAAGTAGCCGTGGGAAGTTATCAAATTTTAGATATAATTGCAGATTATGTCTTCCCAACATGCAAAAATTAGATATCAAGTTTATTATTACTTGTACAAAACAATTACAAAAAGAGCCACTTTAAAAGGATAAAATGATGATGTAACCTTTAAAAGAAGGTTACGCATGAAATTGCACATTGTGACAAATTTAAAGTGCGTATGACAGGTTCGAACGTTTTTCAAATTTTTATTTAGTTTGGTAGATTAATACCTTTTTGTAATTATAAATGATAGTTTTAAGTCAATCTAGAACAGGTTTGTGGAGAAAAATGTGAAAATATGTTGAAAATATCAGGAAGTAGAGCAGAGTTCTAAACTGATGACATCACACTAGGGAGACAGACATTTTCAATTTTCTCTCAAGAAACTGATTTTCATGGCCCTGTAAACACACATGTAACAAAAGAAAGTGAGTTTTAGTGTATTTTTATGGCTCAAGTTAAAAAAG
The DNA here is from genome assembly GCA_038363315.1 of Mugilogobius chulae. NCBI lineage: Eukaryota > Metazoa > Chordata > Actinopteri > Gobiiformes > Gobiidae > Mugilogobius > Mugilogobius chulae. The sequence continues at coordinate 17,053,650 of CM076395.1, forward strand.
AGTTTAGGCCCAATTTATTAAATGGTCGCTAGGCAACTACCTAGCGTGATGTCATCATTGATGAACAGGAAGTACATTTTTAATGGTAAAAAATGGCCAAACTGGAATTAAATTTGACAAATGTTTCGTAAAACCTTAAATATATTGATCTTAACTACGTCTTTGTGAAATGAGTGGTTCAACCTGTCATGGGCACTTTAATAGACATTTCATACATTATACATTTTTGACAAATCTCTTAAAATTAACAAAGTTTAAAAAAATAAATAAATAGATAAAAAAGTCTGTTGAACTAATATTGAGCTGTAGATATTATATTTTGTCCAATTTGCCCAAACTAAATAAGAACTTATACTGAACCGATACAACAAATGAATGAATTAACTGATTTAGCTAAAGATTTGGAACCAAATCATTTTGCTTTTTAAATTATGACGGCAGTGTTTTTGCTTCAATTTCTGTTCAAACTGTTGCTTTTGCTTGAACTTAACATTTTATATGATCCAAACTGTGCTGGAAAAGACTCAAAAACATAAAAAAAATCCACTTGGGGACATTTTCTTTAGATTTTAAATGTTACTCTTATAAATCCTTTGACACATAGTTATTATCAATATGTATTTAATTTTAGTTGAAAATGTACCTACAACCTTCTATTTACAACAACAAAGTGAAATTGGAGTGGACCACCCAAGCACAGCCAATCAGAACGCTGCATTCAGTTCCTGATTATACTAAAATTCTTGATTATTCAATTCAGACAGTACTCTGTGGTCTCATTTTTTCACAAAGTTCTGCATTTATTGTAAACTTTTTAGTGGAAAACACAAAGTTTACTTATTTACAACTCCAAACTTTAATGGGTAAGTTTAGGGCTGCGGCTTAGAGTAGGTTAAGAGTAGAATTAGGATTTTGTTAATATTTGTGAAAAAATAACACATCTTTGCAACCACCATATAATGAAGTGGGGCTGCAAAAAAAAAAAAAAAATCTTGCTAATCATATGCTATTGACATGTCCTGTTATCTCATGGTATATGTACAGTTTAATGTGAGATCAAAATGGTTTACAAGATTAGTTAGATTTTACTTAGGTTTAATTTGAAAAAAAAAATATATAGAAAATGGCTTTAATCTCAGAAAACTTTTTTTTTTCTAGCATGACTTAATTCTCATCATCAAAATTGTAACACTTCAAGTTTAAAGTGCGTTTGACAAGTTTGAACGTTTTTCAAATTTTGATTTAGTTTAGTAGAATAATACATGCTGTAATTATAAATGATAGTTTTACGTTAATCAATAACAAGTATTTGGAAAAAAATGTGAAAATACTGTATGTTGAAAATACCAGGAAGTAGAGCAGAGTTCTAAACTGATGACATCACACTAGGGAGACAAAGACATTTTACATTTTCTCACAAGAAATTGATTTTTATGGCCCTGTAAACACATATTTAACACAAAAGTGAGTTCTAGTGTATTTTTATGGCTCAAGTAAAAAAAAAAAGTTACATTTGCAGAGTTTTGGCCCAATTTAATAAATGGTCTTAACTATGTCTTAGTGAAATGAGTAGTTTAACCTGTCATGGGTACTTTAATCTTGTTATGGATCATCTTTTTGTTCTCTATTGTGACTTGCACTTTTGTTTAATGTTGACCAATTCATTGTTTGAATTCTGTTGTGAAATCTTTATGTATAGACTCCAGCTGTGATACAAAAAGATAACACGATTTTAACACAATTCTCCAGCCCAAGACTAACCTAAAGCACATTAAACAAAGCAAGAAACTTTCCCCAACACGACAAACAAATCATCCTCGTAACAAGCGTGACGCGACGTCGGTCACAAACACGGCGAGGTCAGCGGGAGTCGCACTCGTCACGGATCCTTTCTCTTCCGCGAATCGAAAACGCCTCTAAAAGCTGGCCGTACCTTTTTGACCCCCCTTCCATCGTCTCATGTTTCACGCTCTGCTCCGGAGTGTGACCAGCCAGCCGAGATGGCACATTTTCGTCAATCGTTGTGCGGTGAACCCGGCCCGACCCCCCGTCCTCGATTGTCCCCGAAGACACCGCGGCGGACACACTGGGGATTTTTTTCTTTTATATTTTAACCCCAAAGCGATGTTTTGGTGGCAATATTGGTGAAAAGTTACGCTCCATCTGCTTTTAAAAGAGAGCGTCTTGAACTCCCAGGACAATAGTGAGAGAGATATTGGCTGTGAAGTTGTAACAGTTGGAATATTTGGCTGGAGAGAAACGCTTTTAACGGCTCGTGTAAAGTGTGCAAAATGAAAAATCCTATAGGAGAAAGGACATTGTTGTATAGGCATTGCAAGGTTCAAAGTGAAACTGTATTGTGAAGCGACAACACAAGAGGGAAAAAAAACATTCTTTGTTATGTTAAGTCTATTCAAAGAGAAACATCACCAAAGGATATTCAGAGTATTTTTGATCTGGAGAACTTGGCAAAGACTGAGTTTATTGGAATCAGGAAATAGTGTTTGATTCACGGGTCACAAGCTGAATATGATTTGGGTAGAAGAGACAAAAGCTGTACGTCAACTTAACAGTGAAGTTCAAGCAATTTCTCATGCTGGAGTAAAAATGTATTTGATGAAAGAAGTATGGCTGCTTGATTATGAGGACACTAATTATCCTGATTATTTAAATCCTAATCTAAATCACAATTATTTAAACTAATATTTGCTTAGAGAACAGTGCACTAGCGTCACATAAATGCACAATTAAAAGATTGCATTAAATTGGTGAAAAATCGAGACTGTTGTAAATGTAAATTGTAAAAAAAAAAACGGTGCGGGACTTTTCCAACTCAATGAAATATATGTATGAGCACGTAAGAGAAACTGAACTTTGCAAATGGGGAAAAAAAGTCTAAATATTATATTTTTTGTATGTAATATGTTTCGTATTTGTCATATTTGGGTGATTTTGTGTGATTTTTACTGAGTTTTGTAGTATAAACTTGAGGGTCTGAGAGAGGCTCACTCAGACCTGCACAGACACATGAACAGAGCACTCACTGTTTCTCCACAAAAAGTGATAAAATATGTTTGTAGATGTACTTTTTTTTGTCCTCTAATCATCAAGAAAGACAATATTATGTAAACGTGAGCGCTTTTAGTAAATTACTTTGACAGTAAACAGAGTTTGTACAAAGCCTCACAGCTCTATTCTGTCTGAGCGCAAGGGAAATCTGTCTTTCTACGGCCCAAAATACAATCATACATTTAAATGTGTTTAGTATTCTGTTTAGTTTCACTGAAATCTTAGCGTTGAAATTAATGCTAGAACAAATTTTGAGATTATTCACATTGACCATGACCAAACTGCTGTGTCCATTTTTTTTTTCATTGTCTGATAAATCATTGATATTTTAATAGTGCACAAACATTTAAATGCATTTGTTTTACAGACTCTCACAAAATCACAATTTTCACAAAATTGTTTATTATTCAAAATGTCTGCACCTTAAGTACAAGTCCCCCCTAAAGCCTTTCGATGCCAAACTGGAACAGAAAAATCTCCCACATTGTCAAAAAATACAAACACTTTTGTTTTTGATATTGGAACAAATATTGTTTTGTTCTCACGATTATATAGCAATGTGAATATTAATAATTATTGATTAATATAATAATCTGAACATCCTGAAAATACCCATGTGACATCTCTGGGATTTTGTATAATCACTTATCAGAAACTGAGAACCTGGAGTTGAATAATGACTTGGTGAAGAATTACTACTTTGCTGATGAAAATGTCAAATAGCCCTGGCATTTCAAATATGCATGCATCATTTTTTTCTACTAATGATGAAAGGACAGTGTTATAACGAAGGTAAAAACTCAGAAAAGTTGATTTTAGATAACCAGGTGGACTCACATATATTTCTACTATTCCGAAGTGAAACAGCCTAAGGTTTTCCATTCAAAAACGTGATACTTGACACACAAAACACCACAGTAATACACCTGCCACTTTGTCGCCTGAAAACATGTTACTATCTACTATTTATCTGCCACCACAGCTGTGACTGTTTTCCTCAAACACAACGTATAATCCTGCAACCTGCCACGGAAAATGCCAGCGCTTTTGGAAACAAGAGCATCTCAGCAAACACTTTGAAACACTTGTCACAAACAGGCCTAAACGCCAGACACACAGCACCAGTTTTACTTTTACTTTGACATGTATTTATGCTTTAAAACAGCAACGGGTGTTTTCGCCTGGCGTCAGATTTTCACTGTAAAAAAAAAACTGTATTAAATCTTTGTGTTGACGTAACTTGACAATGTGAGTCAGAGATTTTCAACTACTTAAAATGGACATGTATGAAAGCGAAAGAGAGAGAGAGAAGAGGAAGTTAGAGAGAGAGAGAGAGAGAAGAGGAAGTTAGAGAGAGAAGAGAGAAACAGTTAGAGAAAAAGAGAGAAGATGAAGTTAGAGAGAGAGAAGAGACAGTTAGGGAGAGAGAGACAGAGAGAGAGAAGTGGAAGTTAGAGAGAGAGAAGAGACAGTTAGAGAGAGAGAGAGAAGAGGAAGTTAGAGAGAGAGAAGAGACAGAGAGAGAAGAGGAAGTTAGAGAAAGAGAAGAGACAGTTAGAGAGAGAGAGAGAGAGAGAAGAGGAAGTTAGAGAGAGAGAAGAGACAGTTAGAGAGAGAGAGAGAAGAGGAAGTTAGAGAGAGAGAAGAGACAGTTATAGAGAGAGAGAGAGAGACAGAGAAGAGGAAGTTAGAGAGAGAAGAGACAGTTAGAGAGAGAGAAGCGAAACAGTTAGAGAGAGAGAGAGAGAGAGAGAGAAGAGGAAATTAGAGAGAGAGAAGAGACAGTTACAGAGAGAGAGAGAGAAGAGAGTTAAAAGAGAAAGAGTAAGAGTAGGAGAGAGAAAAAGAAAGAAGGGAGAGAGGAGAGACAGAGAGGGGGAGAAAGAAAAAGAAAGAAAGAGAGGTAGGGGAGAGAGAGTCACAGACAGAATGAGCGAGAGGAGAGACAGAAAAAGAGGGAAGAGAAAGAAAGAGAGGAGAACGAGAGAAAGGAGAAAGTCAGAAAGAGTATGAGTAAGACAGAGAGAGCACGAAAAAGAGAACAAAATGAGAGAAAGAAGAGAGAGGATGGGAGGAATGAATGCAGGGAGAGAGAGGAGAGAGAAAGCAAGAGAGGAGAGAAAAAAGAGAAAAGAGGGGGAACGAGAAAAAGGGTGAGAGATGGAGAGAGAGAGAGAGATTGAGCAAGTGAGAGGAAAGCAAGAGGTGAGACAGAAAAGGAGGGAGAGAGACAGAGAAGAGAAAAAGCAAGAGAGGAGAAAATGTGAGAGAAAGGAGAGGAAGCGGGCGAGTGGAGGTAGATGGTGGAAATGAGAGGAGAGCGAGAAAGAGAGTGATGGAGGGAGAGGGAAGGAAGGAGGAAGAGGAGGAGATGGACAGAGGGAGGGAGAGAAAGAAAGAGAGAGAGCAAGAGATGAGAAAAAGAGAGAGCAGAGAATAGGGTGGAGGTATAGGAGAGAGAGAGAAGAAGGAGATAGAAAAAGAGAAAGACAGTGAGGAGAGAAAAAGAGCAAGAGAGAGGAGAGAGAACAAGAAAGAAGGATAAGGAGGAAAAAAGAGAAAGAGAGAGGGAGGAATGCAGGGAGAGACGAGAGAAAGAAAGAGAGAATAACAGACAACTCTCTTCACTGACATAAACCAGAAATTGTACATACGTGTATACATTTAACCGGCCTTATTATTACTTTTTACAGTGCAGTTTGCAAAAGAATTTCTGATGTCTGTTTAGAATCTGAACAAAAGCCGAGCCTGTGTTTTGCTCTGAGGTTGAAATGGTCCGTTCTTTCTCGCAGTGGGGAGGTGATGTAATCAACCGGGCACACGCTGACCGAATGTGAGGCTGACAAAGCAACAGTCGACCACCTCAGGCATCAGAATTATATATGTAGGGCCGTAAGTGCATTCAAAACCATATTTTTAACGCTCGGCAGCAGCAGCAGGACCGGCAACCTGGGGGTTAAACAACAGACTTTGAACCGCACGTGCCGGGCAAAATTGGCTTTTTAGAGCTTTCAGCGATGTTATGACAATGCTCCCTCGTCGCAAACCCAGCTGGAGTTGGATTTAAGCTTCATCATTGGGGGTAGTTTGATAAAATCCTCTTCAGTAAGTTCACTCGCCTATATAAGCTTCAGAGAGTTGAGTTTTAGGATCTGTGATGTCGTTCTTCATCAGTGTCAGACTCATTTCATGTAATCTACTCACTCACTAACTTTTTTAAGTTTCTCTGCTTTCAATTCTATTCATTCTTTGTGTGGGAAATGGTGGATTTTTTGAAAATTTAACCTTTATTTAACCAGGAAAGTCCCATTGAGATTAAAAACCTCTTTTTCAAGGGAGTCCTGGCCAAGTGGCAGCATGATTCAATACTTTACAAACAAATAAAAAAAAAACATACATAGACATTAAAATTACAAAAACAGTTACAGACTAATGAAGCAGTCTCTAATCATTTCAATTTGATCTTAAACGCGTTTAAGGACAAGAACTCTGTCAGTTTCCAGTCTTTCTCCAACATATTCCAAGCAAAAGGAGCTGAGTGGGCAAAGACTTTCGTAAGTACAAGTCACAGTGATGTGTCATAGATTAACAATTAGTTATGAACCTCAGGGCTGCATGATAAACAGTGTCTACCATCTGAAGACACGAAAAAGATGCATTCATATAAAATATATCACCATAATCCAACACTGATAAAAGGTTGCAGTGACAAGACGCTTTTTTGCTTCAAAGGAAAAACACGACTTATTACAAAAGAAAAAGCCCAGTTTAAGCTTTAGTTTCTTCACAAGTTTTTCTGTGTGTGTTTTAAAACTGAGCGAGTTATCAATCCAGACACCAAGGTACTTAGAGTCATGAACCACTTCTATGATATCTATCTGAATCTAAAACAAGGAAAAAAGGCAAAGTATTTGTTTGATCAGTTCTCCTCATGGCAGCATTGTATGTACATATCTGACATTGTAGTGCTATAGGAACCATCTTGGACTTTCTACTGCAGGTCCTGGCTCCTGAGGGTCTATTGCGTGAGCACCCAATGTCACTCACAGGGGTTAGGGTTAGCAAGTCAGGGGTCTGGGTTAGCAAGTCAGAGGTCTGGGTTAGCAAGTCAGGGGTCTGGGTTAGCAAGTCAGAGGTCTGGGTTAGCAAGTCAGAGGTCTGGGTTAGCAAGTCACGGGTCTGGGTTAGCATTAGCAATCAGGGGTTAGAGCTATCAAGTCGTTAAATACACAGGCAAAAAATAGAAATTGCTTTCATATATGACACGCTGTTTCAAGACACGCTTATCTGTGAGAACAGATATGCGATTTTTCCTGGCAAAAATCTGAGTGATTCACAAATACAAGAACTATATATATTATATATATATATATATATATATATATATATATATTATATATATATATATATATATATATATATATATATATATATATATATATATATATATATATATATATATATAAATATATATTATATATAATATATATATATATATATATATATTATATATATATATATTATAATATATATATATATATATTTCCATGTTTGTTTATCATCACCTTTTTGCATTTATTTAACTTTTTTGCAAAGTCTCTGTGACTCTATGTTGCTTTTTAAACCCGTTTTATTTAATGCTTTGAGGCTGGATTATGTTGGACACATTATGCACACAATTAAGATTTTTTTTTACAGCACTTTGCTCGACAAACAGGAAAACCGCTGATGCTAATGCACTAGCTTTGCTTTGTTAAGTCAATCGGAGTGACAAATAAAGTTTTCATCAGAGAAAATATGGCACGATCCAGTCAGCATTTGGGAAGAAATGGGTAAGGGTTAGGGGATTAGGGTTATGGTTTCAAGTTTCTATCTATCAGGTTTTCTATATATATATATATATATGTATTTCAGCTACTTCCTGGAGGCGTGGTCAGCCCGTCGATCAGACTGACCACGCCTCCTGTCGCCCGGTGGTCTCTGGAGGAGGGTGTCCCAGGAAGTAGCTGAAATACAACATGTCACCACCTACACCGGTGACTGTCCTGAAGATGGCTCGCTGATAGCAGCCGAACATGTCGACAAGGTAAATACATCAAACACATTGTCTTTAAAAAGAAAACGAAGTCGTGAAATAAATGAAGACAAAATGAACATTGTTGGAGTAATCAGAAGAAGATTTGGACAAGAAGGCGTTAAAGCACTTCGCCACCTGGAGAGGCTAGAAGAGGCGCTAGCACGTTATAACAACCACTTACGTTTCAACCTCCGTTGCAAAGACAAAAACATCACGCCAGCTAGCATAAACATCAAAACCCCTATCCCAACCCATAATGCGAGACAAATAATCAGTAAAGCAAAAAACGCACTTTTGAAGGAACGCATAAGGATAACGATCGACAAGAAAAAACACATAGAAACTAAGTTGAGGGATAGAAACGAGGAATATGGACAACGTTTTCCAATGGACACAGAGACACAGGAGCATTTCAACACACATTTGAAGCTAACATACGAACGGGAATTCGACAAAACAAAACACCGCCAAATCAAAAAGTTACAAAAACTAATGGACAATAAACGCACCAAAACAAGGCAGCCCAAACTCAATGCTAAATGGATATGCAATCTATCGCAGCGCAACACCACAGCCCCAGAGACAAGCATACTAGCAAAAGGACTCAACTTCGCCACAACCCCAGATAAAATACCAATAGAGGAATACATCTTAGCCACGGAATTAGCTTGCCAAAAGATACACAACCAAGGACAGAAAGCAGAACTACGCAACACAGTAACAGGGATATTAAAAACCGCTAAACTACCGCAAAGCAACATAACAATTGAGGAAAAGAAAGCAATACGCAATTTAAATAAGGATAAGACCATCACAATTCTACCCGCAGACAAAGGCAGGACAACAGTTATACTGGACACAGAGGACTATAAACGGAAAATGGACACGCTATTAGGAGACCAAAACACATACGAAATACTGAAAAAGGACCCAACCGAAGAGAAGAAACGGACATTAAAAAGGCTACTATCACCGCTACTACAGGAAAACAAGATCACACCGGACGCATACAAGGATCTCATCCCCACAGCAAGTATCACTCCACGCATCTACGGCACCCCCAAAATCCATAAAAAAGACACACCACTCCGCCCCATAGTAGACAGTATAGGCTCAGTCACATACAATCTGTCAAAGGCTCTAGTCGAAATAATCAAACCACTCGTAGGACAAACTCAATTTCACTGCAAAAATTCCATACAGTTAGCGCAAGAGCTGAAAAACATCACCATAGCACCGGACGAGATCCTCATTTCACATGACGTAATATCACTCTTCACCAAAACACCCGTGGATGTCACTCTTCACATAGTTCAGGATAGACTTACTAAGGACAAACTCTCAAAAAAACGCACCAATCTCTCAGTTGACGACATCACCACCCTTCTACACTTCGTGGCCAAATCAACATATTTTCAGTACAATAACACAATATACAGACAGAAAGAGGGGTTTGCAATGGGAGATCCACTATCCGCAATAATGAGCAGTTTTTTCATGGAGGACTTGGAGCAAAAGGCATTCAACACAGCACCCCCGCAATGCAGTTTAACCTTTTGGAAACGGTACGTAGATGACATCCTAGAAAAAGTACAGCAAGGACACACACACAACTCACGGACCACCTCAACGCACAAGATAGCACCGGTAGCATTCAGTTCACACACGAAGAAGAGAAGGACAGAGCAATAACTTTTTTAGATCTAAAATCCACCACATTGAAGACGGCAGTATCAAAATCACAATTTACAGAAAACCCACACACACAGACCAATACTTACTCTGGACATCCGAACATCCCACCGCACACAAGCTCTCAGTCGTAAGAACTTTATTTGAACGGGCCACTCTCATCACAGACCACAAGGACAGGGAACAGGAAGAACAACACATAGAACAAGCTTTAAAACAATGTCAATATCCCAACTGGGCCATCAATAAAGGCAGGCAACAGGTCAAACACAAACTCAGTAAACAAAAAAAGAAACATACGCAACAGACCAGCAGAGGGCAGAAGGAGCACACAAACACAGTCACTTTACCATACATCAGAGGCATCACAGAACCTATACAGAGAGCCATGAAAAAATACAATATAACCACAGCAGTCAAACCACACCAAAAACTCCGTCAACTTTTAGTACACCCTAAAGACAGAACACCACAGGAACACAAATGCAACACAATATATGAAATCCAATGCAAATCATGTGAAAAATCATACATAGGAGAAACAGGCAGGGCATTCAACATCCGTAAAAGAGAACACCAGAAGGAGTGTGAAAAGGAAACATCAGGAAGACTCACCAGAACACAAAAAGAAAAAGCAGAACAGGAAAATTTAAAGTCAGCCATATCAGAACCACATTATGGATTGGGATGGGGCCCGAGTCATCGGATCTGAAAACAACAAATATAAACGCTGGATCAAGGAGGCCATCGAGATCAGAAAGCGGGGCACCAACAGCATCAACCGCGACGACGGGGCGTTCCTCCTGTCCCATACCTGGGACACCCTCCTCCAGAGACCACCGGGCGACAGGAGGCGTGGTCAGTCTGATCGACGGGCTGACCACGCCTCCAGGAAGTAGCTGAAATACAACATGTCACCACCTACACCGGTGACTGTCCTGAAGATGGCTCGCTGATAGCAGCCGAAACATGTCGACAAGGTAAATACATCAAACACATTGTCTTTAAAAAGAAAACGAAGTCGTGGTTTTCGCCTGTTTTCTCTTGACTGATCATTGGGCTGAAGGTTCTCAAGAATGTCTAGAATCAAAGTGAGCCAGAGTTTTTCTTGTGCATAACTACTTATTCTCTGACAGCTATTTTAAATTAAAAGTACCAAAAACACAAACAATCCTTTGGCTTTGCTTGTTAAATCACAGCTCTTCACTTACGCCTCTTTCATTCTCAGGGGTCTTTGATTTAAATGCACAAAGCTCACCAAGAAAGAGACAAAATTTGTTCTGCCTGCGGCTCAGTTTAATTAATCAATCTGCTTGTAAATGCTGCGAATGTTTGTGCAGCTGACCACTAAATCATCAATATGTGTTTGGCAGACAAGATGAGCAAAAGGAAAGCACAAGATACTGGGTTGTATTCAGGCCTGTTTTAGAAGGTCCTGTAACACTTTTTTTATGGAATACATTAATATACCGGGACTGATATACTGTCAAAGAATAAATACTGTCATTTTTGAGGTTAGAGCTCTGGCTTCCCAACAAAGAGGTCGTGGGTCCCGGGTCTCACGATATCTCTGGGTGGAGTTTGTCTTTGGGAATTTCTTCAAAACATGCATATTTTGATTTATTGTTCCTCTCTAAAAATGTCCTGTAGTGAATGAATGACAGAGTGAATGGTTCCTAAGACGTCGTAGGAAAACGAGGATTGCAAACCTTCTTCAAATAGCAAACACTGTAAAACAACCTCGACAATGACGTAGATTAGAACGTGCACAAAAACTCATTCGGAGATTGTTTTGAAGCTGGTCGTACGAGTTATTATGACAAATGAAAAATAGCATTATATTTCCAGGAAGAGTAATTGTTTTTATCTGCAGTTACTGGCACGGCTCACTCACGGTGGCTTCTGGAAGTTGTGAAAAGTTCTTCTAAACCGTTTGTGCTGAATAATAGAATAACGTATTAAGTAAGTGAGCAAAACGTGATTTTTTTAATAAAGAGCTTTGTCCAGGTTACAAAAAACAGGACAGTTTCTCAAAAAAAACAAACAAAAAAACGTATTGCGTTATTGAGCAGTTTAGGCGACCAACATTTCTATTAGTTGACTATGTCTTTTCTAAGAATGAAGAGAAACAAATAGTTGTGAATTCGTTGAAGAAATTCGATCGAATAATTGGTCTAATCTGCCTTTTAGATACAAATACAGTGTTTCCTTTTAATTTTTTTTGTCTCTTTATCTATCTCTTTAGTTAGGCTGAAATAAAAGGTATTTTTTTGCTTCAGAGTTTTGCCACACTCCCTTTTCAGTCGATTAATCGGTCAGTGGGACATGTCTTTGGTCGATAAGGAATTTCTTTGGTTGACTACAGCCCTGAATATAAGCAGCACCAACTAAAAATACAAAAGTGCATATGAAGACTTAGAACTGATGGGATGACTTACTTTCACTAAATGTGCGTGTGTATTCTTATGTGTGTGTATGCTTTTTTAACTCCACATTTGACCTTTCTGTTTTGACACTTTTGACAACATTCTTTGCCATTAAATGTCACATATGTCATGTCTTTGTGCTTTTTCTTGCGTTTAGTACCAGAATTTCACAAACATAGGTCTTTATTTGACATGCAAAACAACTGAATAATGTCATAATTGTATAATTGCCTCTCTGGTGGACTCTTCTTGGAAACTGCTCACTGTTCCCGCGGTCGGCTTCAGTTACAGTTTTTTATTTTTGGAAAAAGAGCTCCACTTGGATTTTTCAGAGAATAAGTGCAAAATGTTTTGAACACTCAAAACTCAAATTCAGCACAGTGTAGGCTTATTTAATGACTCAATAACAGGATTACTCAACTATGGAGCAGTGCCTGAGAATGGAACAAAATACTGATGAAAATACATCTTTATATAAAAGCTGTATTTGTAATCAGATAAAACAACAACAACATGGGAAAATAGTAATAATGCAACGCACGATTTTACACAAGAATAAATAATGGTATTGAACAAATGTCATTTTAAATTTTGCAGGGATTTGAAAGACTTGCACAATTAATCACAATCAAATTGAAACCCAATATTAATTAAAAAAAAAATGCACTGCAATTTTTGAAGAAACATATTTTCAATTTGCCTGATCTCAGAAGCTAAGCAGGTTGGGCCTGGGCAGTACTTGAATGGGAGACCACTGGAGCCTCAGGAGCCACAGTGGGACGAAGAAGTAGAAAATGTTGATGTGTTCTTAGACAAAAAACTTCACCCACACTGCCTGGATCTGGTGTGATGGTGCAAAATGGCAGCCTCCCTTCTGTCTGCTTGCCTCAGGGCAGCTGTGGCTGTAATTGTAACTTACACATCAAGTGTGAAGTCAATGAATAATGCAAAATGTGAAGCGTCTTTTAATGTCATAAAAGCATTGTATAAATCGAATGCATTATTATTGTTAAATAACAAAAGCTTCTGGCCTATTCTGATTAGACATCTAATTCTGAAGATAAAATCTGTAAAAATACAAAAACTGATGCATTCTGTGCAAAGCAGTCAGACCTTTTAAGAGTACTGAAACCCTCCAGATTAACAAAAGAAAAAAAGTCACTTTGCTGACACAGTATTCGCAGAGGTGGTGGAGCAGCCGAACCCCTACTGTTCACTGAGTGTGAGTTTAGTGTGAGTCGCAAAACTTAGAAAGTGTTTAAAACCAATATGCCCTTCTCTGCCATGGCCCCTCCCTACCCGTCCCCTGTCCATGACGTAGGCCGCCTCTTTCCTGTCTTTTCTCAACCCACTCCCCTCAAATCTCATCAAGTGACCATGTGCACTGTGTTTTGGGTGTGTGTGTTTTGTTTTTGTATGTTTGCTTTGCATTTCATGTTCTGAAGAGCGAGTGGCGTCACACAAAAGGTGCAGCGGCTCAGGGACTCACTCCAAACCCAATTAAGTTGAACTCTGGGACACTGACAATAAATGTTTCTGTTCTGTTCACAGACATCAGAGCAGTGAGAACGCGTGTTAAAGAGTCGCGTGAGTGTGCGTAAAGAATCCGTAAAGAGTTAGTTTATCTGAGGTTGCAGCGGTCAGATGTGACTTTCAAGTCATAATACAAGCAATCTTATGAGAATCCAAGTGAATACCTGCGGCTTTGGGCAAGAACTGACTGGACTAGACTGGAGCTGGTGTACAAGGCACTTTCCAAGAAACTCACTCACTGTCAGTGTATGGGACATGTAAACAATTGTTCTCAACTAAAAGAAAAACTACTTCAAAATCTAATTACTCATTCAAAATAGATATATTTCAGTAATTCTTGCAAATCTCTTGCCTGAAATCCAAACAGAATCAAATGGAACCGTGATTGCAAACATTTTTTTCCAAATCATGCTGTCCTAACTGGTAATGTTTGGCACTGATTTCAAAAATAGCTTCATTGGACTTTCGTAACACTTTCTGCTGTAGATTAGTCTGAAGTCTTTGTAATTAAACTGCATGCTTTTCCAGTTAGCCTGCGCTGCAATATTAATAGAACGTGTTTTGCCAGAATCTTGTAATTGTTCCCCAAACATTTATTAGTCCTATTTTCACGTCTGCTTCTCTCTGAGTCCGTGGGTCGGTTTTCAAACACAGCCCCAGGCCTGGCTTTTCTACAGTTTTAGAAATCACGCTCAATTTAAAACAGCAGTGACATCTCACACATGCAGAGAATCCTAATGTGGCTTTGTTGTTCTTGTTTCTACACTTGAGTCAAAATAATAATGCACCGAGTAGAGGATTTTAAAATATTGTTTGGTCCACAGAGAAGAGAAAAGTAAGTCCAAACAAGACATACTGTATCTGAGCTCAAGCGTATGGTTTATTTACAAGTATTACAATTATGCATGAGTGAAAGTCCGTAGTGCTTAGATCTCAGTTCCCCAGTCATCCCTTGTTGCTTCTGTGTTCCCACAAGCATCTTTCAGGGTTGATTTAGAAAGCAACAATTGACCAAGCCTTTGATAAAAAAGGCCAAAACAAGCGACCTTCAATTAAAAAAATACTTAAAAATCATGTATTTAAACTTTATGTGTCACAGCAGAACAAGGGTTAATGACTTTGACATAATTTTATTAGTCATATATCATTAATAAAGACTTTAAAACATGAAAATATATTGAATGTCTATTAAAGATAGACTGATATATCGACTGGCCAATACTTCGATTTTTTTGTATATCGGCCATATCTATTTTGGCAAATGTTTGGACTTTTTTTTTATCATTAAAGAGACAAACATCCTGTGGTGAATAATAGATTAGGTTGAAGTTTTCTTTGGTTACACTATTTCACACCAGCTACGCTTTTAAGGGTGGATTACCAATACACTTTTGATTCTGATCAGGATTTGTTTGCCAGGATAGTTTGGTTCGATTGAGTCGCTGAGTCAATGAACTCTGATCCGGTCCAAAATTTCACAATCTGGTTCGGTTGGAGAGGTCGGTCTCGGCTCGGTTGAATCAAACCCTGGAGCGGTTCGTTTGTTTTGTGAACGCAAAATGAACGTGAATGGCCTATAATCATCCAATATGACAGACCTTTCAGAGCCAGATTTTCTCAACTAGATTTGTTGTGTTTTACTCAGTCCTCCTCTCTGGTCTTATGTTGTCTGAGCTCCGACACTTCGTCTGTCACTCACTCAGGTCTCGTTAATGTGAGAGAAGTTGTGGTACAGATCCATAAAAAAGAAAATATAAAGTCCAGCAGCATGTTTGTTTTGGATGTAGCCGTAGCTGCTGATGTAGAAGCCAGGTGTCTTCTTAGATTTTTCTTTTTCTGTCCCACTGCGAAAATCAACCTCAGAAATTGACGTTTAAAATCATTGATATCGGCATCGACTGACAATGTTTTGAAATATCTGCATCGGCCAAACCCTAACCCATATCGACCAATCTGTAATGTCCATATTTCTATGTCATTAGTGGGTATATTTTCAGGAATCAAAGGTGGAAAAAACGCCATAAATCACCTTGTTTGTGACGTAAAAGTGGCAATCACAAGCAAACCCAAGAAAATGCAACCTGTGACTGTCAACCATAGCGATTACACTGGCAAGTACACGGTTAATCTACACACTACTTAGTTATTGGATATCATAGTATAATTAGAATGTGTCCTGAAACTTGCTGATGGTGTAGTAGTCAAGAAACTCTTTTGCTGTCTGCTTAAACTAAACTTTGCCTTTAATGGATTTCATTTGGCCGTGTGAATGACCGCTGAGATTTGTGAGGAGTCTCTGTCTTGATAAGATTTTGTGCTGAAAAGACCAAAGGAGCCCAGATCAGTCTAAAACATTTTATCTAAGCGCAATTTAATCGTAAATCTCTTTGCAATTAAATCTATTAAATGCGACACAAAAGTAGGTTTGGCCATGGACACGGTGATGCATATTAATGTTGGCCACAGACGAAGAACAAGAAGTTTGAGCCACCCTGATCTATCACCTCTCTCCTGATTTCACACTACAGCCTTTGGGCCAAAATCATCTTAAAAAAAGTGTAATAAGCCTCCACAGACTATTCATACTTTCTATCAATAGACAGGTTTCTTTTAGTCTTCTGTCTTTAACAGCAACATTCTAGTCAGATAAGTGCAAATGAATCTTATTGTGTTACAAAAAGCCCTTTGCGGGAATTAGTTTTAAATTAGCCAATGAATATATTCTGCAAAAGTTTCAGTGCTTACGGTATTTAAAGTGAGGCTAAACACACGTTCAGAGACTAAATCCGCCCACAACTGAACCCCAAACAGGCTCGCAAAAGTGGGAGACGCCCGGAGGCCTTTGAAGAGACGCCCAGTGGGCGTGAACAGACATTGATTAACAGCACCAAATATGAACAGCGGTCCTGGTCCTGACGTGAGATTTGCAGCGGAGGAAGCTGTACAGCAACAGCACCAAGTCTTTGCTTACTTGCACGTAAAGATTTTTATATATTTGCTTTGCAAAACATACGTATGAAATCTTTGCTTTAGTCTACATAAGCACATGAGCCTGTTATGTGGGTATTTTCTAAAAATGAAAACTGAAAGTGAAAAAAACATGCACGAGTATCGAACCAGCGCATCGTTGAACTAGTGGTAGCACAACGCACCACTCGCTCAACAAGCTGAGCTAAGTGACGGCTGATGTCATTACGCAGTGGGTGATCGGTTTCCAACTCTCCACAGCAGAGGTGTCAGAGGGAGGAGTTTAGATAAACCATCTGGCGGCTTGTCTGCCGCGTCAACTCACTGTGATGTCAGCGTGAACTGAAAATGCACTGACAGTGTTTGACCATCGCGGCAGTACAGCCGCGGTTTTTGCACACATAACTCCAAAATGAGCGAGTTTGCACAAAAATGTCTAAAAGGCCTAGAAACAGTAGATAATTCAATTTTGACAGTGAAAAAAAGTTGATTCGGAGTTTAGTTTCTCTTTACGTGTTCAATGACAAACAATGGCTAAAACTTTAAACTCAAGCACTAAAGTCCTGTTTATTCGACAACTGTGGCCAGAAAAACGCGTCATGTTCACCTAAAGTTTAGTGAACATGAACATTAGGTCCTAAACTGACTCACATTTAGATGCAAACGACTAAATGTGGTGAACAGTGCTGTGCTCACAAGTGATGCACTGCAGAGTAGAAGTAGTTTCACTTTCTGTTCTTTCACAGTGTTTTTGTCCCATGTGTGTTTTAGGGACATTGCTGGTGCACTCTACAGTAAAAGTAAGTGATAATACATGATTTTATGAGAGTTTCTTGTGAACATTTAAATGCACGAGGCCTGAAAGTGTCGTATTTTGCTATCATGGGTCACTACTATGGAAGACATCTGCCAGTGTAAATGTGCAAAAAGAATAAACCATTCATTTCCCTTTTGTAAGTCCAAAACTCCTCAGAGCTGATCCATATTTATCTAGCCTGTTCAGTGCTTTTCCCACCTGCTGCAGGTTAGCAATACAGTGTTCATCATAGGTATCTTAAATTTGCATATTACATCACAGGCCAATCTGGTAGCATCATAAAACAAGTCTTTGTCAAGACAATGCTTCTCTCATGTTGTTTATTCATTCATGCCTTTGTTTAGAATCTCTCTTTTTTTTTTTTTTATTCACTAATCTTACACATTTGTGATGCTGAGCTCTGTTAACTCTCTCTAGTTGAAAACACTACTTAGCAAGGTTTGTTTTTCTGAAGCAAAGAAATGCATTCACCTCTCTGTATGTGATCTGATAAATGAGAATAGTTGGAGCAAGAGCTATCATCTGCTGATATGAAGCATTTCAGACAACTTTATGTCAACAAAAGTTAAAGTGCAATTTCTCCCTTTCAGTGACAGACGTGCAGCTTTAGTCACATAACATGCATGAGAGATGTGAGGTATTTGATTTTATTGAACTAAACACTGCCTATACCAAAACGTGGCTGCACATTTTATTCCCTTCGCTGACTTTCCATGCATCACAGAACTCATTTTAAACTGCTTGTATTTGTCTTAAAGTGTTTAAATGGTGTTGCGTTGTCATCCTCCCAGCCCTGTGCAGTCTCTCAGGTCAGGACCAGCTCCTCCTGCGTGTGCCGGAGACCAATCAGAAGCTCACAGGGGACCAGGCCTTTGCAGCAGCAGCAAAACTTTGGATAGGCACACCTTACTTTTTCACTTAAATTTTGTACTAAGTTTGAGATGTTGACAAAGAATATGTTCATTTGTATTATTTTAAAGTGCAGTAAATAAGATTATTAAAGTTGTCATCTGAACTGTGTTTTCAACTTTCATTGGACAGTCATATTCAATCTGCTGTACTACACTGAGTTTTTGTCCTGTTGAAAACATGATTAAAATGCCTTAAAACATCCTTGTCCAATAAGAAGAGCTACGAGAAACTGGATCTGGATCTTGATTTTATAGTTTTGATTGCACGTTAATGTCACCAAGTGGTGTAAAATTATATTATATTGATTGATTATTAGACAATATAATAGAATTGTGAGTATTTTTTGATAACTGACCATAGCACCCCAAGGAAATTAGTCAGAAGCCGCCACTGTACTCGATTTTTATTTCCTTTAAAATGTAAACAAACAGAAATAATTAATTTAAATCTTTAGGGGTGTCAAATTAGTGCATTAATTGAGATGAATTAATTACAGACATATTTATCGAGTTAATTTTTTTAATCGCATTAATCTATTTGGAAATCTTTCACTTCATTGTTTCCATATGTGAGTTGCAAAGTGGACATAAGAGTTGTTCAACTTGACTTGAGGAAAGTCTGCACATGCCCTCTGACCTGATTAATTAGATTAATTAATTACAGATCATAATTAATTTATCTCTCAATTTTTTTAATCGCTTGACAGCACTATTAATCTTATTACATCAGTACGTTTTGCTCACCTACCTAATGCATTCTGAGCCTCCAAACTGTTCGCCACGATGTCTTTTAAGCTTCAGCTTCACATCTGTTAAGAGTGAGACATGTCGGTATGCAACAGTAACTAACAACAGTTAGCCATAATGCTAACAACAACAGATAAACCTAATGGAGTTTGGTGAACAAACAGGACATTATTAGACATAGTCACGACATTGCGGAGTAATTTCTACTCGAATCGATATGGGATACGGCGACAGATGTTCGTCTTTTCCTTGAAGTGTTTACGAGCGTGGAGTTACATAAATCCACCAGAAATATTCTCGCTGCACCACAAAGGTAGCGCGGATGAATAAAAACCAAAGAAGAAGTTATTAAAACTCCAAAATATAAACTAGCGCTGAATCGCTTAATCACGCTGCTGCTTGGCTAGTTCCGGTGTGAATATAAGTGGATCGTTGTTTCCAGTCTATTCATTTGCTCGGGAGGCTAGCTCAAATGACGTAAACTAATTGAATAATTGATTGACACAAACTGGAAAACAGACAATTGTTTGCACCGAGTTCAGAGCTTCACATACGAGGTAAATACTTCACCATGTGTTTATAAAATGTGCCGTGTAGTCTCTGAAGCTAATGCTAACCTGTATTTAATTTAATTTATTAATTTTTAAAGTAACTCTACAAACGGAACTAGCTTTATACATAAACACTCGGCATAGGACGTCTTTATATTTATCAAATTGTCTGCTTTATATTTGCGCTAATTTTTTGTTAGCATTTAGCATTTCTTTGGTGAAGTAGCCTATTTACCTCGTATGTGAAGCTTTGAACTTGTTGCCAGTGGTTATCTAGTTGAAGTCCGCTCACTGCTTTGAATTTTTTTGAAAAATTAATTAATATTTCTGCAAATTCTACATAAGGAATAAATGGGACAAGAAGGAACTACCCACAGGTATCTCGCAAACCTGAGCTAGCATAAGGCGTTTTCCCACATGAAAGTACCAAGAACTAGTCCCCACATTTCTCCAGTCCCTGTTTAGTCAGAGGAACTGAACTGTCCCATGTTTGTGTTCACTCGGAAGCAGTTGCTGAAAGTTGGTCTAACTAGCTTTAGCATTAGCATCTGTAAAGTCTGGAACATTTAATAAAGAGCATATACACAGTTTAGGAGCAAAACCAAAGCTAACTTACTGCTTAGACAGAGGTATGTTTTGATGTTTTTGTGTTGTGTCAAGTGCAGTAACATTTTTCATGCAGTTCAAGCTCTCGCAGACAGGTCACTTTGAAATGATTGTTTGCAGTTTCATCGCTGTGTTCATAAAAGTCAAGCAGCCGGGAACGTACTTCATCTGACCTAGGGAAATATCTCAAGCACACTATAAAACACTTTTCTGTTTCCCTTAGGCATGACAAAAATATATGTTCTCTTTCTTACGAGAGGAGAGGAGGGAAGAGAAGAGGAGGGAACAATATCTCTAAGTTGTCTCTACACTTTTGTTCTCCCCAACTGCATTTTCTTTCAGTTTGATTGGAAGTATTGTCCTGTTGGGTTTAACAATGCGATTTGTACTGTTTTATAGATGTGCTTAAATGATTCAAAACTTCACATTTTACAGTGCACCAACAGTAATTGAACTTGTCGTTTTGGCATGCTTTGCTTTTATGTCTTCTGAAGTAAATGTTTAATTGCATCATTCTAGTCGCAATCAAGATCTCTCTTCACCAAAAAGTGCTCTTTTTGTATTCTACGCAACTGATTTGACCCATGAGATTATAGCAATTGTAGAAACACTACCCATATCCAGATAGCTGTTTATCGCAACTACTTACTAAATGTGTCTAACGCTCACTTCTACTGCCAGGCTAATCACCTTGCCTTGGGTTGTTGCTGCTGCTTCCTTTTCCTCCTCCTCGCTCTCATAAACAGTTCACTAACAGAGGATCTGCTCCGTTGCTGCTAGCGCTTTGAATTCAAGGGAGAGAGCTTTGTTGGACAACGAGACAGAAATGAGTCTGCGCTATATCTGAGTTCTAAATTATCCCAAACGTTTGCCGACAGGCGGCTGACGTGTGTTTGGTGTGAATGGGGCTGTCGTGGGTTAGAAGTGCACAGAGCAAGTTTTCTAAGACTTGTTTGAAGAGTCTTTGTCGCAACGATCTCATTGGCCCGTGGCTACAGGAGATCCAGCAAATCAGTGCGCAGGAAAATCATGGGTAAAACCAAAAACGACGCTTACAGAAAAACAGTATTAAGCATGGATTGTTGTTTTTTTTACACATGTTCAAACAAAACGAAGTACGAAGGAGCAGTGTCAATAGTACGACGACTGAACCGTGACGGGAAATAGCTTAATCCGCGGTAAGATTAGAAACACCTGCTTTCCGTCAGAGTTTGAAAACAACTCGTGTGCAACTTATGTTTTGTCATTTTCATCAAGCGCTACATCACGCGCATGCTCGATCGGCAAATGTTTGGCGACTGGTGGCCGTTTGGATCGTGTTTGTGTGAATGTTCTTTTACATCGACCAAAGAGTTTTGAACAAATGCTGCGTCGCTCCTCCCTACCAACAGCAACTGGGATTGTGTTAGTGTGACAGAGCAACCAAAATATGCAATAATGCACACCACACGCTACAAAATGAAGAACCTAAAACTTATTTATGGAGGAAAATTGACTAAAATAGCTATTTATTGAACTTTGTGTGCAATAAGGTGATAACTGCAACTGAAGTGCGCAAATAATCGCGAATAAAACGTTTGGCTGCCCAGCTCTTAGAAAAATACTTTCACTCACACCATACACATTTCATTCACTCACAACTAACTGAACAAATATCTGTTTTCCTATTTCAGCAGCACATGTGTACTTAACTTACTGGATAGCTGTTGAGTATTTGTCATTGAAACAACACACCAAAGAGAACTTCAAGCCTGTGCATCCTCCAGCTGCAGGACCAACAACCATTCAGTATCCACAACACAATTATCTTTCTCCGTAATGAATCTTTGGTTTACTAATCACTGACATAATAATGTTTATCCACTTTAATGTGACACCAAATGAAAGTAAAACAACTGGGCCTGTTCAACTCACCACACCAGCAGGATCCAGTGACACACTTTAATGCAATAACACTTTTTATCGAAGTACACATAAAAGCTGCTTCTCTCCAGGGCCTTTTTGTAGTCATGGGGGCTGCAATTTGTCAACAAATTATCTGCTCAGAGGGATGGATTCCTGGAAACCCTGAGCACACAAGAATAAAAATAAAAACTAAAAAGCTGTGGTGCAAATTCAAGATAACAATTACTGTAGAAGTGAATAGCATCAGGTGCACGGCAAAGTCCGAAGGTTAATGACTTAATTAATGTAATCCATGCTTCATTCTGGGGTGTTCTAGAGCAAGAAAGATAACAAGTTTGCAAAACGCTTTAAAACTAAGAAAGTTTGAAGTTAAAGGTGGCCTGTTATTGCCTGAGCATGTGTAGATCAGTCATTTATATTTTGTTTGTAGTAAAAGACAAAACTATCTAAAACTGCTCGCACATATAAAAAGGTTCATTGAATTTCTGTTCAAAACTGGAGAAGTGATAAGCTCCGCCTCTTCATTGTCAAGCTTACCTGTAGCAAGGAGCTAACATGACTTATTTGGAATCTAAATTTTGTGAGTAAGTGAGCAGGGACAGGTGGTAGGTAAAGCGGAGATTTTTAAGGGAACTCTGTTATAACAAGTAAAAACTTAGAAAAGGGGATTTCCCCTTTATCGATTAGTTTGGTGTTAGTCCAGGCTGAGACTGCACCTGGTCCAGTGGCTCCAGTGTTGGAGTGGTCCTCTCACAGAACAAACGCTGTTGTCACCACTGCCTTTGATCACTGCACTTGTGATTCCTTGTGCTCTTACTGTAATAGTTTATTTCTAAAGTCTGCATCGGAAATGATTCATGGCGGTGCCAGACTGCGCAGCATCCCATCAGGACTATTTCCTCACTTTTAATGATATATCGAAAGCCAGCAGACACTGCACCAGAGCTGCCTCACATGCAGTCTGAGCCAAAGGTAATTACTGAGTTTTTAGTTTAGTTTTATTACCTATTTAGTGTCATGCACCATTTTAAGATATGCACAGCCCGCATGGACTTGTAAGACACATAAATAATAAGCAGTCAGTTTTTTCACAATTATCAGACACTTATCAAACATAAAGTGTTCTCTTACAGCGACCCCAGGCTTTCAACACAAAACGAGTCAGAAAAACAATTCACTGTACAGATTGTGATATAACAGACAGTAAAATAAGAAATGCATTTCATTTTCTGTATTATTCAAATCACATAAAGTGCACACACATTTCTCTTCTGGGACAGATTGAAAATTAACCCTATGGCTCTGTACCAAAACAATCTTTATTCAAAATATATGTTCGTACTGTTGGCTTGTTTCATTTATATTTACATATATGATTCAAAATGAACTTTTCTTATTTGTTTGATGTTAACGTATTTCAGTACTGAAGATCTGCATCTTTAAAAATGTTCTCCATCGGCACACTCCAGGAGGTTTTACACAACAAACTCCATTGAACACATGTTTAGTCAATCTCGTGTCTGGCTTATTGATCAATCTATTCCATAATTGTGCATATCACACAAATGTCTTATTTCTAATATGTAAATCAATTCCTTACCAGGTCACCCTTGAAAAAGAGCTTTCAATCCAATGAGTAACCTAAGTGAATGTTAATAAAAACAATTTAAAAAATTATGTATTACTGTTATTTTACTGGCAACATTTTAGAACATTTTTCTTTTTTTTTTTTTTTTTACATTATTCAAGTTGTTGCAACTTTGCACTTTCGCAGGGCTAGCTAGCATTGCGGTAGTATATACGTAAAGATGTCCTTGTTCTTAGTTTGGAAGTCTAGATTATAATGAATAGATTACTTCCTCTATGAAACAATCTATTCATACGAGCTCTGAGATCTTATTTGTTGTTTGCTACCCCCTAAATCAGAAGTGCCCAAACTATTTTACTCAGCGGTAAAAATTAACTTTTTTTTTTGCCTCAAAGGACTAATAGGAATGATTTGCAACATGCCAAGAGCCAACCTAGTTCTTGTTGTAACAAATTTATTTGCATATAATGTAATTATTAACATGTTTGAGCAGAATAACTGTTTTTTTTTAACACTCTTTCAACTAAATTATAATACGACAGACACTCTGAATAAATCTCAGCATCTCCAAAGTAAAAGCTGAATTTGGCCCCCGGGCATAACTTTGGGCACCACTAATCTAAATCATTCAAGACTTTTCTACTGTCAAAGTACGTTCACATTACTGTACCTTACATTAGTGTTGAGGTAAGCTAGGTTTGTGTATCTCCCTTGTAACAGAATAAGATGACATCATGAAGCAAGATCTATTTTTTACATTGTACTTTGCCATGAAATATCTCAACAATAGTTTCACTCATTTTCAATCTGGGATAATTTCAGTGACTATCCATTCACTTTTTGTATTTCAACAAAAACGGCATTTCAACAATATCCATTTCAGCATCTCTTTTAAATATTCCTGCTGCAGAATGCAAACAAAGCTTATGCAGTCATTAAGTTTTCATTTAGCCACGCACAGACCTCAGCCCTTATATAATGAAGCTACAGCTAACGCAGGTAACAAAGCATTAAGAGTGCCTAATTACATTATTCTGGGTCACTAGTAAATAAAAGACATATTCCTGCAGCACACGAGATGTTTGATAGACTGGCATACAAATACACATACACACTGTTCTATTTTTTATGTCCCAGAGTCCTTTGCTCTCGCCACAACAAAGAAAAGCAATATCCCACAATATCTTTAAATCTTGAAGTTCCATTCATCCGCCTGCTGCTTATCTGAGGCCGGCCTGGGAACTATATTTGTCACACAACAAAAAAACATAACCAAAAGCCAGCGGTAATTCATTAGGCTTGCAGCGGCACAGCGGTTAGAGTGTTTGCCAACTAACCAGAAGGTCAGTGGTTTGATTCTAGCTCTGACCTTTGTGACGGTAAATGGGTTTAGATAATGTGATATACTGCAAAAAACGATTGTAGTATATTGAGTCAGATTTATTTTAAGACCAATTTAGCAAAGGTTAATTAAACAAGATGAAAAAGACAAAATCATGTTAGGCCAAAATGAGAATAAAATGTTTTCTTTTGTTTATTTTATGTAATGAACAATAAAGCAATTGATCAATATAATAGATTTTTACTACTAAACCAGGACTAACCAGACTAGGCGGAACTAAAACTGGTCTAAACCAGGACTAGACCAGGATTAAAACTAGTGGAAACAGGACTAGACCAATTCTAAGACTAGACTAACCAAGAACTAGACCAGGACTAAAGCAGGACTAGAACAGAACTTGACCAAGACTAAAACTAGACTAAATCAGGGCTAAAACTCTGCTAAACCAGGATTAAATTTAGACTAAGCCAGGACAAAACTGAGCTAAACCCAGACTCGACCAAATAGACAGGACTAAAACTGGGCAAAAGCAGAAAAAAAAAACTAGACTAAAACTGGACTAAATCAGGACTAAAGAGAGGCTAAACTAAGACCAGATCAATACTAAGCCCGCATTAAAATAGTGCTAAAGCAGGACCAAAATTTGATAAACTGGACTAAACCAGGACTAAAACAGGGTTAAACCAAGACTAGATCAAGACTAAACCAAAACTAAGCCCACATTAGAGCAGTGCTAAACCAGGACTAAACCAGGGCTAAATCAGAGCTAAAGCGGGACTAAACCAGAATTAAAACGGGCTAAACCAGGACTAGATCAGGATTAAAACTGGACTACACCAGAACAAAACTGTGTTAAAGCCAAACTAAACCAAGACTAGGCCAGGACTAAACCAGCACTTGACTAAACTAGGACAAGACCAGGAATAAACATGATTGATATCCTTACTTATCTACACTTGAGTCTTAAAAACTTAGCTAGATAATTGCTGAAACTGAGATGAATTTTAATACCTTTTGACTTGCTTTAAGTCTTTTCAAGTGTAGAGATGTTGAAAAGAGTATACAAGTCAAATTATGTGTAACTATGACTGTCTAACATAAACACAAAATTTCTTGTCAAAGCATCTGAATTTCACCCCTGTTGCAACGTCTACTGGTGCGACATCCATCCAGACTGAATTCATTATGCAGAAGCTTGATTAATTAGACCTCCATAGATTCCCAATGACACTTTAGGGACTGGTTTGCTCCTCGAAAGCTAAATACTCAGAAGAGAAGAGGAGGGAAGCATGAAATCTTAATTAAGAAATGACGTGAACATAAATTTGTTATGTTGGATGTTATTGCTGTAATGACAATGAATCAGCGAATACAAGATAATTAAGACGTATTGGTGGTCAAATTATAATTCCCTAGTCTTATCCAAAAGCTAAACATTTTAAGACAAGGCTTATTCAGTCAGGTTTTTATCACAGAGCTTGAAAATGTCACACATCAGTACGTCTTTATCAAAGCCTGTTGTTGAAGTCCAAGTGTCTAAGATCATGACTGGGAGAAGCTAAGTCTAAGTATCTAAGATCACGAGTTCAAGTCAAGTCCAAGTTTCTAAGGCCAAGAGTATGAGTTAAGTTTAAGTCTCTAAGGCCACAAGTTAAAGTCAAGTGTGAGTGTCTAAGAACATGAATTCAAGGAGCTAAGTTCAAGTGTCTAAGGTCACAAAGTAAAGTCATGTGTTTAGTGTCTAAGAACATAAATTCAAGGAGCTAAATTTCGATTCTCTAAGGTCACAAGTTTGAGTCAAGTCCAAGTGTCTAAGAACATGAGTCCGAGGAGCTAAGTTCAAGTCTCTAAGGTCACAAGTTAGAGTCAAGTGTGAGTGTCTAAGAACATCAAGAAGCTTTGAGTTCTAAGTTTGAGTCAAGTCCACGTCCCCAAGATCAAGAGTCCAAGTCAAGTCTGAGTTCTAAGGCCAGAGTCCGAGTCAAGTCTGAGTCTCTAAGGCAAGAGTCAGAGTAAGTCTGAGTCTCTAAGCCAAGAGCAAGTCAAGTCTGAGTCTCTAAGGCCAAGAGTCAGAGTCAAGTCTGAGTCTCTAAGGCCAAGAGTCAGAGTCAAGTCTGAGTCTCTAAGGCCAAGAGTCAGAGTCAAGTCTGAGTCTCTAAGGCAAGAGTCAGAATCAAGTCTGAGTCTCTAAGGCCAAGAGTCAGAGTCAAATCTCAGTCTTTAAGATCATGAGTCCGAAGAGTTAAGTCTGAGTCTCTAAGATCATAAATCCAAGTGAATTCCAAGTCTTTAAGATTATGCGTCTGAGGAGTTTCTAAGCTGAAGAGTCTGTATGTCAGGTTGAGTCTTGAGTCTCCATCTCTGGTTATAGAGGTTTTAAAAAAAACTTCTCATTTCATTAATGTTAAGGAAGCATAAGCTTTGTCCCTTCGAGTCCTAGAGTTGTGCAGAAAGCAGGAGCTATACTATATGTATGAAGCAGGAGAAGTTTATTTACCATCAATCTGAGACTCACCAACTCGAATACTCAATACATTGCACTAGTATTAGCTATCCAAGCCTGACTGTTTCTACACAACGAGGTGTAAAATATGCTAAGATGAAATGCATAACATACCACTTCTGTGAGACAAGTTGATCGAGAAATGTCACAAAGAAGGACAATTTCTGCAATAGCTGAAGGGCGCCCATCGTAGAAACAGACTGAAGGTGGCCTTGTTAACACTTTTGCACAAGAAAGACATTTCTACAACAAATAATACCCAAGGTTCATAACAGCAACTACTACAATTTCATTTCCAGCTGACCGCACCAAGCCTATCAAACAACCAACTAACACAGCTTAATTCAAAGTCCTGAGCTCTGGCTTAAACTGTATTACATGACTGATTATAATGACAATACTTTCACACTGCCTTACTAAGGAGTCAAATAGTTCTTATTCTATCTGATGAAAAATAATACTTCTATGCAAAATATGTGAACTACTGTCACTTGTTTTTGAATATCTTCTCGCTGTACTCATAAAGCCATAATGTCCTACCAAAAGTCAAAGGTTTTATCCATTCATTTCCTTCTGCTTATCCAGGGCTGAGTCGTAGAGTCAGGCAAATCCAGCCTTCTTTTCTGTCAATTCGTTCTACCATTTTTTCCACTCAAAGTTTATGGCCTTGGATTTGAAATGATGATTTTTATCCCAGTCGTTTCACACTAGGCTGCAAAAAGAAAGGTGCTAACAACAACAACAACAACAACATGGCACGAACTAGTATGAAGTGATTGATTGTCTAAAAGTGAATGCAGTGGAAAAAAGACAGTATAGAATAGATTTTTGAGAATTAAGAATTGATCCAGAATCTTTAGGATGTGAAAGAATCTTCTTCTATTTTCAACATCCTTACCAACAACTACAACAGTATGGTAAGGCTAGCATTTTGCATGTCCTTGCATAACATTTTAACGACTGTAAAACCTCACTTTCACAACTTTCAATGTGTTGGTTAAGAGTTTTCGTTTCTTTTGCTGCCGTCTAGAGCTGTGACGTCACTGTGATGTGGACCTGAAAAGGGTCTCTTTAGCTACTTCAACTTTAATATAAAATCTAGTTTAAAAACATGACACACAAAATGTCGTCCATATTATGTGGCGCAAAGAGTCATATTATACTATTTGTTTGTTGTAGCAGCCAGAGCGCCTTGTGGATCTTGGTTGGAGACAGCAGTGTAAATGTGGTGAAGAAGTATTACTGTAATGTTTCAGCTTGTCTAAATGCAAAACACGAGCAGTTTGTTTTGACAGAAGTCCTGCGCAGAGATAGGGGCTTATTATGAGCAAGAAATGGTATACCGTTTCAACATAACAGCTCTTTAAATTTATGACAAGAAAACAAAATTTATCTTTGAACTGGGCCTTTCCAGTGTCAACATTTTGGGCAATATCTGGAGTATTAAAAGTTTGTTGCTTTGCCGAGGACTTAGCCGAGGCAAGCTGGCATGGCTGCACTCCAGATGTGCCCCGTGGGCAGACAACGGACAGTCCCATTTCAGAAATAAACATTATTATCTGAGAGCTGCAGTCGGAGTATGCGGCACCCGCGTTCAGATGAGAAAGAGAATGTGCTATTGAAATTTCTAAATACAGTGCAGTCATTATTTAGAAGCTTAAAAATCACATTGTAATTTGTGTAATTATAAAAATGTAGTTGTCTATTTAATAAAAGGCACAAAACAAAAAGGGTAACCATGCAACTCAAGTATATTTTAAGATGCTGTGCCTACAGTGAAAAATAAAGTATATGTATGTATTTAATAGGGACATAACCATATTGACAATATCCTGATATGGCGATATCAAAATTGTGACAATACTTCTAAGGTTAAAACTGTATGTTTTTTTTTTATTGCATAAAATGTGTTTCTAAATATTTTAATAAACAAACAATAAAACAAGACCTTATAGCTTATGTAGTGAAAGACCAATTTAGTCTGAAACTTTAAACCACTAAAATGGAATCACTGAATGATAAAAAGAACGACACGAAGAATGAAAATGAATCTCAATATTGTGTGCCCTCTGTAATGTTGTGATAACTATTGTATCGTATTGTGACATTTGAATATCGTTACATCCTTGTCTTTAACCCTTTCTACATAGCACATACTTTTTACTTACATGTTTGTTTGTTTGTTTGTTTTTTGTCCACAAGCACAACTTTAAAACAGATTTCTCCAAGAGCATTTGGCTGCAGACACGTACCACCGACCAACCACAGACCCAAGTACCACCTTTTTCATTATTTCTGAAAGTTGGGTCAGGTACAGGTTAGGATTTGAGTTGGAGTTAGGATAGGTAACTTGGTTAAATTTACAGCTTTGGAGAAGTTGACAAATATGGGCATCAAACCCGGACCAAGAGTACTTCTGACCTGTCACAGGAGGTGGATGGGACGTGAGAATCTGCACGCTTGTTGGTTTTAATGGCACAAAAGTGAGGGCAACTTCATCACCTTTCATCAGAGTCATAGACTAACATGGCTCTTTTCTTTCAAACTTTTCAATCAATCGATCCACCATCATTTTGAGGTCAAGAATTTTAGCTTAGGTTAACTCAACCTCATTGTAAATTTCCCTAGTGAATGGTTGTTTGTCCAACCTGCGATGAGTTGGCCACTATCTCGAGTGTTCTCCACCTAAGGCCCAAAGTCACGGGAAGGTTCCAGTCACCTGCCGATTTTTTACAACACAGCTCCGAGCAAACGTAGATCTATGTTTGCTCTTTGAACTGGGCAAAAAACAAATGCAAAATGCACGATGAGAACATTTTCACGCCTTTTTTAAAAAGTCAATATGTTACAGAACCCCCCCCCCCCCCCCCCAAAAATCCGGCTTCAAACCAAAATTCATGGTTATTTTCCATTTTGGCTTTTAGCAACATATTTGATGTATAAAAGGCAAGAAAACGTGCTTCATGTATATTTTTGACAGTTTGTTTTATATCTACGTTTTCTCCAGGGACTTGTTTATTTATTTACTTTTTTTATTCTGGCCACATTGTTTCACTTTTATAATACTTGGAGGATTGGGTAACTTTAATCAGATTTTAATCAAGATCAAGATTGTAATTCATAATGATATGCTTGGAGTATTTTAATGGAGAGGTTTAGACTGCATGTTGATTGAACCAGTTTGGAATTTGGAAATAAAAGTGTATCTTCTTTATTATTATAACACAATTTCTGAAACTCTTTCTTGAGAAAAAGAATCTAATTGAAAATTGCTGACAATCAGTAAGAGAAAATCCAAATCCTGACACACTGTTTTTTGAATAAATCATCATATCGTGATTTGTCATTTCTCTATTTAATGTATTTAACGAAATGCTCAGTTGCCAAGTCTGATTCTGCATTGCAACTTTGGGCTTCTCTTGTGAATTTGATGACTGCATTTTTGAAGTTTGGTCATGGGCTGCCATTTCACGTCATATTTGGTAGTTTATGCCCATTTTTTCTAGGTTTGATCCACATATATGTATTTATGACTGAAACATAGCATGTCTAAATCTTTAATTTCAGAGTTACTGAACTTCTGAAGTTGCTTGTTTTGTTTTGTTTTTTTCTAACGCTTGGTCTCTTTTTCTCTCTGAAAATCTGGCAACACAGGTCAGCCTTTGTCCTGCTTTCAGTAAATGACAATGGTAACTTCCTGAAAAAGGCCGTTGGAAAATACAGTTTACAAGAACAGTGATAAAACCAAAATTTATTTATTTTTTTTTTTTGTATTTTATAAATCAAATGTAACATTAACTCTTTCAATAGTATGGAATGCTTTTCACAAAGAGTTTGATTCAGTGCAGTCATTTCTTGGACATAAACAGTGCACTGCATTTCTGCTTGAGTAAAATATTTACAACACTAACATGTAAGTACAGCTTTCTTCCAAACCTGTACAACTGCTTAATCCTATTTATGTATTCCTGACCAAGTCCCTAGCCCAAGGTCTTCTTAAGTAGAAAACTGTTTTTTCATTTTTGGAGTTATCGGTGCCCAAACCTCCCATTGCCTTGACACGATTGCTTTCCCTAACACAATAGTAAAACACTTGTTACTGATAGGACCACAGGGAGAAGAAGAAGAGCAGAAACAAGTCCACACGAGTGCAGAAAGAAAGAAAATAACCCTGTACTTGTCGTCAGCGGTGTCTTCAATACGAGACAAAAACAAGTCAAATAATGATGATGTGGACTGTCCAGAGATCAAAACAGGCTGTTATGTTGTATGACTCATAGGGACACAAGTTTTCAAGCTTTTCTTTCACTGGTAGTTGGAGTCCTTCAAGACAGAGTTGTAAGATTTTCAGAGAGGAACAAGCAACCAAGGCTTTGAAAAACAAAACAAGCAATCTCAGTTCTTCAATAAAAAGATGTTAAAAAAAAAAAAAAATCAATAAATTAAACATTATGTGTCACCGTACAACTACAGTTTATGTCGTGCTTGGTAATATGATGATACATATTGTGGGGATGATAGAAAAGTCTGTAGTTTCTCTCATTTCTAACCTAATTTTATCAATTATTACAGCAAATATGTCATATGAGTGGAATTAAACGTGCTTTTCACACGTGTTATAGCGTAACTTCAACAAAATAACACCTAAAGTAGTTTTTGTACGACGTTGGAGTTATCCCTTATTTCTCTCGCTCTGCGCATTAGCAAACACATCTCTGAAGAGAGGGAGAAAGATAGTAAAGAGCGCTGTCCAAAGGGAAGGAGTTAACCTGGCCAGCCAGATGGTTTACTTTGCGATATTTGTGAATTCACAAACACGAGATAAACCATCAGTCGCCCGATTGGTTTGAGAGTCCGAAACAGCTGCGTTTCAGCCCACTCACATAACAGCAGCATGGTTTTGAGGGCCAACCAAATTCTAGCAGGGTGGGCT
Source organism: Mugilogobius chulae (assembly GCA_038363315.1). Classification (NCBI taxonomy): domain Eukaryota; kingdom Metazoa; phylum Chordata; class Actinopteri; order Gobiiformes; family Gobiidae; genus Mugilogobius; species Mugilogobius chulae. The sequence continues at coordinate 17,086,317 of CM076395.1, forward strand.
AGCATGGGCTGTTAGCGCCCGGCGCCGCCGCTGAGTCTAATTCAAGCTAAACGAAAACGACTGCTCTCGTGGATGTACGTGTTGTTTTGCTTTTGATGCGGTTTTAGCAGAAATAGAGAGTTTTTCCTTGTTGAAAGAAGAGCTGTATGTGTGACACGTACTTGTTCTATCCCACGCGGACTTTGGATACACCATTACGAGTTGTTGCTGTGATTGGCTAAGCACAAATAAGGTAGGCAGATCACCCAATCAGCTTGAAGTATTTCACTAAACGCCCCGCCTTTTCCCGAACGCATTCAGTGAGTCAAGTTCCAGGTGGATATAGTGAGAACTCAGATAGGAGTTCAACACATATCCATCTGGAGTGAACCAGGTTAGGAAGAAGTACCCTGACCCGTGTTAATTTTTTTTAATACAAGTATAAACTTTTAAAATATGACTTGCACTAAAATGCTTCTCATTTGTGACAGTTCAATTCAATGCACTTTTCAGAGAATAATTGAAAACATACTTTTTTTTTCTTTCATATCACTCAGCACTACTTTGACATGTTTTGATTTCTATTTGTATTTTTAATAAAGACATTAAAACATGAAAATATGCTGGAAGAGCGGGTTAGGGTTAATTTATTTCATTAGTTGTTTTTTGTATCAAAGCTGAAAAATGACCTAAAAAAACTATTTGTGTATGTAATAGTGCCAGCCAGGAGCAAGCTCATAAAACACTCACAAAATTCACAAACGACTTAATAAAATAAGAAAGACAGCGTTGTTATAAAGAAGAATTGTTAAGTCCATTAGGTTAAAAAGTAGTTTGTTGTTTTTCACTGAATGATACATAATGAGGCACAATGCGTTACATGAGTACAAGCATCGTAGTGGGACTCTGACAGGCTTTTTGGCAGGCTGGGCACAACATCACTTAGTAAAAGCCTGTAAACACTCTTTTAATGCATTAATGTGGTGGTGATGAATAAAGAACTCATAAACAAAGAGCTATGTTGTTATGTCTCTTAACTGAAACAAATCCAAGTGAAAACTAAGTGTGATTAATGATACCGTAGTTCATAAAAACAGCAGTGTCACAAAGCTTGTGAGATAAACATTGCTATCAGAGTTTTAGGGATCTTTTTTGTTATTCTGAGAGATATCAGAGTTGCTTCTGCACTTAGTGTCCATTGGTGGAGCAATTTTATATTAAAAATATAGATAAAAGCAAGGCAAATGAAATGCAGCATAAAAGGGTAAACACTTTTTTTAGTAATGGTCAGTCGCAGTGTCGCACTTGAGACTGGTCACAAGATCGCTTTTTAAGATCTTGGTCTCGTTTCAGACTTGAGCACATTTGAACTCAGTCTTGTCTTGGGTCTGATACTTGACTGACTCAGTTGGCTAACCATCAACATCCTTTTTGTATTTATTTACCTTTTTTTTTTTGTTTTTACCCGGGAAGTGTCATTAAGATTTAGAATCTCTTTTGCAAGAGAGACCTGACCAAGGTAGCAACCAACCCCATCAATCAAAAAGTGTAAAATTTAACACAATATTACACCATTAAAACAACTCCCAAGAAAAACATGCACAATTCTCAACCACAACACTTTAAACAATTATCTTGAACTTATCAAGAGACAATGCAGCTTTTAATTTGAGGTATTTTTGTAACTCAATCCAAGACCACAGTGTAGAGTATGAGAAAGCAGTTTTCCCCACTTCAGTAAAGCACCGAAGCACATTGTAAAGCAGTTGAGAAGATGAACGAAGCTGGTAACTAGCTGAGCTGAAGTAACCAGGAAGTTTCCCCAGAATTCCTTTGTAAATGAAAACATACCAATGTTGTTTTCTGCAATTGACAAGGATGACCAACCAACCAAATCATACAGAGTTCAATGATGAGCAAGAGACTTTGGATTAGTAATAAAGCGTAGTGAATTCTGACACACCAGGAATTAGCAACCACACTTTAACTGAGTAAACTACTTCACAAAATCAACTCTTCATACATTCAGTCATTCCTTTTCTACTTGTGCCCGTTTGGGGTGGTTGGTAGCAGAAGCCAATCCCATAATTTTGGACCTGGGGGGGGGCATCCTGGACAATGGCCAACTCGTCGCAGAGTTCACTTACAGACAAACACAGGCAAGTTTTCACAAATTTTCAATAATACCAATTCAAATATTCATGCATGTTTTTAGAAATGGAAGAACCTGGAGAGAATCTATGGTAACACAGGAAGAACATGCAAATTCCACCCAAAGATTGTTGATTTGGTCCAAACATGATTCGAACCCATTAACTCCTTATTGGGAAGCCAGAGATCTAACCACTCTGCAAACAAGATTCACACATAAAAATATATATCTCTTATACCTTCTAATTTGATGACAGATTGCCTATGATAGCTTGGTGATCATCTGGAGCTTTGTATAATGTCCATAATTTGCAACACATATTACATACATTTCATAAATTCTACTCATAAACTGTGTCTAATATCCTGTTCTATTTTTACTGTCTTCAGCCATACTGAACCTAAACTAATGACCAATTAAATGCTCTTGCTCTTGCCATCTTCTAATTCCCCAGTCTTATTTGCCCAATGTACCATGACAAATTCACTTTTGTACTCAACAATTACCTTATCCAGCACTGAAAATGGTTGAATCTTCATTTGGAGTTGATCTCATTTGACAAACTCAATTCCGACAATTCTCTGTTCTCTAGTTAATTTGATCAAAAACATATGGCGTGTGTCGGTGGTTGTTTGTCATCGTTTTTAACCTGGCTAGCTCAACAAATGTGGACACCCGACAAAGCAAAATCCATAGAGATGTTATAGAATACTCAAACACTGCTGAGACCACACGGCTGACAGCAATCACGTTTAATAGAGAAATGCAAAAAATGAGCTTGCATAGTTTTAACAAGGACGAGACAGTTAGAAAAGAGGGGAGGGAGCATGCAACGGTACAACTGCAAGTCAAGTCATACAGTATTTTATTCAACAGCAAAATGCAGTGTGCTTAGCTTTCATTTGAGCCCAGTATTCAGGGTAATCTATTGAGCTAACTAGACATTAGCTAAAAGCAACAGAAAATTGACTCTGTGCATGTGAGTGGTTTATTTTAAATGGTCAAGCTTTAGCATTAGCGTTCACAGACAAACACATTCTTTAACATGTCGGACAAAATCATTTACGTCTCATTATTTAATGCCTGATCTTATTGTAATTTTTTATTTCTGACTGAGGTAGTGAAAAGCCCATAGAAATGAACAGAACAGGAAGTGAACTTAGTCTTGTTTCTGTTGCTGTGGCAGTTGCGGCAGCCATCTTGTGAGGGGAAAGGAGACGAAATTTTAATTGAAAATAATGTTAAAACAAGGTCACACAATTTATATACTGTATTAAATGATGTGATTTTAGCATAGTATTATGTATTCATGGTCCAAAAAATACAAAGAGTTTCTGTCTGTCTGCATTTTGCTCCGAATTGTGAATGTAAATATTCAGCCTAAAAACACTCCACTAGGATCCATTTGAACCACAATTTAATTGCTGAAATTAAAAGTATTTTTATTATAATTTTTTCACTATGTTTTCAATTTGTTTGGTTGTAGAGAGGCATATATACAGTAAATGTACAAAACAAAGTATTTAAGTGAAAAAGTTCAGCTTCCTATTAGTCTGAAAGGTGATCTTTAATTGACTTTCCTACACAAGATGGCTGCCAGAACTGGACGTTCGTTGCAAAAGGTTACCATGGCTACGTTCTCTCTAGTCATTATAATAACTCAATGGGTAAGAAATCAGAATTTTCAAATAACCAACTGCGTTCTGCGCATAGAATGTAGGTTGGCCAGGGTCATTGGCCAGAGTGTTAATTTCATGTTTAGTTCATTTCTATGAGGTTTGCATTCCCTCAGTCTAAGATGAAAAAAAAAATAAAATAAAAAATATTGTCACGGCAGTGAACTGTGAGTTGAGTCAACATGTTAAAGACTTCACAAATCAAGAGAAAACCATCCTTTGTCTTTACATATACAGTATTTTAAACTAAACTGAAAATCTCCCTTGAAACACGGTTATTAGAGAAAAGACGAAGAAATTGTACTTTAGTGTTAATATATTAACCCTCTACTGCATGACTTTTTATTTTAGGAGGAAAAAAATATTTCAAGATACTTTTTGAGAGCTTGTGGGTCCCTGACATTATATCAATTATAACATTTGACCCCCCACGCCCCCCACAAAAATCTGGGTTTGTTGCCTCAGGGCAACAGTGTGCGATGAGGGTACTAAAACACCAAGGTTTTCAACACTGAATGGAATAGGAAAAAATAATCTAAAATGTATCAGAAAAAGTTTTATTCAACATAATACCCAATTTACCTAAAAAAGAGCCAATTTAGGAGAAACGATGTTCCCACTTGCACCTATATCTACCAGCTCAGGGAGTTGCACCATACGCCCTGTGTAGATCTCAAAGTTATGTGGAATAACTTCAGAACTGGCTAAAATGAGTATTTTGTCTCCCCATTTTTTAGGTTTGGCTGGTAGATATTGCTTGTTGTTATTTTTTACCTTGAAGGGAACTATCTGTTCATCCACAGCCAGCTTCTCACTCATTGGGATGGATTACAACTTTGAAATAAGATGGTCTACCAGTGGTCGGATTTTGTAAAGTGGATCTGGACTTCCTGCTGGTATTGCCTCATTGTCATTGAAGTGGAGAGCTTTCTTGATGGCCTCCCTTCTGTTAAGACTCAGGGTATCAGCTACTTGATGCACCCGAGAGGCCTTGGACCAAAACATCCGAGTGGCTGGTAACCCAAACAGTGACATGTAGACCAGGGGTTCTTAACCTTTTTGACCCCGAGGCCCAAATATTCATGTAGAAAGTAACCTGGGGCGCAATCTCCTATTAAATGTATTGTACTTTACTGCTTTTGTGGCCCTCAAAGAGGTGCTCGCGGCCCAACTTTGGGCCCCGGCCCTATGGTAAAGAATCACTGATGTAGACTACAGTACTTATGAACTGTTCAAGTTCTTTAGTGCTGAGGTTTAAAGGCCTGCTTGGATTGCACTGTATAGCATACAGGTTTGACTGCTCTGTGATCACTGACAGGATATTGTCTGAAAAAAACATCTTGAAGTAATCTTCTGATCTCGGAAGGCTTCCTTGCCATTCAGGATAGTCGGGGAAGTTGGCATTATGGGGTGTTCTCTAGCCATTGTCTTCCTCTGGTTCAAACACCTCATCCTCATCCTCATTTTCATCCCAACACACACACACCAACACACATCTTACAGAACCCTGACTGACCCCTGACCTACACTGAGTGTCAAACCTGATTCAGGGAGCCACTCTTCTCCACTATCACTCTCGTCCTCAAGCTCACTGTCTTCACTGTCGGATGGAACTTCCCTTCCATGTTCATTCTTGGACTCATAAAATGTTTTTATGTCCATTTCCTAGAAGCAATAATACTCATTATTCACTCCAACACATCTCTTCTTTAGCACTATTTTTCCCAACAAAAGTGCTACATCTGCATGATGTTGCCCTAGGGCAACACACCTAAAACACAGTATTAGTATAAACATACAAGTAAAAATTATATGTAAACAATCAAATGTGCATCTTGACATATTTCTGGACATTATAATATTTTTTTATCAAATTATTCCAATTTAACCCAGAGAAAAGTGTTATTTATCTTACCGTTACCTAGCACTGTGTCACATGTGACTTTGCTTCCAGAAATGACTGCTTCAGACTCAGTCAAATGTGCACACCCACTTCAGCCTCTGATTTTATTGGACAGAAACATGTCTGCTAACATTATAAAAAACAAAAATAAAAAAAAAAACTTAAAGGGCCAGTGTCTAAGCCAAAAAAGTGGTTTGTTGCCTAAAAGCAACACTATGCGGTAGAGGGTTAAGTGATTTTTTTATGAGGACTACACCTTTCCCAGAAGCTTTTCTTACCAACTCATGCCTCTGTTGGCCCAGCTTTCAACCCTCCCTCTTCTATTCCTTTGAGGCATCCAGCTCCAAGGATGGGGATGTCCTAAATCAGCAGAACAGATTGTAGAGATGTAGCTCCTACTCAGTCATGTTTGATGTATGACATTACAAGGAACAGCAGCAGCTTCCTCACTTTAATAAAGAGGATGGGTACCAATTTATAATAACTACACCTTAATACACCTAAGGATGAATAAAGCCTTCATTATTCATGAACAAATGGTGAATTAATGAAATTAAAAGTTTATCAAGGCTTAGTTAGGAGCGAAGGTTAGGATTTAGGGATGGGGGATAGAGTTCGGGATAATAAACTAACCCTTAATTAATGCTTTCATCTATTAACTAATCATTTGTTCATGGCGATTAAGGATTTATTAAGGGCTTATAAATGCTAATTAAGGTGTAGTTAATATAAAGTATTTTTTTTGTTTGGGTAATCCACTGTATGACCAAAATTTCAAACAATAGGAGAGTCGTTGCTATGTGCTCGTGATATGGTGACAAATGCCCCCAAATTAGTATAAAAACAAAGTATGTTTTTAAAGTATTAGCATTTGACACTGAAACAAACAAAAGTTGGCAAAACACACTTTTTGTCATGTCTGGAAATTAAGCAAGCTTAAAAGGCTATCTTTCCCCAATTTCAGACATTTACCAAACTTGTGTCAATCATGCTATGGTAGCGTGATTATACATGTATTATTAAAGGTCGGGTAGCTAACTTTTTTAGTTGTAAGTTAGTAAACTTTGTGCTTTCCACTGGAAAGTATATAGTAAATACAGCACTTTGTGAAATAATGAGACCTCTGTTTGAACTGAATAATAAAGAATTTTACTTCTAATTAGGAGTTGAAAGCTGCGCTCTGATTGGCTAAGCTTTGGGCGGTCACTCCAGTTTCACTTTGTTGTTTGTAAAAAGAAGTTTATAAGCCATAAAAGCAACAAAAATGAACACATGTCGATATTAACTATGTGTTAAAGGATTTATAAGCGGAAGTTGTCTGATTTAAAACCAAAATCGTGTTCGCCGTGTGAAAATCAGCTACTCCACCTTTAAGCACAAACACTTGGCTCACCAATCATTTAAGTTATACTTTATAAAGACACTTTTACTGTTTGTTTATTAATGGGTAAATCTCTATTTCTACGTATATCGGGTTCATATTTAGCTAATATTTAGCATATTTTGCACAGCGTAACTACTGTTAGTCATGTAATGCACCAGGATGCTAGTTGGAAGTATTTTGGGTTCTGAAAAATGACTCTTGGAACAATTGTTAATTGTTCTGTCTTGTGAGGTGTCCAGGGTGCTTTTACACATTTATTAAAACTGACGCATGTTTAACACCATGATTGAGTTGGCAATGCTGCTTAATGACTCCATTAGGTGTGTTCTCGTCTGTTACTATAATGAAACAGTCTGCTCAGGTTGTGTACCAGGCACAGAAGAAAGATACTAGTGTCTCATGTGACTTATTCTCCTCGAAAACATACGTAAATAGTAAAAGCAATAATCTCCCACAGACTTATTTTGACTCCTGTATTCAATCTGAAAATACTACATCATCCATTTTTAAAATTTGAACTCAATCGATACATTCACTTTTAGGAGTTTTGTGGAATAAAACTTTCTTGTTGATGTCAAATTGATGTTGATATCAGAGTTTTCTTGCACAGAATCATTTGGAATATCTAAATTTTGAATCAAATTTCATACTGACAAGTTGAAAAAAATGTTACCTTGCTACTCTAAACACAAGTTGTAGCCTGCAAGCTAACATTACATTTAAACTGTTTGTGTTGATGTCAAAATTGATGTCCAAATCTGAGTAAATTCTTGTCAAATGGGGACTTGAGAATGTTTTCTTGCACAAACGCATTTGGGAATATCCAAATTTTGACACAAATTTAATACTTACAAGTTGGGGAAAAAACTAGCTACCTAGCTACTCTGTAACAACATGCTGTCTAGCCTACAAGCTAACATCACATTGAATCACTACAGTACTTTGTAACACATCACGATACTTTGAGAAACAATAATTTCACATGTTCAGTTAAAGGTGCTATACACAATTTTTGCTTCATTAAAATTTCAAAAACAGAAATTGTTAATTTACACTTTCTACAACAGTCTACATGTTTGTTAATTTACTGAATACATAGATTCTTGAGACATGCTGTAATGGCAGTTAGTCACAATGCTAACAACAACAGACAAACTTTGCTAATTTTGGTAAACAAACAAGACATTATCAGACGAAGACAGGACATTGTGGGCTGATTTCCATCTGAATTGATACAAGGTGTGGTAGAGAGAATTGATGGTTCTTTTATGTTTAAGCATCGTGTATAGCGCCTTTAAGTTTGCAAGGCATTTCTTGACATTTCAGTGCTTGAAGCTAACAGTGTGCTTTTACATTCGCGATAGCAATAACATTACAACATACAAAAGCGTACAAATAGGCTTAGTGAGTCCATAGAAAGGCACTCGTGGTCCAGTCTAAATGATCCAATCTGTCAGGAAGATGGTGTTGTCACTTTCTTCTAATTACTTTGTACGGGTTTCATTACGGTTTCAATGAGCCAATCACTTTGAAGATAAATGCATTCTGTGGCATCCAGGTGTCACACAGTTTCATCAGTGTTCTTTGGCAGAGCACTATCTCAAGGGGGACATAAATCATGCAAAGAAAACCTCTGGAACTTTTAAGTATATTGAAAAACTGCCTCTAACTATTGGTCTAGACAAGTCATTATCAACTAACAAGAGGATTAATGTAATGCCTGCCAAGTTCAGTCGCCAATCAGAAGAGTCAAGTAGCGTGGGCTAAAACCGTTGCGTAGGAGTGTTTTTGGAGAAGTTAAGGTGGATAGTACACATGCCACACAGTTTGAATCCAGAGTGTTTACTGTCAATCCTTCCTTGGTCTCATCTTCACTTCATGCTGAGAAATTCCGTTAAGTTAAGTGTATTTGCTACTGTTTTTCTTTTTGCACCACAGCTGTGTTTACTGTAGCAAGGAAAAATCTAAAATATCTAGTCAGGGCAGTTAAATAACACTACTGAGCCTCATATGGGTTTAAGCAAAGGAATAATCTTCATCCATACCGTGAAAATGTTCTGCACAAAATGAATGAAAAGGTAAAGCAAAGAGTGTTGGTGCCATCTTTCCATGCGGGAGAGGAGCTGCACAATGCCGTCTGCTTCCCTTGGCTCCTGTCTATTGCGGACATTCAATGCCCCGCTTTCATGAAATATCATTTCAGAGGCTTCCCTGGATACGCTTGGGCAGCTGGCCCATGATGAGCCTTTTGTCGGCTTTGGAGATGATCATGGTCCATATAGTGCAAGGTGTTACGCATCTGTGCTTCAGTAAATGGTGAATGAATATGAATAGCACTCCAGCAGTGTTGTGTGTGTTAAAGCTGTGGCCAAACCAACATGTGCAGAATGTGAACAGGTGAGATTAGAGGCACTAAGTGGCAATCTGCTATTATGTCTTCAGGGCCACAGAAACAGCAGACACTGCTTATTCTTACGGCTTAATGGAGCTGCACAGTGAAAGACCGCCCTGGTTCCGGAAGAGTTTTGCCCCATGTTATAGTGCCATAGGCTTTTCGAAAAATTCAAATATTAAGAGTTTAAAGACATACCGCGGGCTATCCAGCTATGTGCTAACTCAGATCCACAGCGCGGTTGTTTTCAGTCTAAAAAGCACATCTAGAACTTAAAATTCGGCAAAATGTCGTAATAACTTCGTAGTTTACAAAGCTGAAAAAACGTTTTTTAAACAAAAATGTAGGTCTTATACTCGTGACTCACCACATAGCTGCTTAGCCCCAAGGACGTTTTCAAACTTTTAATATATTTTTTTATCGAATTCCCTATGGCAATTTAACATGGGGTTCGAGATTTAGGAACCAGGAAGTGGGCGGTCACTGTTGAGCTCCATTGACAAGAAGATAGAAGTTAGATCACCAACATTCTTTGCTTTCATTCATTCATTTGTTCAAGGCCAATCTACATCATTTTGTACAAGTGTCACACTGTATGCGTAGGCCTTCAGATTTAAATTTTTTTTTAATTAGTCCTGTATTGGGATCACATGGTTCTTTATCTGGATCATGTGGTTCTATATCAGGATCACGTGGTTTGCTATCTGGATCTGTGGTTCAATAGAAACATTATGAGGTTCTATATCCGGAGTCTCTATCCCGATTATGTTGTTCTTTATTCGGATCATATGGTTCTTTATCTTGATCAGGTGGTTCTTTATCTGGATCATGTGGTTCTATATTAGGATTATGTGGTTCTTTATCTGGATCATGTGGTTCTATATCAGGATTATGTGGTTCTTTATCTGGATCATGTGGTTCTATATCAGGATTATGTGGTTCTTTATCTGGATCATGTGGTTCTATATCAGGATCATGTGGTTCTATATCAGGATCATGTGGTTCTATATCCGGATCATGAGTTCTTTATCTAGCTCATGTTGTTCTTTATCAGGATCAAATGGTTCTATATTGGGATCCTGTGGGTTCACATCAGAATTGTGTAGTTCTATAACAGGATCACTCAGTTCTATATTCTTAGTTATGATGGTCTTAATCAGGATCATGTAGTTCTGCATCAAGATCTTATGGTTCTACATCAGGATCACGCGGTTCTTGATTAGGATTGTGTTGTTCTTTATCAAAATAATGTGATTCTTTATCTCAAAAAGCCTAAGTATTACTCAGAATACCATATGCTTTCCTAAGTGGTACTAGATGTAAGAACTACTGGCGCATACTAATACACCATCCTTTGTGATAGTTCTTTTAAGAAAATGAATAATTCTGTCATTTAGTTAATCTTTGAAAATAACTATTAGTTAAGCCATCAGTATGAACCCCTGATTGTTAAAATCCCATTCATTATTTTTGAATCACTTTGAAACATAATATTAAATTCAAGCTTCAAACTTCACCAAATCTCTATGTTTTTGTGCTTTCCATTCAAACCACCTCCAACATCTCGAGAGTTTGCTATGAAAATTGACTTTTTCTTTCATAAACTCGAATGCTGCCAATGTTTACGTAGGATTTTTGCCTATGGGGTCAATCCTACGTTAGCCTATATAACTCCTAAAGCTTACACGCTTCGCCTTTGTTGCATTTCAGCTTATCATCTGCGCCGAACGACTTAACCAGGCGATAGATTTGTGGAGTAAATACACAATACTTAAACTGTAATCTTGGGCATTTGAAGCTCTCAATGAAACTGGATTAGCCTTTTTTTTTTTTTTTTCATTTCATAGCATGCTAGCTGGAGCTCTCAAGTGAAGCTGTTGACACACAAGTATTCGGACTCCTAAGCTTCCACTTCTTAGCACTTTAGAAGTTTTTGGCGTGAATAAGTTAGCGATTGAACTCCAAAATGGACTCTTCAAAGGGGGTAATTTTTTTTTTAAACTGTTGAGGAAAAGATAAGAGCGAGAAGTGGTGGGAAAAAGGAGAAGTTATCCGGATTCGGGCAGAGAGGAGGAGAGTGCCGGGCTGACCCTGGTGCCTGTGGAGGGGCTGTGGATCTGCTCGGAGACAGTGGGAACGCCAGCAGCAGGAGAGGGAACGTCAGGAGCGGCTGGAGGAGCAGAAAAAGAAGGGGGAAAAAAAGGAAGAGAGAAAGAGACAAAGGTGTTAGAAGATTATAAGGCAATGATTGAAATGTTGAAACGTGGAAATTGGAAAGGTTGAAGTGTGAAAGACTATGGGTTATATTATAGACTGTGTTATACATAGGGATGTAACACGAATGGAAATAATGTGATAGAGTTGTAACAAGTCACAAAATGCCTGTGATAATATACCAGGGTTATATCTAGACAGCAGTCCAGTTTCTGAAGCAAACGTAGACATACAACGAAATGTCAAAAACGTACATTACAATTGTTATCTTTTATGTTTCGAATGCTATGTGCTATCTTCGATTCATCTTCAGAAGTCAAAAATGGGTAGCACTTTAAAAGACCTCCACGGTACCTACCAGTTAAGTACCGTGTCAGTTACTAGTAACTAACAGTGACACTTACTAGTACTTACTCTGGTACTTACTGTGGTACTTACACTGGTACCTAGAGTGGTACTTGTACCAGCAGTTACTGGTACATACCACTGGTAGTTACTGTGGTACTTACCGTGGTACTTACACTGGTACCTACAGTGGTACTTTGAGTGGTACTTGTACCAGCAGTTACTGGTACATACCACTGGTAGTTACTGGTACTTACTGTGGTACTTACACTGGTACCTACAGTGGTACTTTGAGTGGTACTTGTACCAGCAGTTACTGGTACATACCACTGGTAGTTACTGGTACTTACTGTGGTACTTACACTGGTACCTACAGTGGTACTTTGAGTGGTACTTGTACCAGCAGTTACTGGTACATACCACTGGTAGTTACTGGTACTTACTGTGGTACTTACTGTGGTACTTACTGTGGTACTTACACTGGTACCTACAGTGGTACTTGTACCACCAGTATTGGCATGCTGGTATGGTCGTGGCCATACCAGCATGCCAAAGCCTGATCCCGTCAGATCTCAGAAGCTAAGCAGGGTTGGGCCTGGGCAGTACTCGGATGGGAGACCACAGAGGCCACTGGGGCAACTTCAGTGGTACTTACTACAGTAGTTGACAGTCAACTACTGTAGTAAGTACCACTGAAGTACCAGTATGTGTCACTTTAGAACAGGTCCCGTTGTTACTAGTACTTAACTGTCAACTACTGTAGTAAGTACCACTGAAGTACCAGTATGTGTCACTTTAGAACAGGTCCCGTTGTTACCAGTAGTTAACTGTCAACTACTGTAGTAAGTACCACTCAAGTACCAGTATGTGTCACTTTAGAACAGGTCCCGTTGTTACTAGTAGTTGACTGTCAACTACTGTAATAAGTACCATTGTAGTACCACTATTTACCATTATGTATCATGGTATTTATCAATAAATGTTGGAATTAAGCTAAGATTGTTGTAAATTGTTTTCTGTTGTTTTGTTTACTGAAACAAATACTTTGGTATTTGTCAATACCCAATATTGTTGTGACATAAATAAAGACAGTGGTGCTTTTTTAACATTTGCATTTTATTGTTATTCATAATTTATAAGCTCTACTTTTTAATTTAGTACCAATAATACCACCACTGAAACATATGTGTGTGCCACAAATTATTAAAAATGGTAAGTGTACTAATAGTTACCACTGTAAGTACCAGTCACTGCTGACACAAGTACCACCTTAAGTACCAGTGTAAGTACTACAGTAAGTACCACAGTAAGTACCAGTAACTATCAGTGTTATGTACCAGTAACTGCTGGTACAAGTACCACTGTAGGTACCAGTGTAAGTACCAGTGTAAGTACCACAGTAAGTACCAATGTAAGTACCAGTAACTACCAGTGGTATGTACCAGTAACTGCTGGTACAAGTACCACTATGGGTACCAGTGTAAGTACTGCAGTAAGTACCACAGTAACTACCAGTGGTATGTACCAGTAACTGCTGGTACCAGTACCACTCAAAGTACCACTGTAGGTACCAGTGTAAGTACCAGTAACTATCAGTGGTATGTACCAGTAACTGCTGGTACAAGTACCACTCAAAGTACCACTCTAGGTACCAGTGTAAGTACCACAGTAAGTACCAGAGTAAGTACTAGTAAGTGTCACTGTTAGTTACTAGTAACTGACACGGTACTTAACTGGTAGGTACCGTGGAGGTCTTTTAAAGTGCTACCCAAAAATGTTAAAAAGGTTGTCAGACTAGAAGAAGTAACTTCTGTGCTTTATTACAGTGAGTGGGTGACTCTCCACAGAGCTGACTTTCAAGCTGACCTGGTAATGCCACATTGTAGTTTTCATGAAGACATCCAACATTAAAGCCATGGAACATTGTACATCTTCTCCATAAAGAAAAAGTATTTGCAGAGTTGTTCAAAGGTATGGTTAATTTACAAAAGTACAATTATGCATGATTGAAAGCAAAACTAGAGCAGTGATGGTGGTCAGTCCCAGTCGTGTCGTGTCCTGAGTCCCAGCACTCCCAAGCAGCTGTGTCACTGATCCTTAAATCCAGACCAGGAGGAGCCTCGAGGCCACACCGGCAGGAGTGGAAACAGGACATGATAGTGAAAACATCAGAGCTTGATGGGTGTTAGAGATATCTCAGTAGTGAGACAAAAGGTTAGTTCATACATGGGCATACGGTCTCCTGAGAAGATTGAATCATTATCAAGTAAGACAAAGGTGTGAGATAACATTAGCATTTAGTTTTCAATACAGTGTGCTGCAGTCTTTAGGTTTCCCGAGTGACTTCTTTATCAAACATCAAAGGGCAAAGTAACATAAAGGATAGATTAGTTTTAAAAGATGCCATAACACCCTCCATCAAAAGTCTTTCACTGCACATCTCAGAAGGAATAGGATGTAATATTTGCATTTTTTTTTCTTTTAAACATGCTTCAGAGAACCTTCACATTGCAACAGTATAGAATTTTCAATAAAGCATGACCAAAAGTCATGTGTTTCTTATGTCAGGAATTGACGTAGAACTCCATTTACAAACTGCAAAAGAAGTAAAATAATAATAATCAGACCTCTACATGCAGTCTTTCATCCAATTTATTGTACATTGTAGCTTTTCAAACATAGTCGCTCTTTTGAATTAGAGTGCTGTGCATGAGTTTTAGCAGTGCTAGTGGTTAAATTTGTGTGAAAATAGAGGTCCCAAAGGGTATGAGAAAGAGGGATGTTAGAAAGAGTAAATACAGTATAAACTTCCCTTTTCACGGTTTGAACATAAGGTGCATCAGATTTTGATGAATAAGAACAGATAATATTTCTTGTTAATTTCATGGGTAAAAAGTTTGCAATTTGTTCCAAACTTTTGATAGAAGTCTCCCTAGTGTTACAGGAATTTGGCGTAATAATTGCTATACATTTTGCATCAAGTTTTGTACCACTTAATAAGTAATTTAATGTTTCTGTTACAGCAATAGCAACAGCTAAATAACAGGGAACATAGACCAATCGTATTTCTTTGGATCATGTCTAATGATTTGTGCAGAATTTTTACCGTAGCGTTTGCCTCTTCATAGCTTTATAAAACCAGCTAAAGTCTCATTGAGATTCTAAGGTGTCTCTTTCAAAGAAGTTCTTAACACAACCCACAAAACAGTTCATATAAACAGACAACAGAAACTGTTGGGACACATCTAGAAACAGTGACAGGACAATGATTGCATTTCCAGGTCTTTCCGAAGGCTGTCAGAATGAGCCATAGGAACAAGATGTTGGAGTTTAAAAGCTTTCTTTGAAGAGTTCCAGTCTGTCGGAGCATGATACTGAAAAGACCTTTTACTCTCTCTTTGTGGGACTATACAGTCAGTGTGTGACATCCTGACAACACAAACTGAAAATACACTAGACAGTACACTAGACAGTAAATATTGTAACCTGTAGCGTAAGTACAGCTCATGTATTTTCATTGGTTAGCAATAGCTTAGTTTTCTGGAGAAATGTATGTGAAGTCTTAAGTACTATTAAAAAAAAACATAATAAAAGTTATTTTACCAGCTGAAACATTTCTACTGTAGTAGACATTTTGTGCAACCCAAATTGTGAAAAAGTGGTGTTGTGTTGTGTTGTGTTGTGGACCTTCACTCTGAGGTCATGGCTGGCCAAAAAAACAGAGGTCCTCAGGATAATCTTTATAATAGTCCTGCTATAATGTGATATTTTGCTGACATTATCTAAAATAAAGAATAAAGAATGGCTTGTTGACTATGCCCTGTCAATCGATTAAGCCAGTTGCACACTGAGAAGTTTAAAATCTTAAAAAGAACAGACCACAGACATAAGGCTATTTACAATGATTATTTGTCTTATAGTTGCACCATAATGCAGGAAGAACAGAGATGACGCAGACTTGAGGCAGCAGTGAGCGGAGAACAGTGTGTGTGTCACAAGATCGTGCACAGAGTGTTTTCTTTCATATGTGCAGTTATAATAGTGAAACAACGATGAAACGCAAGTGGATAAAACCAAGTTTGTAAAGGTCACAGCAGAATGGTAGCTCATTAGAGGCACGGAGCTGTTGCACTGATGCATTGTGGGCATAGAAAATGAAAAAATCTAAACAAACTGTTCTATAGTCTAGTAGTAGCTTTGCAAACCATCTAAGGAGCAGGTGCGTTGGAGATGACGTGTGTAATGCGGGTGAAAAAGAATCCCGTACTTTGACTATGTGCACAAAGCGTTACATTTATTCACAGATGATGGCGATGTTTCTTCTTTATTTTACATTATGAGAGCCGCCGTCACAAGGTAGAAAAGTCAAATGCTTATGCAACAAATAGTCGAAGTGAGGCCCAAGAAATAAAAATATACTGTAAATGTATTGTAGTTTTTTTTTAGTCTGGTTTTTGGACGACTATTGTGAAAAATATAATAGTGAAACCTGATCATATTGTGCAAGGCTTCAGGCAACACAATAACACATCCATGGAGACAAGAAAGTAACAGCATTCTACCAAAAACTAGTGCATCTTAAATATGTTTGCAATTTTTGAGCAGAAAGCATACAATAAGTCTGTGAAGTGTTATTTACCATTGAGCGTGTGAGCTTGAATGCAGTTTTGGATTCTACAATTGTACCTGTGAGAGAGAAGTGCTGTGTGGAAAGCCATTTACTGTGCCACTGACTTTCACAGATGTGACACTGAGCAGGTTTAATCAATTCCAACACAGATTACCGCCGTACATCGCCGCATTTTAACTTTACGGTTGGATTTGTGAGGGCGCGTTACAAGTTTCTTACAGCTTATCCTCCAAGGGTGATTCTTTATGGGTGACTTTGAGGTTTTTATGTTTGTTTGTCAGCAGTTCTTCGTCATTAATTGTATTGATTTATTGTGGCGTCAGCCTCAATAACTAAACTCGAATTCACTGCAAGTTTCATAAAAGATTTAGCAAGTTAAATTAAAGGGGACCTATTATGTCAAGTCCACTTTTTGGGTTTTTAAACATCTCATAACAGCGTTCTACCAATATTAGCTTACACAAAGTAATATTTGGATTGATTTATGCATGTTTGAGTAATCTTGTATTTTCCTGCAGATGATGCTTGAGTGCTCAGAAAATCTTCGTTTTCAGATACAACTTATCCCTGCCCACTTGTCTGTATATACTTCAAATACTTCTGATTACTCAAACAATCTGGTAAACATGAAAGGTAAATACAAAGGTATAAAATATGCCACTACTTCCAACAGTTAAAACAAGTAAGTCTAAATCTGCTTGTTTCAATTATGGCCAAAAAAGCGTTTTTTATTATTCTCTTTCTTTCTCCTTTCTACGGATCCAGAGCTGCCAGTTGGAGTAAACATTTTTCCAGCTTTCTCGTATAACGACTTTATATTTAGTTCAACGACAATATTCTCGTTATTACGACTTTTTATTACTTCAAACGACTTTTTTTACGTTCAAACGAGAATATAATGCGTTATAAACTTTTTATTTACGTTAAAACGAAATATATTCTCGTTCGAACGACTTTTTTATTTACATTAAAACGAAAATATAAACGACTTTTAATGAAAATAGACAGCCCTTCCAATGATGCTCCGTTTATTAATCATCACACAGATTAAACAGGATTCTTCCAGTGTTACTGCTACATATAAGATTCATGGCTCCTCTTTAATAAATACGTGCCATCGCTTTGATATAAAATACGCCGTGACTTTCGTCTTTCCTCATTTCTCCTCTGCCCTTTCTCATCTCTCTCTCTCTCTCTCTCTCTCTCTCTCTCTCTCCCCGTCTCTTCGCAAAGGCCTAAATTCTCGATCGTCTCTGATGCAGCGCTCGTCTTTTAACTTATTCAGAACTTATCCTGGTCCGGAGCAGGTTATGAGTTTGCCGCATTTGCCATAGAGATCTGCCCGATAGGAAGTGATCCATTTCGTAGGACCGCCAGACCAGGTTTAACCCAGAACTGACCTCGCTAAACCCAAATCTAGCTTCGTAGTACAGGCTCTGAGCTATCCAGCTTGTGGCGCATCATGAGAAGAGCAGTCTGTTTATCAGAAAAAAGTCGTTCGAATGAGAATATATTTTCGTTTTAACGTAAAAAAAAAGTCGTTCGAACGAGAATATATTTCGTTTTAACGTAAATTTAAAGTCGTTATAACACGTTGAATTAAAAAAAGTCGTTGAAGTGAATCCAAATGTCGTTACATGTAACGTAAATTAAGTCGTTATAACGAGAAAGCTAAATGTTTATCAACGCAGCTCTGGACTCCCTTTTCTAGATTAGATTATTAAATTGGCTCGCCATCAGTTGCCCAGTCATTGGTGGTTAGTAACAATTTTCAAGAAATTACAGAATTAAGTAGAGATTACTTTGGACATATTTTTACAGCTTTTGGATAGTAGACAGATGTTTTTTTTTTTTTATATATAGTTTTGAATATCAGTGAGAAAATCAGGAAAAGGGTTTTATATTAGAATAAAAGAGTAGCACATGTCACAGCTTGCTGCCTCTTGATCTATGACATCACAGATGAGGAGCATTAGAATGTTTGGAACAAATGATATTTACCGAAAAATTCAGTATGTTTTATCAGGAAGCAATAGAATAGTAAAAACATTTTGCTAATTGCCCTTTAATATTTAAATAAAAAAAATGTCTAAGACTAAAAGAAAAAACTGGTACTGAATGAGTTTTTTTCTTATGATATCAAAATCCTAAACTAATCTTAAGCACTCCAAGCCCCAGAGTTTTTATAACTTCTGACCTAAAACAAGCTGCTAAATCTACAGAAAATGTCCCCACATGGGTTTAATCAAAATAAATATCTACGGTACATGTAAAACAGGGTAGAAACATGCTCATGAGGCACTACTACAACATAGTCTCTAAAGAAAACTTATACGAAATGTCAAAAATGTACAATAAGCCTTTTTTACGCAAATATGTCAAAAAAGACAAAATGAAAAGTAACCAATTTTGGTAGAAGCCATGTGGCGGCATTTTGTTTGGGTTGAACGGATAAGTTTAGGGCTGGGGCTTGGGGTAAGTTAAGGATTTCGTAGCTATTTTATGTTTTAGCTTTTTGTAATATATTGACGTAAAAAAGGCATAAAAACATACTTATCATACATTTTTGACATTTTGTTGTATATCTATGTTTTCTTCCAAGACTGGACTGGCTACTTACATGTCGTAGTTTAGATACGTATTTCTGTGAGACTGTGTGAACTGAACTACTGATCAGAAAATTAAGTTATAACAGGTTAAAAACTTAGAAAACTTGATTTTAATTTATTCCAATTAAAATTAAGAATATACAAAAATACAACTGTATTTTTGTATATTATTCAAGAATATTTGGCAGTGGTTTGAAAAGAATTGTCACCTATCTCACTGCTGCCTTCAGAGTGTCTGCAGCTACCTTTGAATCACACTCGTCCCTGCTCTGAGGAGAGGCTGAATATGTCCCTCTCACACAGCACACTGGGACTGCTGGGAGAAAAACAACTCAGCTCTCCCCCTTGACTCTTAAGTGGGGGCACATATCATTTTTCAGTTGTGGAAAAAGCAGGAAAACTGAGATTGTGGGGAGAATGGAGAGGTGTCAAAACTGATAATAACTGTCCTCGCAGCTTGAGTCTAAGAATGGAAGCGACAAACGTGTAGAAATGAATGAAATGGAACAACACAGTCTCACTAGATGGCGTACTTTTACAACGGCACAAAAACAGCGTATTTTGACCACGACGTCACAGCTATTTTTAGTACTTATGTTACGCCGTGCATTTAGCACGATATGAAAAAGCGTAAAAATGACACGAGATTTCACTGCGTCAAAATAGAACCAGTTTTGGTTGAAGCCACGTGGGGACGTTTTCTTCAGGTGAAACAGGTAAGTTCAGGCATAAAGTTACTAAAATTGGTAAGATTAGGTCTGGGGCTTGGGGCAGGTTAAGATTAGAATCAGGATTTCATTAATATTCATAAATAAGAACACGTCTTAACAACCACCATTGAAATGAATGGGGACTGTGACGCGTACTATAATTACGCAGGACGGCCGTGAACTCGTGCTAATCATACCTCATTTACATATTGTGTAATGTCGTGGTAAATGTACGCTTTCTTGTGAGATGGGCTGAATGGAAAGCTACTTGGTCTACTGTACTGTACTGTAATCAATTCGATGTTTGTCAATCGTTTTATAGCTGCCATTGCTCCATGTGTTCAATTTTAAACTAGTTGTTGTCATATGTTGCTTCCATTAGGAGTCAAGGTACTGATGAAGTTTCTTGAACAAAAAGTGTTTTTATATCTGAGTGAAATAGGGAGTGAATGATCATCATGTAAACAGTGTTCGTCAACAGAATCCAAATCTATTTATGTTGTGTTTCTAAATGGAAAATGACAATATGGTAGGAGTTGGAAACCAGTTTGATCGATTGTGAAATAAAAGCGATTCAAAAAGGCCCATAACAACTCGCTGAATGCACACGGCAGACTACACGACTTTTCCACAAGTTTTACCTTAAAAGCATGTCGATGCTTTGCGTTTGGCAGATGCTTTATCTTGAAAACAGAAAAAGAGAGGCGGAAAACACGAGAACTTATTATTGGGGACAAAATGGGAATCGATATTTTAAAACTCAACTGGGTTCAGGCTGACTTAGAGACTTAGCTGACTTAGCTGTTTTTGAGCTGAGATAAAAAATGCCTGAGAACTCAAGTCAGAGTAATGGCTCCTTCCACCAGGAGTGATTCATAGTAGAAAAGCTTCAAAGTTGTCATCTGGGCAGCATTTTCGAAGACCGATATGATTTGTCATTCTCAATAACAGAGTGTAAAATGACTGCCAGATGAGTCGAAACATCTCGATCACATCACAGAAAAAAAAAACTGAAATTTCACAGTTGTCATTGCTGTTCAATGTGAGGCTTTTATAAGCTTAGGCGTCAAGTTACTAAAACGAGTAGGTTTAGGGCTGGAGCTTGGGGTAGGTTAAGATGTACCCATTAAACCCACAGAAAATGTCACACGTGGCTTCATGGTTATTTTACGTTTTTGGCTTAATGTAACATTTTGCATAAAAAATTCCATTCTATAGCTACTGGGCTGAAAAAACAATTACTTTGTGTTGAAAACGTAAATTTTGTCTTAAAACTTGCCCTAACACAATGTTTTTTATCAGTTCTGTTATTGACATTGGTATGGTATGAAAATTGAGTTTGAAACAGTATAATAATAGTTTAGAATTTTGACAACACTAGTATAAAGACCCGTTATTGCTTATTCAATTATTAATAATAATATTTAGGGGTGTCAAATTAGTGCATTAATTGCGATTAATTAATTACACACATTAATTGAGTTATTTTTTTAATCGCATTACTCTATTTTTAAATTTTTAACTTCCTAAAGTCTCCATTTTTGCAATATTAATATTTCCCATCTGCTACAATAATGTAATTAATTACATTGTATAAAAACAAAACAAAAACACTGAAGTTGAGTGTTTTTCTCAGCAATTTTTAGGTGAGATTAAAAGTAGATTAATTCATTACAGATCATAATTAATTAATCTCTTCAAATTTTTAATCGCTTGACAGCACTAATAATATTACATTGGATTTATATAGCACTTTTCAAGACACTCAAAGAAGCTTCACATTATGCATTATTCATGTAAGCTACAGTTGTAGCCACAGCTGCCCTGGGGCAGACTAACGGAAGCGAGGCTGCCATTTTACACTAGGCCCCTCCGACCACCACCAACCATTCATGCACACACCAGACTCATACTAGGCAATGTGGGTGAAGTGTCTTTGCCTAAGGACACAACAATGATTTTCTCCTATGTGGTACCTGAGGCTCCACCAGCGGTCTCCCATCCAAGTGCTGCCTAGGTCCAACATGCTTAGCTTTGGCAAGCTGGTATGGTCACAAATTACTAATTAGCTGAAGACTATTTTATTTGCCTGTAGTCAAGTCTTTTCAACCAAACCACTAATGTTGGTTTGAAATACAATTTTATTATTTCACATACAAGACTGATGCTGTGTCCAGTGGAAAGCAGTGGCGGTTTTTGGGGTTGGCGAGGTGGGCAGCCGCCCAGGGCGGCATTTGCCAGGGGGCGGCATTTGCCGAGAAAAAAAAATCAAAAGTCCTTCATCAGCGCCGCAGGACGCATGCAATCTAATGTACAGTTAACAGGTCAAGCTATACCAGGAGAAACAGCACCCTCTACTGGCGGCCGCGTCCCTTCACAAACAGTTCTTGGTCATGAGCTGTGTCATAACACCGCTGATCCTGCAGAGGGCGCCACGTGCACAGTCTGTTTGGTTTCACTTTTTTTTCACAGCCGCAGATTCTTCAATATTAAGTTGTTAGCGGCAGACTGCTCCGTCTTCTGCAAACTTTATCCGGTTATCACTTTATTAATGCAATGGATCTGTTTAACAGCGAAAATAAAAGGCTGCTGTGTTTGTTTTTAACACAAGCCCTCCGCCATGGAAAGGACGAGCTCTGAATCACCTCAGTGTTGGACAAACATAAACTTTTTGATCAAACAGCGCTGTGTTTCTCCAGGTTAGTTTTAATTGGCGGACCTCAGCAAACATGTTTGTTTTTCTGGTGTAACGGTGCTGCGTGTCTGCAGCATTTTGGACAAAACAACTCCGTCTGTGTGGATTATTTTGGCTTTGTTTATCACCCAAGTCCCTCCTCCAGAGCTGCTGCAGCAGGTATGTAACCCGAGGGTCCCGTGGGTTTTAATTTGCGTCATGAGTTAATGCGAATAAATAAACACGAGTTAATGCAAACAAATAAAACTGCGTTTCCAGGGTTCAAAATTTGCTTCAGCCATTATGCGCATAAAACAAAATCCACCTCTAGAGAGCGTATAAACTTTTATGCGCATTAGGGATTCTAAATGTGATATTGGCCGTTTCCACCTCCCAGGACTTATTCGATACTTCTTAATGCGCATTAAAAACAAGAGGGTGGAAACGCTAGTCGTCTCTTTAGTCATAGATTTTTCATTTGCATGTGCAATGAGACGGTCAAAACCTTCAGGGTCAGTTTAAAAAAAAAAGAAGAATAAGAGAAAAAAGGATAAAGGTATAATGACTTTTGCCCAACTGTCATAATTATTATTTAGCCTACCTGGCACACTAATTCTCCATTTTAATATCAAGAAGAAGGTTCAGAAGCTGTAATGCTGCTGAGTTCAATTTGATTATTAAAATCACATATTACTGACAGATTGTTACCACTTTTTGACAGATGTGGATATACAATAATTGTAAAAATAATTAAAGCCGCAAGCGGCATTCCAACGGTCTCGGGGCAGGCTAGGGGGGTTTGGGGGGCGCCAGAGGAGCTTGTTCGCCCAGGGAGTCATGCAGGCCAGAACCGCCTCTGGTGGAAAGTGTGATTTTCCTACACTTCCATTATGACGTCTCCCATCAGATGGTTTCTTATGTCCATAATCTCCAAATAGATCTGCCAGTCGCACAGTTAAAATCACTCAAAGCGCCGTCAAGTCCACCACAAGTTTGATCTCTGAGACGGTATCAGAGATTTTTCATTTACTGTCTGCGGTCTGCAGCTCATATCAGCAGACATCTCTTTCTTCGGTCTGATCTAACACAATGTCTGCGGACGGCTTTGGAGCGATGTACAGAGGCAAAAGTTCTCCGCCAGCTGAAAATAGGACTTCTGTTCTGTGTGGCAAGTCTTGTCTAACAAAATTTCATGGTGTATTTCATCACTTTTCGCTATTGTCAGATGGCTTATATGTGTTCCTCTGTTGGGTGATGTTCGCTTGTCTACAGCCCACACTAATTGGGTCCTTGTCTGAATTTGTGACTATAAAGTGTGATATATAGGCTAACATTTAAACTACATCAATTGCTGTTTTTTTGTTGTTGTTATATTTTCCTATCTTTGAGAAGACCCATTCATAGTCTACACCACCAAGAAGCTATGTGCGCACAACGGCAACTACCTTGGCAGAAATGACATTTTTCTCTCACACACACTCTAAAGATGCAGAATTTGAGGTGGTTTACATCTGTTTAGTTTAGTATGTTGTACGTATGTGCTTCTTCCAATATTAAAGTTTTTAAAATGCTCATAAACACGTTTTTTTGTTTGTTCGATTGTTTGTTTGTTTGTTTGTTTGTTTTGCACTCGCAATTTAGCACCTGGCTTGATAAATCAGGCCCAATAAGTAGAATGAAATACACTAGTTTATAAACTCAACAATAACTTCCTACAAGGCTTTGACCTCTCCTAATGTGTTCCATAGGTTTGCATCTGTTGACACTTTAGATTATAACTTCTGGTTTCTAATTAGCTAGTCGCAAAATGCTAACAGTTACAGGATTGATAAGGAATAAAACAATCCCCCAGAGTCATGGAAGTATATCATATGCCCAGAATCCTTCATGTATTAGGCTTCTGTAAAAATCAGCACAAAATAATGCCACATGGTGCAGTTTGCTGTGAGTCTGTTGTTCTCCACTTCGTTGATAATTAATTAACACAAATTACATAGAAGTCTTTATCAGTGCCATGGAACTTTTCTAGTCATACTTGTAGCTTTTCTCTTGTGAACACTGGTTTTTCCACCTAATACAAGTAAATTACAGGCCTCTCAATATTGGGACACTTAGTAACGTCAAGCTCACATCCAGTAACAGTACATGAATCTAGGAGTCGCTTGCCATTATTTAAAGTGAGCTTTTCACAGAGAGTTTGGAGATCTTTAACTGACAATGCACCAGCGTATCATGAAAAGCATGAGACAGCACCACACTCTCATTGCCAGGGCTACCACAGTCTCTGTGCGTGATTTTTGTCTTTTTTGCGTAAATATGACACATGCTGTAGCCCCAGTTAATGTCTATGGTGGTTGTGAAGATGTGTTATTATTTATGAATATTGTGCAATTTATATGGAGTAAAAAAAATACACACAAAAAAAAGGTGTAAAATCCTGCTCATCATACAATATTTTTGTGTCGTGGTATAGCCTATATACGCTTTTTCGTGAGACTGTGTTGCAATACCAAATGTAACAATGTAATGTTTGAACAAGAATATTATCAGTCACACTGACTTACTGACTCAATGAAAGTCCTATATTGTGGCAGAAGGGACATTCTGACACGTTTCAACCAATGTGCTCTTCTACAAAATGAAAAACGAAAATAATCATGTAGGTTTTCATTAATCTATTCATTTAAGTTTTCATTAATTCGTTAAATTATTGTCTGAAAAGTAAATCGTGAGACACTCACATCAGTGGTGGCTGTTTGTATTACTGATCAAACTGGTCAATTCTGCATGTAACATACTTATGCAGACACCAAGAGTTACATTTGGAGTTATTACCAAGGAATTTGGTCGTTTTCAGAAGACTGAAAACAAAAACTAAAAAAAAAAAAAAAGTCCAATAATTTTTCTTGTCTTTTCTTACAAAATTTGATCAAGTTTAGCGTGGGAGATAACGTCGTGTTTATTAAAGTTGGGGTAGCTAACTTTTTCAGTTGTAAATGAGTAAACTTTGTGCTTTCCACTAAAAAGTATATCATAGATGCAGCACTTTGTGAAAAAATTAGACCACTGTGTGCTGTCTGAATTGAATAATAAAGAATTTTAGTCCTGATCAGGAGCCAAATGCAGCGCTCTGATTGGCTGAGCTTGGGGTGGTCACTCCAGTTTCACTTTATTGTTTGTTAAAAGACATTTAAAAGCTAAACACTGCATCTAAAATCAATACATGTCGATATTAACCATCTGTCGAAAGATTTTTCAGAGGAAGTCGTCAGATTTAAAACCTAAATTGTGTTTGCGGTGTTAAAATCAGCTACCCCACCTTTAATGATTCAGAATGTTAATGTTAAAAGCCATTGGTTCTCATATTACAGTAGAATATCTGAGTATTCCACCAGATCAAAACTCAAATAGACAAGTATCTATATTATAAGTGTTTCTCGAGTTTGCACTTGTATGCTGACTGTGATGCAGGACGCAAAGGAGGCACACCTTTGCTCCTGAGGGCTGCTAATCTCCTCAAACTGCCCTGACTCACAATCTGCTGACCCTTCACCTGACAAATCCTCCTTTTACGCTGCTCTGAGACTTTTATTGGAGTTATTCTGTTATTATTGCATTGAAACTGGCCCTTGGGGATGAATGAAGTTGCATTGATTGAGACCTAATTATGGGCTGTGTAGCTTACGTCTGCCGTTTGTTTAGGATTTTATGGCAACAAAACTAATCATTTTTAGATTTGGCTGTTTAAGCTATCTCGTTTAGCTGTCCAGGAAAACTATCGCTTTGGGTTGCTGAATCTGTCAAAACAATAGAGTTAGAGTACTCATCCCATCATTAATCATTCATGGCCCATATTGCAGTTATTGGTGAACTTTATTGTTGCTGAAGGCTCCTTTTAATAATCCAAATAGGAGCAGAGGTAAACAGGCAACTGCTGTGTTTGAGGAAGACTTTATTTTGTCTTGGTTTCGAAGCACCAGCCCTTCTGCATGTAAAGTCTACTCACACTTCTAATGCTGTAAACTAAACAACAGCTTGCTTTAATGTTCACTCACTATCAAATAGTCTGAAGATTTAAATGGCCTCTAGCGCAAACAAAAAGTACTTTGGGGCTCTGACTCTGGTTCGCTTGGAAAAGGTGGGCCAGAGAACAACAAGGTTACTCATCTACATGCAGGACTTCAACAATATTTTCTGCTTTACAGTCTTGCGTTACCACCTCAGCACTTGATCCATGGCTCAGTGTGACGTATAAGCAGACAGTGCTTGCAGACTGACACCTGGGAGGTGCAACCACTTGGGCCAAATCTAAATACTGGAGGCAGCACTGTCATGAAGTGCATTCTCATGCAAGAGAGCAGACAGAGCTTCATTGGACAAAATGAACAGGGCAGACAGTGTTGTTTTGGTCTGGTTTCAAGATGATTAGTTCGCTTGACACTGACTGCTTGAATGGTATTCAGATTCGAGGCTGAACTGAACTAGGCAACAAAATACTCTGCATTTACAGTAGCAGACACTGCTAATGTGTGAAACTTGGTGCTTCAGGTAAGAAATACTTTTTAGATTGTTGAATGTCAAATGGACACAATAACTATTACCGATGATTCAGAACCTATTTTCACAATGTTCAGTCTTTTTTATGTGCATCTTAAAATTAAGCTTCATTTCTACAGCCCTGGCACCTCAAACCAATCTATGTGACAGATGCGTCTAAACAAAATAAAAACTAAAAAACTTGGAATTCCTTTAAGAATCACAAAGTTTACTTTCTACTAAGCACATTCTCATGGTGCGTTCACATTTGGAGCATTAAATTTGTGTCAGACGTGATGCATTGATCACATAATCATTCTAAATTGGTTGTGCGTGGTCGCCTGTCCTTAAAGTCGGGGTAGCTAACTTTTTAGCTGTAAATGAATAAACATTGTGTTTTCCACTAAAAAGTATATGATAAATGCAGAACTTTGTGAATAAATGAGACCCCTGAGAACTATCTGAATTTAATAAAGAAATTTGTTTGCAGTGTGAAAATCAGCTACCCCACCTTTAAACACAACCAACCTCCAGCTTGTGACAAATATAATGTATTTTGTCAATATATGCATAACTGCAGAAAAAAAAAAATGTTTTGTCCCACTTAAGATTTGTACTTTGCTCTCCCGGTTGTGTCAACAGGCTATTTTTATCGCAGATATTGCGTTTGTTTTGCTGTGGACATAAAGTTCATTTGTATTTTATGGTCAAAATAGCAATGTGCATTTGCCAGAATCAAGGATTGAATATGAATTATGGACATGCAAACGAGAAGAATCCCTGGATTAAACTTTGATAATTACGATACAAAAACAAAAACATGTAAATGACTGACTGGGCTTTAGCTGTTGTAGATGCCAGCTGAATAGTAGCTTCAATGAATAAAGCTAACAGTCTCTTTTAAACTGATTATGATGCTCATTTAAAAACACAACCAGTGATAATTATCTGGTCCCATTCTCTGTAATTGGAGTACTGGTTATCCCTAACACTGCATTACAATAATTAAAGATTATTAGTAATAATGTGGAGGTCAGACCTTGTTGTGAACGCTCTCGGATCCCCACTGTCTTGACATCAGCGGGACAAAAATGCATTCGTTGGAAATTGGTAGCTCATTTCCTCCCACTGAATTGGACTGTGCCATGCCCCGCTGCACTCATATTAATAACAGGCTGATGGAAATTTAATTAAAAAGTCTTATGGCCTGTGTTACACTAATGCAGGCGCTTACTTGGGTGTGATGTCTGGAGAGGCCTACAAGGGACAGTCGTAAGAGAAGTCGTCAACTGAGCAATAAATCAGTCCAGTTATTGAAATAAATAGTATGTCTGTTAGTGTAGATAACTGTTATAGGCCTTTAAGCATGTTAAAGATAAATACTTATTCTTTTTCTTTTCCACAACAGGAATTGAGTTAGTGCTTTAGCTACTGGATACAAAATAAATTGTCTTTGTTAACGCAATGGTAAACTTAACTTTTACCTCTTTTAAGAGATTTTCTAGCAAACTAAGTGTAGGTTTAGGACAGATAATTCAAGTCAAGTCACAACCGAGTTAAAATGGAGGTTGTTGGTTTGGCCTCATGTTTTTTTTTTTTTTTAATTAGGCTATTTAATCTTTATTTAACCAGGAAAGTCCCACTGAGATCCAAAGATATCTTTTTCAAGAGAGTCCTGGCCAAGAGGCCAACAATACAACCCAAGACACAGAATTTAGTTTGTTGGTTGGTTGGTTGTTAAAAGACTTTTTTGAAGCATATTTTGTAGAACTAGCTTGTAGAACTTTGCCTGGGATCCAAAACCCACACTTCAGCAAGCTGTGAAGAGTGGGTCTGGTCACCACGCCCTCCGCCTGCGTTTCAGATCAAATCCACATCGTACCATGCAATCAGATTAGCTTATTAGCGTGACGCAGATGAAACAAAAGAACTGATTGGTCGTCTGTCATTCAGACCAAAATCTAACTTCACTAACCTCACATTAAAATCGTTTTTTGCTTCGTTCATTAATTCTGCAGAAATCCGCGATGTTTTTCTGTTCCACGTGATATTTTTTTTATGTATTTTTTACGTCGGGAGCAGCCATGTTGGTTTTTACACAGCGGAAAATGCCTGTCTCTGATTGGCTAATTAATCTGTCAATCATGGCTATAGAAATACGAAAGAGGGACACGGTGGCCAGACGATATATTTTTAATATATTGTCTGGATTTTCCAGGCAATGTAGAACTAACCTAACCCAAACAACCCTAAAACCCTAACATCCCTAAAAATAAACTTAACCTAGCCAAAAAGCTACATAAGAAAGGTAAAATAATAATAATAATAATAATATATATATATATATATATATATATATATATATATATTATATATATATATATATATATATATATATATGATGAAAAACAAATCTTCTTTCCTATATGAATGTGAGTTAAGGGATATTTATTTCTTTATTTATATGTTTGTTGCTGTAATTTTATTGACTCTAGTGCTTATCATAATGAGTATAACCACGATGACCTTCAACACTTTAATAACCAGCTTGAGTTCAGCGCTGTCTGATGTAACTCAGAGGAGCTATAATTCAAAAATGAAAACCACAGCACATGTTTACTAAAATCTGTTTTTCTTTTCTACAGATGAATAGTTATTTTTTAATAAAATGATTAAGTGTACCTGAGAAAACAACAGCTGCTACAGCCTTAGATAACACTGTGCCTTATGGTTCCTGTTTTCATAGTTGTGTCACCTGCTGCGGTGCATATAAATGAGCTAGTGTCATAACTGGTTTGGAAAGTCATCTTCACAGGACGTAAAAGTACCTTTGTTATCTGCCAGTGCAGTTAGTATCATTTTAGGTCAAAGGAAATGTTCACTTATCTATTTTGGGATATTTGTGGCACAATATGCGAAGAAAAGAATAATAATCGTACCAATTTTAAAAGCAAAAGTCTTTTTAGTTTGCTCTATAAACTAGAAATCTGTAAATGTATCAGTTCCAGTTGGAGTTATAATAATAATAATGCAATGGATTTATATAGCGCTTTTTAAGACACTCAAAGACACTTCATATTATGTATTATTAATTCCGACTGGGTAGTGGTAAGTTACTATTGTAGCCACAGCTGCCATGGGGCAGACTGATAGAAGCAAGACTGCTATTTTGGGCCATCAGCTCCTCCAACCACCACCAACCATTCATACAATGTGGGTAAAGAGTCTTGCCTAAGGACACAACAATGAGTTTCTCCTCTGTTCATCTCACTGTGTCACCTGAGGTTCCTCCAGAGGTCTCCCATCCAAGTACTGCCCAGGCCCAACATGCTCAACTTCTGAGATCTGATGGGATCAGGCTTTGGCAAGTTGGTACGACAACTATATATTATTTATAGAAAATTATTTTGGAAAAAAGATTTGGAGCTGATTTTTTGTATTCCAGATAAAGTATATGTTGTTTTAATTTTAGTTTTTACTAAAGTGAAGAGTAAATATGAAATTTTGTGAGCCTTCCTAATTTAACTAGTGTGCCACAGCTGGACGTCAAACTATGGATATCAGTATTGGCTAAAATAATAAAAATCTCTAAACATTTAAATGTGGTCAGTTTAGAAGCAAAAATCAGTCTTTATCACATAGAAAACATTCAGTTTTATAAACAAAGTATTTTTTTAACACTGTCTGTTTTTTAGTGCATCTTACAAATATAAAACTTGTCACAAACTTAAGGCAAAGTGACATGTTCACTCACGGTATCTTAATTTTGACAAACCATTAAACCGACTATAGGCTACTGAATTATAAACAAAATCAAATTCTATTTAGCACAGGTATCTTGTTAATGTATGTTCTGTCTATGTCTAATAATGTCCCGTTTGTTCAAAAATCTCCATTAAGTTGTTGTTGTCTGTTGTTGTAGTTGCTGTTAGCATTGTGGCTAACTGCTGTTAGCATAATGACATGCCTTTTTAAGAAGAAACAATCAAGCATAGTACCTGTTGGAGTCATATTGCCCATCTGTTCCTCCTGCCACTGCGGGGCGCTGTATGTATTGTTTGGTAATTGGCTGCCTTATATAAGGGGGGGAGTAATTATGTGCAGGTGTTGCAGTGTGGAGGTAAACAGTTTTTTGACCGTGTCTATGGTGGTTCATGGAAGACGGAGATCTGTGTATATTTGTGGATGGCAAGAAACAGGGCCAATAAATTTATGGATCACAGTCTTTTCTGGACTCTTTACTTGGAAGACACGCGTCCGAGACGCCACACACACTGCCTCCATAGCGGACCTTGCACAGGGCAAGTTTTGGCCGCTACAGTACCTTTAAAATATACTTTGCTTTACCATAATTGCAACTCTAAAATCATCATCATCTATTCGCGAACTTCTGGGGCCTCTGAAAGTTGTGAAAAATCCTTCTAAGCTCGTTGTGAAGGTCAGATCATATTATGTAAGTGAGCAAAACATGTGAAAAGCTGTAAAAAGCTATAAATAAAGCATTTTTTTAAGAAAGAGTTTGGCGCCTTTAAGACAAACATCTTAAAACAAGCTAAAAATACTTTTTAGAGTTTAGTCTAAATTGTTGTTTTGTTCTACAGACTGGCGCAATAATGGTCTGACTTGTTTGAGGAGAAAGACTACATTTTTAATCTTTAACTGTAAAAGTAAAAGTCAAAAGCATATGCCAAATACATTTTCAATTCTAATCTGCAGTTGTGTAATGTGAAACAATTTGCAACCAAAAAGGAAACAAATAATATTCAAGCAATCCATTAAACAACGATGAGAACAGAACTTCAACCTGATGCTGCTCTGCTAATGTATTCCCGCGGCTAACGGACTGCTAACATCTGTGGCAGCAGATGGAAGCAGCTGAAAGTGACCTGTTCTCCTGTAATTACGGGAGAAGATCAGACCAACATCTGTCAGTCGTGTCATCAAGGTTGCTAAATACTGAAGTTACCAGTAAGAGTAACCAGAAAGAATAGTCTTTGTGTGAAGTTTGTATGTTCTCTTCTGTATCTTTCATCAGCAAATCTGCTACAAGTGTTAATTTTCTTGTCCTCCTCACAGATTGGCTCAAAGGCATAGAAAAAGTAACATTTCTAGTGATATTTGTGAATTCACAAACTGTAGTCTAGAGAATCTATCTGCCCCCACCATTCGATTGGTTTGCAGTCCGAACCACTGGTTTAATGGCCCAGTGACATTGGAGCAGGGCAAGTTGAGTGGGGTTGTTGGCATTGACAAGTAGCACCTGAATTAAAGCAAAACAAAGAAGGCAGCTCCCGTGGATGTACGTGTTTCTGCTGCTATTGAGTCTGTTTTAGCAGAATTATCGAGTATATTTCCTTTTTGAAAAAAGAGTGCCACTTGTTCTACTTCACGTGCACAGTGGATATGCCATTACTATTTGTTGCTGTGATTGAATAAGCACAAACAATAATATGGGCCAGCACTAACTGACAAGTCACCCAATCAGCTCGAAGTATTTCATTAAAATCCCACCTTTTCCCAAACATTTTCAGAGGGGGAAGTTCCAGATAGATAATGTGGAAAAAGAACTCAAATAGGAGTTTAACACAAATCAATAGTGTGAGCCAAGTAATAGAAAGAGGATTAAACAGTGTAAACTTTGGGTCCCTGGCTAAACTTACACATAAGTGCATTACTGTGCTTTTTATCATTCATGACTTGTATCACTGGTGCATGGATGGATCAAATATGTTTGTACTAGTGCCCATTCAGTTGGTAGGCCAATGCAACAGAAAATACAGTCCAGAAGACATCTTTTTCTATAGAGCAGAATATAGGCAAAACTGCTGGTGTTTGCCTCACAGACTGCCTACAGATTTTCAAAGATAATTTTGAGGCAAATTTTACCACTTTCAGACCATAGTTTTTTCATTTTAAAAGTCTTTAGTTTGGCTAAAAATTATCGGTTAGCTACGGTTTGCTCTTCTCACTCTCCGTCAAAGGTCACATGCTTTGGCTGAGAGGTAATGAATCATGTGTTCAGTGACGGACAAAGCAGCGACCATATTTCTTTACCTGGCTTATTTCTTCAACCTGATCCAATTTGTATATGCATATTTTTACATGCATATTGTATATGTATATTTTTATGCTTTAATGTGAAGAAGGCACTACGCAAATATTTAACACAGTGCTTTCTTATCCAATTGTAGTGAAACAGCTTTGCAGATGAGTAACTTCAAATTACAAAAGCTGAATGTCATGAATTTGCCATTATTCCAACATAATACTGCATTTGCGCAATCTTTGTTTGCGTTGTTCAAAAAGCAATATAAGCTCTCATATGAATACAATTCTTCAGTTGTAAGTCACTATGACACTGCACATGTTGCATCTACCCATTGAGTAAGAGGTTAAAGAGCAGGAGAAGAGTCGGCAGTTCAGCAAACAACAGAAGCCGTTTGTGACAGAGTATAATTACACGACTGCCTTTATCAGTCCTCTTTGAGCTGAATTTTCACTGAAGCAACCTGTCAAAAGCAGCGTTCTCACTTTACATGCCGTATTCAAATGCTAATGAAAGGCAAACAATGAATACAATTTGAGCCAGTCACTATTGTATTAGGTTAACATTATGAATAAACAATATGAGGGAAGTCACTGTGCGTGGAATGGTCTGCTATAGAGAAATGAGAAAGTAGTAATAATGTACATAGTTTAAAGAAAGTTATTGAGAAAAATGTGTTTCTCGGCAGCAGAAAAATGCCCACTTCCAGAGTTAGTAAAAGTCAATAAAATGAACTGCATGTTAGCAACTAATGGTTTTGAGCTAAAAAAATAAATCAGAAAAAAACCAAAAACAAAAATAGGCTAGTGGCAAAAACAAGTTAAACAGTGTTACAAATGGGTGTGTAGAGATATGTCAAAGCTTTACCAATGTCTCCTTAACACTAGTACCTACTGAAGGCAGATTCCTGGGATCAGACATTTAATTGTTCTTTCGTCTCAAAGGTAAAAGACAGCCAAGTAAGGGACTAAACGTGAATCAAGAGACTTTTAAACAATGCATAAACGTACAAGAGCGTCTGACTCCACCCACCTCCCACTGCAGACCGGAAGCTACCTCCGGCTACAGACAGGAACTACCTCTCCGTACAATCTAGAAGCCTATTTATAGTCACGTCTCGCGTATGGCTATGCAGGCAGATGTTTATATTTTTCAACATTTATACCCCAAAGACGAGTAAGGTTAGGATTAGGGCTGGGTTAGAATAGGGTAAATTTAGGCTTTGTAAACTTAGAAAGTTGCCATATATGGATGTCCATTTGAACGGAGAACTCCTTCTGACCTGTAGCGAGAAGTGGCGGGACAAAGAAGGTCCACAGCCGGACGTCTCTCAAAAGGTAACGCAAAACTACAGAAAACCAACATTAGGAGAAACATACAAATGTCAAGATCTTCAGAGTACAGAGATATTGCAGAAAGAGAGTGCGCACTTAATTGTGATAAAAGATGTGCTAATACAGTTGACATACCATCAGTCATTTCCTTTTTAGAGTAAATCAACTCTCACATTCAGAACAACAAAGCACTCAAAATAATTACAAAACAGTGTTATCAATTGTCTAATGTTGTGGAGTTGGGTAGATACATAAGCACTTTAAATGCACAGAAAGCTTTGACAGACTTTCTTTAATAATGCTTCTTCTACATATTTGTAAGAATTTAATTAATTAAACTGGATTAGTAACTGTATTTTATGGGCTTTAGACTTTAGTTTAGCAGTGATGTTTTTAATGGCTGTAGAATGTAAACAAGTTGTGAAAATCAAGAAGAATCTCTTCAAAATTTAACTTTGTGAAAGCTAAAATGCAATGATAACTATTCAAAGTTGCGCTCGAACAAAGGGGGATTGTTTTATCCAAATCCCAATCTATAAGGAAAAAATCTAAACGTAAACTTAAATCTATGCACTTGAGGAGCATAGGTTTGACCTAAAAGTACTTAGTTTCATACAAAAATACGGGAGAACCTACTGTAAATACCAGGAACGCACATCAAACGTTACAAATGGAGGAAGATGGAAGATTGTTGAAATATTTACAATCACCAAAAAAACTTGTTAATATATAAATATATAAACAATCAGCTTATTCATAATGCTAAAAAAAGTTGATAATGTAGTTTATGATTTGTCGAGACATGAGAGTGGATTTGAAAGAACAACTTAAAGTGTGATCAGTATTGAAGAGTGAAGTTGTTGGTACTCACAGCCCGGCACCTCGGTCAGCTCCTCCAGCGGTGGCACGGTCTCCAGAGTGTTGGCATATTTCTTGGCGGCCTGTCTCATGGCGTGCCTTGCTTCAATTTCCTTTTTGGTTCTTGGGATTCGACATTTGAATATACAGCACAATGTGATCACTGGAAGGAGGAAAAGACAAAAGTTCAGTATGCAGAGAGACGCGATTAAGTGACATATCTCGATATTGCACAAATGTGTATAAATCTGTGTGGTCTCTTTTGCAGAGATAATCTATCCCAACTCGCAGGTAGGTTTCAGTGATGATGACAGTAAATCAATATTAAAATTTTTCTTGGTGTTCGCATGATAATAAGTCAATTCAAAACAAATATATCATATTGTCTTAATGTGGTTTAATTTTTTTCAAACCACAACTGGTTTGGAAAATGTGACATACCAAAAAAGGTATCACCATTATATCCAAGATTACAGGATAACCTTTTTCAATTTGATTTTAAATCAAGTTTATATAGCTCTCTCCAGATGGTAGAGTTTTCTTGCCTCAAGAGGAGGAGATTCTGGCAGTTAGCTTTAGCCTTTTACTGGGTGCTCTACAGGCTATGGAACACGCACAGTTGTATTTCCCCCATGATTTTTTGCGTAAGGAGCGGGATGTTCCAACCTTTCTGACCAACCAGAGCGGGCGATACAGAATGAGCAGCAACAGCCAAAGCTAAAGCTTAAAAAGCCGTTTTATACAAAACTAAACCTTTTGAACTGGTAAAAGTTTATGATTTGAAAATAGGTAAGAATTGCCACAAAATCCGATCCAGTTTTTAAAGCTATACGTAGATGATGTTTGTGCCGAACACGCGCAGTTTGTGTTTGCATTGCGCTCTAGGGATGCTTTCTAAAAGCTAGCAGTACCGTATCCAGATAATATATTAGATCCATGGTTCCATCCCCCAGCGATGGTCATTAGCTATTGACCATTTGCAAGTGTCGTCACGCTCCTCGAGGGAACGCCCACTTCTCCATGCTGGATGGCAAAAGCGCTGTCTGTGCACATTACAGCAATGGAAACTTTGCCGAAACTTGCTAGTTTCTAAGTAATTTTAATTGATTTCAATTGTAAAATGGCTGTATCTGGAACACACTGCACTAACAGGCAAGGAGGTTTTAAGCCTAAACCTGTAGCTTTTCGTTTACATTTGGATGAAGATAGAAGACGCTAGTGGATGGCAGCAATAAATCAAGACTTAAATCCCTCTAAGTCGCTACGGATTTGCAGTGAACACTTTAAACAAGGTAAGTCAATGCTAATGAGAAAAAAAAGTATGACATTTGAAAAAAAAAAAATACAATGAATATCTAAAACAGCCTGCATTATGCGTGGCTAACACTAGCCTCACAGCTAAGTGACTGAAAACCAACCTCTTGTAGCTTTTAAATCTGCTCCAGTGTAAGACAAAACCCCGTTTACCACAGAATGGTGCAAATCATGAGGAGTAAAGTCAGGCAACTTGTAAATGTTATTTATTCGGCAAACATAGCTGGACGAAGAGGGCATGGATCAGCTAGCATTCATTAGCTTTTCCTAATACCTTGTTTTGTGTGCGTCTAAAAGACGTCCTACTTCCACAGACAATGTACTGAACATGCACT
This sequence comes from Mugilogobius chulae, assembly GCA_038363315.1. Classification (NCBI taxonomy): domain Eukaryota; kingdom Metazoa; phylum Chordata; class Actinopteri; order Gobiiformes; family Gobiidae; genus Mugilogobius; species Mugilogobius chulae. The sequence goes on from CM076395.1 coordinate 17,123,408, forward strand.
AGAAGCATCCACTGCTTTTTTTTTACGGAAAAATAAGGAAATATGTGAGAATTTGTCAGTTTTGGCTCCCTGTAATGTTGCGTACATGCACTTTTGCCATCCAGCATGGCGTAGCCAAGTGATCAAGTGACGTAGGTGCAAATGGTCAATAGGTAATTATTGAAAAAACAACATTGCAAATAATACAAGCAGATAAAATTAGTTTCCTCTGCAGGGTGGCTGGGCGCTCCCTTAGAGATAGGGCAAGGAGCTCAATCACACCGAAGAAGCTTTGAGTAGAGTCACTGCTCCTTTATGTTGTGCTTAGTATGTTATTTTTGAGTATCCTCAAACCAAGATCTAAATGTCTAGAGACATTGTCCAACCCTATACGCACAGATGTAGCATATCAAAAGGCTGAATAGTCAGCATGAAGATTGCACGTTTGCCTTAGGCCAGTGGTTCTGAACTTGAAAGTCGAGACCCCATGGGGGTCACAAAATGATTTGTGGGGCTCCCTTGATGATATGTGAAAAATTGACTGCTGATTTTTTAACAAGGTTTGACACCTTTTAAAGGCAGTGACAGAGGCACATTTCTATTTGTTGGTATAAGATACATTTTTCCAGACTTATAGCTCAAAAACCCAAAACACTTTGCAAGTACATTTTGTGTCTGGCGGTCACGCATAGTGTGGTTATTTTGGGCGTCGTGACCGAGAAAGTTTGAGAATCTCTGCCAAATGATCAGATTTACTACATCACACAATGCCACTTGTTGCGTGTTTTAAAGGAGTGGTGTGCAATATCTACCAAGTTGTTGCCTATTTAATAAATGTTCATGTCTATCAATGGGTGTTTCAGATAGTTCGATACTGTTGTAATTTCATGCTATAGTGTGTTCAATTGTGGGAAAAGTGAAATTTTAGAAATGTGTGTTCTCTGAAGTTTGCAAGTTAAGGCAAGCATAGAGACAAATTGTAAGGGACACATTAAACTCCACTGAAGATTTTTTAGAAATATTTCTTCCTTAAAGTTTAATTTAAGAATAAAAACCCAATCTTAAACATCGTCACAGAGACTTCATTTTATCCCCACGGGGCACACAGTAATACAAATGTTGCAAGTCTGTATTTAATCAAGTCAACCCGCGAAAGAAAAATGACTCTAAACTCAGAGCCGGGAGGTGTTGCTTTATGTTAATCTATCTCTTGTTTTCAGAGGCAAATTGACTTAGTTTTATTGTTTTGGGGATGGAAGTTGGAGAAGGTGATAAAGTATTTTTTTTTTTTACCTTTTTTTAGCCGCTGCGGTTTTAATGCAGAGACTTGACAGTGACAAAATTGGAAACAGATAAGAGAACATTTGAAGGGCTGCGTGCTTAGTTTGTTTTCGAGGTGTGTGCTCAGAGATAGAGCTCAGTACTCATCTCATGCATGGTTGGGTATTCATGAAACATCGCCAGCTATTTTTGTTTTTGACTTTTTACCTTAAATAGAACCACTTCAAAGTCTCTATAAGTTGTTTTGAGATGAGAAATGTTGGTAAAGACGCCAGGCAAGTGTGTTTTTGAAAGCACAAGCCAGACAGGTTAGCTGCATTGCAAGATGATCACAGTTTTATTGTAAATCTTTTGACTTTGGTGTATAATTTTGCAGATAATGGAAGATCATTATTTTTTTCCTATTTCCTTACAGAATCATGTTTTAATATGTGAGACTTCTTATATATTGATATTCAAGATCTTTAATTTCATACTAGAAGCAATTAACCTTGACAAAGAATAATGTCATGACTCATGTGCAATGTATTTAAAAAAATAAAAAATTAGGATTAACAACCTTGAAAACCTAAAGTATGGTTGTTTTAATGTTTGCCATTTTGAAAGTCAGAAAAAGTTTCCAAAGCCCCAAACAGATGAATGAGGTTTCAAAGTTCTTCTTGCCCTATGTAATGTTCATCATGAACAGTGAAGATATCAGTAAACTCTTAATGTTTAGTTCAGTGCTTTAAATCCCATTGTTGGGGTTTCAACAAAGGGATATCTATAAATCTATGTAGAAAGCCCAGAAACCGGGCATGATGTTCCCTCGTGTCCAGTTAGGCACGTCGTGAAATCCGACTGGTATTGAAGAAATTGACTCAGACTGTCCCAGACTGTTGTTTCTCTATGATGATGCATTAATAGAGTGAGCAAAGGGAAAATGAGCGAAGCTAACAGTTATGTTCCTCACTCACAGTTCAAATGTCTAATAAGATTTATGTATGCCTGTCAAACTACAAGACATTGGGAAGACATTCACACAGAGATAGTTCACACAATCATTTTTATCATACCACGGTCAAAGTTTGTTTGATGAAAGATTCAGGCTCTGTGCGATAGAAAACCATTTAAGCATTTAGGTTGTACCATTTAAGCGTTTATGATACCAAAGTTTGTAAACAGCAAAAAGAAAATGGAGATGATTGGTTTGGCAGTTGGACACGTTGGTCACATGTCGCATTCGTATCAAGACACACTTGATACCAGTGTCAAACATGGACCTGATCTGAGAACCAGGTCTGTGTTCCACGGGCTGAATACAGCTCCTCTGCCATTGGTCTCAGTCATTTGGACCACAGAGCTGAGTCTCTGTTCCACTTCTCAAGCACAGACAAACTGTACAGGCTTAATCATAAGCTGTATTCTACAGTTTCAAGGTTTCTGCATTCGTAGACTTGTCGTAGAAAATCTTAGAGAAGACCTTTAACCTGGCTTTGAACTTATACAAACGGGCTGTTTTTTTTTTTGTTTTTTTTTGTAGCAACGTATCAGGAATGACGTAGTAAAATAGCAACAAATCGTTCACAGAAAGTTCGTGGCAGGTCGTATGAATCATAGTGAATATGGCTTTACTGTTTTTTTTTTTCTTTTACTAAAAACGTACTAAGTCACCTTAAAGTCTTTAACCTAAGACATGCATAATTCTCAAACAGAATGCTTTTTACATGGCAATTTGACCAAATTTAACAGTGCGTGCCTTCTCTGTCCAAACCAGCCACTGCACTGTGACGAGACTGGAGCTTTATCCAAGGACACAATGACAAGAGACTAAAAATAAAAACACAGCTGAAATTTAGTATCCCAATGTTTCATCATCACCACCATCGAGTCTGCACACTGCGTCCTGTGGAATTGTGTAAACCAGCCTCTCTCCTCCTCTGTAAGACTGTCTAAAGACCCGATGTTGTCCGTCCGTCAGACCCGTGTCACCGTCTGACAGCTCGCCCCCTGCTGAGTGGACAAGAGCTGCTTTTTGCTTCACTATTTACAGCCTCGGACACTTGTATCCATCACAACCAATCAGGAGGCCGTTCTTAGCTCAGATAGGCAGGAGTGTTCGAGCCGGGTCATGTTAGGTTAAGTGGCTGTGTTTTGATTGATGGCTTGTACGCGTTAGACTTTTGGCAACGTAATGTGGTGCTGTGCATTTGTAATTTTTGCTGCGTATAGCTATGAGGAGCCCTGAGTGTAAAACTTTTGTTGTGTTAAAAGGCAGCTAGAACTTTTGACTGAAGTGAAAAGAAGACATGGAAATAACCAACAAAATCTAACCGTTTAAAGAGAGCAATTAACATGCTAGTAATGACAGGCAATTAAATTTGATGAGAGTAATGCCCAAATGAGTCTGGTCATGATTTATGAACCTAATCAATTCAGAATTTCTATATTTAACTTCATAATACTGGGGGAAAAAGTAAGTTTTGTGATGCTTAGAGGGGACATAACTGGTTTATGAAAGAACAAGGTTATACCACAGCTAAAAGCCCAATTTAAGTTTTCCCGAAAAATTCTTTCATCTCTCGAGTGTCAGTGGAAAAAATTGACAGATGAATTAGCTAATGAAGGACGCACATCTTCTGTCGTATGAAAAAAACATAGCTGCTTACGAGGCAAAAACATGAAAGAAAAGCACCAATCAGCTTCTTTGTTTCATGAGTGTCAAGCAAATAGACTAACTTGATTGCCAAGACAAGGTGAGACTCAACATTTAAGTCCAACCTTGTAACATTTTAGCTAAAAAGCAAGAGCTTTTAGAGCTCTAAAAACGTGTGTTTCTTGAGCAAACCTTTATGTCCGCTACTGCTCCTTGTTCATACTGTGCATGTTTTCAGTGAAATGCTCCTTAAACTAGAAGATTGCAACTTATAACACTTAAAACATAATTTTTTTATGTACAGTATTTGGGGACAAAAACTATATATATATAGATCAGTAAACTTATTTTGTGATTCATGTAGAACACAAAATTGATGTAAAACAGCTTAGAAATAGAGAGAGGCCCATTTACTTCCTGTTTAAAACTGCAGAACTGATAAGCCCCGCCGATTTTAATGTAATAAGCAGTAGATTATAAATGTGTATTTTGTATTGTTGTAAAATGGCTTTGTGACCATTTTGAACCATACAACTTTACTATAATCTGAATATTTTGAAAAATCAGAATGAAACAGATAGTGGCGGGATAGGTAGGTGAAGACAGGGCTTTTCTGAGATCTATCAGCTGCACTCAACATGCAGGAATATTCTTAATGAACTTTGACTTATCTAATGATGAGAGAAGACAGTTTAAAAACCTAGAAAAACAGATTTTACACAATAGGTCTCCTTTAAACTTTTTTAAGGAAAAAAAAACAGGGACAACAATAGTTAGGCTCACTCAACCACCAACCCAAGGTCTGAGATTTTAGGCAGCACAATGGCAGAGCGGATATTGCTTTTGCCACACAGCAAGAAGGTTGCAGGTTCGACTCCCACTTGGCCCGGGCCTATGCAGTTTGCAGGGAACGCTTGATGGTGGCTGGAGGTTGAGGTGCCAGGTGTTTAGACAAATTGATTCTGGGCAGCCTGCTATCACCAAGTAGTGGGGAGTTACTGTGAAGCGCTTTGTGACTGGGCACAGTGAAAAGCGCTATACAAAATAACATCTTATTTACTGACTTTTTTGTCTAGTGTGTTGTGAGAGCTAGGCAGAGGCATCAATCCCATCAGTCTGCCCCAGGGCAGCTGTGGCTTTCATCACAGAGAGAATAATATTGACTTCATTGTTGTGCTTTGTGAGCCTTTGTCTGGACAGAAGGGATGAGACAATATCAAAAATGGTATTGAATCGTTTGTTTCAATTTGATCCTTGTGTGGGGTGTTGATCTTTATGTGTCCCTCTAAGCTAGCTCTGTTTTGACATTATCGTGCGGTTAACAAAAGACTAATTTCATCGTCGTTTCACAGTCAGATAAGCATACATCTGATTTTTTTTTTTTTTGTCATTATATTGTCTCTTTACTCTTAGACACATTAACTTTCTGAACTCCTGATTTCATTCACTAGAAAATAGCGTTAAAGCAGTATTGAAAAGCTAGTTTTTATGAAGACAATTCTTCTTCTTGTGAGGCTTCACAAGATCGAAAATATATATTGGAATTGTAATCTAGTTATCAAATCAAATCGTGACAAAACAGAATTGTTCCATCATTAACGGACAGACGTTGTTATTAGCAGTAAAATAGAATGTTTCCGCTAAGGTTCTGTGTGTGTTACTTATAATGGCCTCAGTCAAAACACAGAAGATCATCTCATGACCTCTGAAAAGTGTTGGGAGAAAATTGTTCCGTCTTGATAGCAGTGATTTGAGTGTACTCTAGCTTTTTTCATGCCATTTATACAAACAGGAGAAGACAAAGTGAGAAAGGCCATCAGGTGACCCTCAAAACACTCAAAAGATCAGCACCAACAGTGACCTGTGCTGGAAGCTCGGAAACACTGCAGTGATCTTTGTAGGATTAAGCCATGTGAAGACAGGATAAAGGAAACTCATGGGTATAGCTTTAGTACAAAATTAGAATCAAAACAGGTCTAAAGCATTCAAAGTAAAAAAACAAACACAATCTGAAAAGCGTGAATGTAAATGTCAAAATATTTGTCCAAGTTCAAAACATCTGTAATTCTGCTTTTTTTAAAAATTGTATTTAACTTAATAAGTAACTAGGTAACCCATGTGTGTGTAATGTTTGGATAGGTTCATCGGCCTGTCCAAACGAGTTGTAAAACAGCTGCAGTACATCAGAACCATCTCACACTCTGAGGACCTCAGGGACTGGCCTCCTGCTGGGGCCCAGAGTCAGGACTAAACATGGACCAGAGTCAGGACTAAACATGGACCAGAGTCAGGACTAAACATGGCCCAGAGTCAGGACTAAACATAGACTAGAGTCAGGACTAAACTTGAACCAGAGTCAGGACTAAACGTGAACCAGAGTCAGGACTAAACATGGACCAGAGTCAGGACTAAACATGAGTAATCAGCAGCTAAGATCTTGAACATTCTTGCAGAAGATGTGAGACAGGCCTCTAATGAGACAATGTTTAAATCTATGCTCACAACATTTCTGTTTGTTCTGTTCTGTCTGTGCATATGACAATATTTCTTTCAAAGTAAATTTTATGATGATTATTTATATTTTTAAAAAGGTTGTTTGTTTTGTATTGCAAATGTGATGTATCTTTTTCTGCCTTGTAAAGCCTTTGTGTATGAATTGTGTTATACAAATACATTGGCCTTGCTTAGCTTTGCCTTTATGCTGCATTTTAAATCAGTTTTATTCAATGAATTGAGGTAGAATTATAATAGACACATTGTGCATATATAGGAATTACAATTTGCATTTTTTTAGAGGAGTTTGCATCAACAAATGCTGAAACAGCTGATGCCGATGCGCTATCTTGGCTTTGCTAAGCCTATTGGAGCAACACATAGATTTGTCACTTGATTTTGTCAGCGTTTGGTGAGGAACATTATTAAATGTAACTGCCTGCTCTATTCCATCTGGTTTTCACCTCAGGCAATGTTTTCTCTAGTCAATCAATGTGCTTAAAGAGGGGTCTTTCCTCCAGGGTCCACTGTGATAGGGCCATCCACGACTCACTTCAGAATGTGAATGGTCGCTTGCAGTGGAAAGCAGCTATGTTCTGCCTTAAGCCGAGTCTATGGAAACAGGCTTACATGCACCTTACAGCCTAAAAAAGTTGCCTTTACAAGTGTACTATTTACTTAACTTTGTACTTCGATGTAACACTTCTGCAATCCCTTAGCATTTGTTTTGTTTAGCTCTTCTTATATTCCCCGCCGCACACTCTCATATAAGCGGATTTAAATTCAATATGAAAGAGCACATCATAATCTATACTTAGGCAACATAATCACGAAGCAGAAGCCGGAGTTATTTCTCCAGGCAGCTGTCTAAATGAACAGTTCCATTACTCACCCACAGCTAGTACAAACACGGAGAAGATGCCGATGACTTGCCATAAGCGTAGCCCCCAGAACACCACAGTCTCAGAATTCACCGGGTCGGGTGGCTTCGGGGTGGTCGTAGTGTACTGCAAGGAGAAAGAAAAAGGACATTGATTTTTACAAGTCTTAAAGCAAGTAATATTTCTCCTAACAACAAACAGATGCAAGGCTTTGGAGAAAATAGAAAGGAGACACATCTTTTCAATAGTTATATTTATTTTGCATTGCTGTCAATTATATGGTCTGAATATTAACAGAATTGGAATTTAGAACATTGTGAAGAATACGCAAGAATGAAAAATCAAGTTTGAGTTGTTAGTATTCATTGTTTTTGAGAGGAATAATGCATTCATTTAAATGTAGGAGAGCTGTTCTATTAGTCGCTTTATATCGACACCAGCAGGGTCATGTTTGATCCTGACTTTGGGACCAGCAAGAGGACAGTTCATTTCACCTGGAGAGACTCAGACAACAAAAGTGTGTTAGAAGATTCTTTATTGAGTACATAACTTTGGCGGTCAGACCCAGCAGAAGACATGGGATGATTAGCATTACCAGATTAAGTCGATTAGATCTGGAATATATGTCTTCCCCCAGGGCTGCACACTGGTGGTGGTAGAGGAATAAACTAGGGGCGAAGATTATGATGCAGAGAGACCAAGGGCGATGAAGGTGGTCCAAAAAGTGGCTGATGAGGATAACATCCCCTGTCCTTAGACCCTCCTTCTCGGCAAGGAAAAACTCCAAACCCAGTAGGAAAATAAGAAACCTCGAGGAGAACACAGTGAAGGAGAGATCCACTCCAATGACAGGTGTGATGTGACCCGGACAGGCTGAAGATGTGGCTGGTCTGATATGCCTCCATAGCTGGTTAGTGTTCGAGCGTAGACCAGAGTACATCAGCGAGGAAAAAACAACTCATCTGGCAGGAGGAGATGGGAGGAGATGGGGAGGAGGTGGGGCGCAGCCACGGCTGATGATGAATGAACGAGAATGAAAAGTCTGCATGTGGCCTTATATCTTGTAGTCAGGGGCTGATTGGGAGCAGAGCTGCAGCTGGAGAAGGAGTTGTGGCTGCTGATGAGGGATAGGGAACAGGTGAGCTCGTTAGGTGAGGGAGCAGACAGTCTTCCGGGCTGAATTTACGCCAGCTTCATGTTTAGTCCTGACTCTGGGCACCAGCAGGAGGCCGGTCCCTGAGGTCCTCAGAGTCCGAGATGGTTCATAAGGCACTAATATGTCAGAGATGTACTTTGGTGCTAGTCCATGGAGAGACTTAAACACAAGCAGAGCTGTTTTAAAGTCTATTCTCTGAGCCACAGAAGCCAGTGCAAAAGCCTAAGCACAGGACTAATGTGATGGTCCTTCCTGGTTCTAGTCAGTACTCGACCAGCAGCGTTCAGAAAGTACTGCAGATGTTTTACACATACAAACAGATTTAAACATGACTTAAAAAAAACTTATCTGCATTTAGCACATTCCCTGTTTTATTACAAGATTTGCCTACCTGAAGCATTTTGAGCCTCTAATTTAGTGATGTATGTTTGAAGCATTGACAAGACAAATCTTGCAGTGACGATATGCCAACTGCAGTTAGCCAAATGCTACATAACTGACGCACTTCCTGGATTTTACTTTTCACCCGATTAGATATATTAACAATTTATCTATGCTGGGGGAAGCTAATTTTAAGTGTTTTTCTTTCAAAATGTGGGCTTTATGTCCTTAAAATCGGTCTAAAACTGCACACCCACTGCCCTTTTCTACATTCATCTAGGATTCAACTTTTTGCCGCTAGCTTCACACATAAATTGAAGTGTTTGGACCACTTAGAAGCGTGTTCTAATATCTAAAAATGACTTTGTAGCATTAATTAAGTTAACCTTGCGACGCGATCAATAGCTGCTCTGAAAAATCATTCTCATTTTTCACAAGCACATCCACCCATCCATCTCTCCAGAGTGAGCCACTTTGAGGACTAAAATAAAAGCGCTTGTGTGTGTGTGCTTTGGATCAATGTCCCAGCTCAGTGTTTGCTAAGCATGGCTGCGGGTGGAGATCTAGCCTGGATTTGGGTTTTGTTTACAGTGTGTTCGGCTTGGGCACAGTTCTGACTGGAAACTTGACAAACGGGCTGAGAAAGCAAAGTCAATCTTCTATGTATCTCGACAATATCGTTCAATCCAGTATGCCCACTGTGGAGTTAGAAAAGCTGATTTTATGAAGGTTTAATGTCTAATACCTTGTAGACTTTAACAAATCATAGACTTGAACACATCGTAGACTTGAACACATCGTAGACTTGAACACATCGTAGACTTGAACACATCGTAGACTTGAACACCTTTTAAAATTTACTGTTTCAAATGAGTAAACTTTGTCTTTTCCACTAAAAAGTATTGTAAATGCAACACTTTGTGACCAAATCAGACCGCTGTGTACAATCTGAATCAATTAATAAAGTATTTATTTAACATCAGGGGTCAAAAGCACCTTCTGCCTTCAGTCAGTTCAAGCGACTGAGCATATTTGTAAAAATTCAGTCTATGGAGCTCAACAGTGACTGTTCATTACTTGATTATGAAACTACAAACTAAATTCTAAACTCCAATAGGGATTAAACAAAAAAAAAGGGTAAAGTAAAAAGTTTGAGGGGGATAATCAGCTCTGTGGTGAGTAATGAGCATAAAACCTACATTTACATTTTAAATTTGTTTCTGCTGATTTTTTAAACTATGAAGTTGTTAAAACTTTTTGCAAAATTTTAAGGCACAGATGACTTTTTAAGACTGAAAACAACTCTGCTGTGGATCTGACTTAGCACATAGCTGGCTAGCCCGCTACATGCCTTTATAGCTGAGCTAAGTAACTTTAGCGGTAGTGCTCCCTCTACAACTCTCTTGTGTAATTATACAAGCCAACTGAAATGAAAGTTAACACTATCTATTTATTTCTTCTTTTTGCATTACCTTTTGATTGAAAAAAGACAGTAAAAAACATGTGTTTGCACATTTTACACTGCTAAATAAAAACAACAAAGCATCAGAGTTTTTCTCAGGATTCGGGTAACCAATACTCGATGCCAGTGTTGGATCGGTGCATCACTCATTATAAACTTTCTATTTTTAGTCTTAGACCTTACATTTTGGTGTCAAGTCTAAACAAAATTGTGGTTGTTTTGGTCAAACTTTGTCGAAATTCCAATATTTTAAACAATGATTAACAGTACTGACCACCACTTTATGGCCCTCTGCTTTTTTCCGTCCCGTTGAAGAAAATGGTTCGGACACCCCTGCTTTTCAAATTGTTATGCATGGTGTCTAAACCAGTAACTTTGCTGGTTAAGTAAAGGTCAATTAAAATTAAATTCAATTAAATAAACTTTACTTTACTTTTTCATTGGTTTAGTTGTCCACATCGCAGTTAAATGACAAAACGCAGACTTGCATATATTCATTCATTCATTTCTACGCTTAATCCCGTTAGGGGTCGCGGGTGACTCGGCCTATCCAGTGACTTTGGGCTTAGGCGGGGAACACCCTGGACAGTGGCCAACTTGCCACAGGTTAGACAGACAACCATTCACTCTCTCATTCACTCACTAAGGGAATTTTACAGTGATGAAATAACCTAAACATACTGTTTTTGGCGGTGGAGGAAACCGAGTACCGAAAAAACCACGGTGACACAGGGAGAATGCAAACTCCACCCAAGAGATTGTGAGATGTTGATATGGTCCGACCGGGAGTCGAACCCAGACTCCTATGGGAAGCCAGAGCTCTAACCATTGGCTACCGTGTACCCCTCTTGCATAATATTGCTTCTTTAAATCCAATGACATTTACCAAACCTTTTACAGTTATTTTTGCTTCCATACTCACTCTGTAAACGTACATTTTGGTGTGCGCAGACAGCCAGAACGGATCTAGCTCCTCACTCTAATAGCTTTTTCTTAACTTTAACATATGCTTCTGTCTAACAAATTTAGACAAGTGAAAGCGTTATGCCTCAGAGCCCCATAATTCTCCAGAGCATTTTCAGCAGTAAAAGTCTCTAAATATTAATCACACCCTGCAAGGTTTAGCTCACAATATGGCCTCCTTTTTTAAATTGCTCAAATAGATCAAAACATCATTACAACTTTAGTCATAATCAGTGTGATAAGGGAACTTCTGAAAACTACTTTGAAGTGTCCAGTAGAAGCACGGCAGAGGTCTGTTCAACTTGTGATGATAAGTCTATTAGAAGATATGAATGCACATTTGCAAAATTAAACTTTTCAAGTTTTGATTATGTTCTCTAATTGCTTCTTTACCATAAACACAGCTCTGAGTCTCAGAAAGCAAGCACTGTCGAAAATGTGCAGATGTTGCTTGAAATGGTTGAAAATAAGAATTGGAGACTATCCTGAGACTGTTGACATCTCAGGACATAACATTTTCTCAATTTGACCCAGTGAGCACAAAATTAACAAAGTTAAAGTGTTCTACTGCATAATTGTCAAAAAAAAAAAAAAAAAAAAGTTGAAGGACCGTTCACTTAACAGAAAGCAATTTATTATTAATATATCAATTAATATGAATATAATATTAATTCATGTATTTATTCTAAAATATGCCTAAACTGGGCTGAAAACGTGCTAAAAATTTGATATACATTTTAACTTTTTTTTTAGTGAAATTAGTAGTTAAACTTTTAATCAGTCTGGTCTATTTTTCTTAAAAAGCTTGACTTAAATTGCCTTAAAGTCAAACTGAAACTGTTTCTGAACCTTTGCAGCACAAACAATAGTTTCAGCCTTGGATTCTGATTGACTCTCCAATCATAACCCAAACTCTCCAAAGAGAAAAAACAAAATGTCATGTCTACCTGAATTTTCTTTGGTAAATCCATAGAGCAGTAAAGTTAGTGCTTGAAGTTTTTTTGCACATTTAGTGTTGTTTCATCTTAACATGTCAATAACTATCACAATACTTTACTATAGGTGTTCTATCCTTTTGCTGATCTTGAATAAACTTGGACTGTATAAAAATACAAGTCTAAATCACTGCTTTTGGACAAAAACATTACAATAAGACATGGTCAGCGCAAAGCAGTCTTATTGCTGAATATAGGCCAGCTGCACTTAGAGAAGTTTTAACCTATTTTTTGTGTGTGTATCTCAGCTACAAAGCAGCAAATTGAACGGCAGGCTCTTAAAGCAGAGTAACTTCAGCAATAGTGCCTAATCCTTATGTGAGTAAAACACAACCACATTGGCCACGTTTACATGATGTTTCTATTCTGAATTATTATTCCGAATTAATTAATTCGGAATTAAAATATTTTCTTCAAGTTTACATGGAAATAATAATTCCGAATAAAGGTTACATGTTAAACACGCTAAATCGGCTTTATCTTATTCCGCTTAACGTCTGGGTTAGAAAGAGACAGGAAAGGGAACGCACATACGTCATTACGTACTTACGTCTACCGGAAAAACACACATCCGATGGATACCGGCTTTTGGCTTTTTTTTCACCTGGGATTGTTGTAACGCTACGGACGCAATGATACTAACTTTTTTGGAGTCGTTCCGATGAAAGTCTTTAAGCAGCTGGAGAATCACATCATCCGCTCCACGTCATGTTCTGTGAGCGGAGGAAAAGTTGTAGTCCAGTTTCCACTTGTTGGGATCAGAGCAGCGTCTCTCTCCGCGTACATGACGTACACTCCTTGTCCAAAACTTCCGCTGCCTCTGCGAAAAGGTTAGTGTTCGTGTTTTCTCTCACCCACTCTTTTCATTGTTTGTAACTCCTGTAGAGCAATTTTAAGTAAAACAAAAAAGTTTTCGAGTCCGTGCCGCCATCTTGCAACGTCACCGGGTCAGAGAGGCGTCGTAACGAGCATGCGCAGTGCGAACGGAATTATTTTTATTCCGAATAAAACGGTTACATGAGAAAGGAATAAAATTATTCGGATTTAAAAGCGGAATAAACCACCCACTTTATTCGGAATTAAGTTTAAATCCGAATAAACTTTTCATTAGGAATTAAGTGTTTACATGGTATTTTTAAAGCGGAATTAATTTTAATTCAGAATTAAATTATCTTTATTCGGAATTAAAGCCGTCATGTAACGGCCCATTGACTTCTGGCTGGTGTCAGTGATGTTTAACTTGCCTGGAAATCTAGATAATGTATCAAAAATAAATCGCGTGGCCACCATCTCCTTCTTTCAAATTTCAGTGGGTGTGATTGACGATTAATTAGACCATCAGGGACATACATCGTCCCCGTCTGAAAACCAACATGGCTGCTTATGACAAAAAAAAAAAAAAAAAAAACACACCCAGAGAGAAAAATATGAAAAAAAAATCACAGGGTACCAAAAATACTGCATGTTTCTGCAGAACCAATGAGCAAAGTGTGTGAAGCTAGATTTGATCGAGACTGACAACCAATCAGCTCCTTTGTGTCATTTGCGCCATTCAAATAAACTAATCTGATTGCCCGGGACGTTGTGGAGTTGATCTGTAATGCCAGCGGGGGAAGTGGTGACCAGACCCACTTTTTCAATTTGCTGATGTGGAGAAGGCTCTGGATCCCAGGGTTAAAATGTTACTTGTTCTGTAAATTGTTGAAAAATCACATAAGTCTATTTTATGTTTATGTTGTAATTATACAATTCAGATCAAAGTTCATATTTTAATTGCGTCCAAGAGAAACTAAATTATGTCAAAACACAGAATTATTAGTAGTTTGTGAAGGAAATTATGTAATTCTACATATCACATCTTTTATGATTTTGATTTTCTGTGCATCCCAAACGCAAAGCCAAGATCTTTTTTTTTCTGTGTTGTTTGTAGTTTTTGTAGAATCCACTGTTTGAAGCTTCTCCACCTCTCTGGGAGGTGTTCTGGGCTTGTCCCACTGGGAGAGAAGACCTGGGACACGCTGGAGGGACTGCGGCTCTCAGCTGAACGCCTTGGGATTCCTCAGGGGAGCTGGAGGAAGTGTCTGGGGTCTTTACTCAGACTGCTGACTGTGCGTCCCAGCCCTGGATAAGCAGAAGATAGATGGAGAACTCTATTGTCATCAGTTGGGCTCTGTGCACAGGTCCTTAACTGCTAGGGTTTAGTCTGATGTAATGCTAAACTATTAAATACTGGCAATCAACAACGTGTCACATGTGTAATTATGGATATTTTGGCTAACTTACAATGTACAAGTCTTACCACTGGAAAAGTGAGATTTTGTAGTAAGGCTTTGCTAAAAAAAAAAAATATAGGGAACAGGCCCATTGTTTTTTACACCAAGCAAGTCAAAATATGGAGCTATTTTAAGCTTTGAAAAATCAACCAAGCATTAGCACTGACAGACAAAACTCGCCTAAGCATATCGTCATACCCTGTGTAGTTACGCTGCAGTAAAAGTACATATGACACGATTTTTGGTTTCACAAATGTTGACATTATTTTGAGCGAAACACCAATCAAGAACTAGATTGTGAAGAAACATTTTCTGACTGTAAGAACTGATGTCACTAAATAAAAGAGTTTCTATGTATTTTTAGTCATCAACTAATATGTTCTGTGGCTTTAAAGAAGTTTTGACCCTGTTTGCATACGCGGTTGCAAGAAAACAGTTACAAATTTCCAAGTGTGATGTCATCATTTACAATCATGAAGTAATATTTTGAAGAAACGTGTACAACTGTTGAATATAATCATACTGACTATATTTTGAAGAGAAGTATTGTAGTTTAGCTCATCACATGCACTTTAACATGCTGTCTGTGTTTATCTACCTTCCTTCATCAGTCTACATCACGGGTCTCCAACCTGTAGCTCGAGAGCTACCAGTCGCTCACCTCCACCTTCCAAGTAGCTCGCCAAAGGATTTTAGAATCATACAAATGATGCTTTATTATTTAAATTGTATTTGTTGTATGAATATTTCTACTGTAAATGTATCTTTAAATGCCTAATTGTGTAGATAGTGGTTACATTTTCATATAGGCCTCTTAACCCTTTAGGTGCTGGAGTTTTTTAATTGAAATACTTTTCTGGAAATACAAAGTCTTAAAATCTTCACCTGGAGAATCAAAACGAATCTTTCTCTTTATTAGTTTATAAAATCAAAAACAGAGTTTGAAGTCTGAATACAGAGAGGTTGAAACGACTTGATGCAGAATTGCTACTTTGGTGCTTAAAGGGTTAACTATGTCACAGTCGACAAAAACTGGGACACACTCAAGTTTTTGCAGATGAACATTTGGTGAAAATAGCAGGTACATTGTTATTTATTCGTATGCACTTTGTCAATTCATGGCTCATTCACACTCACGTATATATATAAATGCAAATTGGTGCATTTTTCTCATGTTTTGGTAATTTTAAAGCACTTTGTTTCTATTTTTTTTTAAAGGAATATATTACTTCCTTCACTTTTGGAAAGTGTTGGAGTGGTTAAAGATCAGGACAACTTGAGTAAAAGTGGGACAAATAAATGGATTTGGATTAATTTGCTTGGACATGGGACACAGGGCTCAAAATAGGAACTGTCCCAGGTAAAAAGGGGCGTCTGGTCACCCTAATATTTAGTCATTGCTAAAAGTAGTAGCTCACCGCCATTTTTTCTTTTGCAAAAGTATCCTCCTGGCAAAAAAGGATAGAGACCCCAGGTCTACATGTTTTTGCTCACTGACCTAATGCATTCTGAACCTAGGAAATGTTCATCATCACAATGTGTTTAAGCTTTTTCACAGCTGTTAGGAACGAGAATTGCCAGTATTCTAACAACCGTTAGCAAAAAATGCTAACAACAACAACAACAACAACAACAACAACAGGAACTAAGCTAAGTTTGGTGAACAATTTTATAAGATGTCGTCAGGACATTGTGGACTCATTTCCACCTAAAGAGACATACGTGATTATACGGTGCTAGGGGCAAATTGTTTTGAATTCTTTCACAATTTAAAAAAACATTATTACATATTTTACCAGGACACCAAAAACTTTAACCTTTACTTTGATGCTATCTGAACCAACTTGTCAGTAGGCTACTGTGAGACTATAACCAACAAAACAACAATGCTCAAATTGAGTTTTTCACTTTAGATCAAGACCTATGATTCAAATGCCTGTTGTTATTTTGTTATCTCTGTTGCGCAAAGCCCCGTATGGCATAACCTTAATAAATACTGCACGCAAGTTCAAATATATTTTTGATACAGCTACGTCTTTTCCCCCAGAGGCATGTGTCACAATTGGATAGGAATCTAAGCTGCTACTTTCACACGCCATAATTAGGACGCACCAAAGTTTCTCCGCGCTAAGTTAAAACGCGGTCACACCATTGTACCGGAGTGTTTCATGCCAGATGCATATGGGCCATTGCTGTAATAGCTTGTTACAGATAGACACGGATTTGGATGTAAAAATGGAAATGGTGACTGTATTGTTTGTTTTCTTGTTTTTTGGGGACTTTATCTGCCCGAGGACGCCTTTCCGTTTGCTTCCGTTTTGTTTTTGTTTGAATGTGAGATGATAAGACAAGATTCAGAACGCCGCTTTTGTGTCGGACAACAAAAGAAGAGAGTGTATTATTTAAAGCCGCTGCGTTTCAGTGAAATTAAATGTGAAGCACGCTGCAGAATTAATAATATTCTATCAAAGACTAACTAACTAAAGCAATTGATTAGAAATTGGAATTATGAGATTAGAATGTTCCAAGATTGTTTGGGTGGTATTAATGGTTATCTCAGTAGATTTTCAAATCTTTACTTATACTTATAATTCAGTAAAAATCTAGCCATGAAATTGCATCTGATTAAATTTAAAACTGTCATTAAAATGAATACAATACTAGTTCTAATTGCACAGGTGTTTCATGGCTCTCTCTGCTCATTGTCAGAAGTACTTCTATTGATGGTAGAGGTTATGCTAATGAATAAATAATTATTGAATGAATAAAGAAATTCCAATAAAACAATAAACATTTTGGTGTTAGAGTTAAGGGATTCAAGAAAGCACTATTGTAACTCCAGAGAGGTGCCATTATATTGAAATAAATAAAAGTGAGTATATATCTTTGGAGGCTTAGACCAAGACTACTTTATCCCTCATGGTGGAAATTCACGCTTGAGTAAAAAGGTTGGCACCACCCAGGGCTGGACTGGCCATCGGGAGAACCGGGAGTTTTCCTGGTGGGCAGTTGCAGTTTTGGCGTCGTGAATAACGTGAACATCATATGTTACAGCAATAGCTGCCAGAAGCCAGCTCAGAGATTGCATCGGTGCTCATACGGCAAGAGTGATAACAGCACACGCTGCAGTGCCGGTGTCGGTACATTTTCGCGTTCGCGTCTCTCTGTTGTGTTTGTGTGCAGCGCTCCGGGCTTGAGAGCCAGACTGCGCCAGACAAACACACAGAGAACGACCCCGACACTGCGCGCTCGCTCAACTGGGACAGAACAGCGCCAACGGGCAGCATGTAGGGAACACTCAGCCCTCAACGAGGAGGATACTAGTCGTGTGCCCACGGTATAACGTCTAATCTGCCGCATCATTTTACAAACGGTGGCTCAGATCAGCCTGTTCTCATGGATAAGCGTGTCAATACCACGCTATTGTAAACAGCGTGTCATATGAATGCTACTTCTATTTTATGCGTGTGTATTTGACGCGTTTCTGTCCTTGTTCATTTCAATGGTGTATGTTAAGACGTGTTGCTATTCATGAAGACTAACAAATCCTAATCCTAACCTTAACCAACTCCAAGCCAAAGAGCTAAACTTACCCATTTTTGTAACTTCAGACTTAAATTTTGTCGTTAATCCCTTGAAAAACCTCGTGTTTGTCATCAACCACTAGGCGTGTCCAGACTACGCTAGAAAAAACGAGCATGTAATTGCACGCCAAAACAGGAGAGGGCGTCGTCGTGACACGCAATTTGTCATGGCGTGTTATTTTATGCAATCCATGAGAACACGTTGCTCATATCACTTGTGAAATAAACACAGCTCAGTTTTGGAACGAGTGCAGCATGTTAAAGGGAATCCAATTTTAGGTAGACCGTTTTTAAGATTTTTGTAGATAATCAGATTTTTGTGTTCACAAATCTCAGTTTTATTATTGTTCTTTTTGTACTACAAACACATATGATATAATATTTATATATATAGTGTGTGTGGGCCGGTCTGAGGTAAAAATTCCAGGACCGAATTTTAATCCCAGCCTGGCACCACCAAGTGCCATCGCTCAATTTCAGTTCATGCCAGGTATCACAGTACTACAGAAGGTTCCCAAAAACCAGGAAGTACAAATGAACAAAACTGAAACAGAAAACGATGTGGCAAACAACCATAGAACTAGTACCTTTTAATCATGTCAATATTGTACTTAGAATATATATTTACCTAATTTTACCATAAAGAAATGGCAACGATCGCTGACAGACGAGACCAACAAGCAACGATTGACGAAAAAGTCCCTATCTACCGTGGGACTCGCACATCTCTCGTAAGACTTAGAAATTACTTAAAGTTAAACTTTTTTAGTTGTAAATTTGTAACCTTTGTGTTTTCCACTAAAAGGTTTATGATAAATGCAGCACTTTGAGAAAACATGAGACCACTGAGTATTTATATGAATTGAATAATGAAGAGTTTTAGGTCTAATCAGGAGCTGAATGCAGCTCTCTGATTGGCTGTCTTGGGTGGTCCTCTCCAGTTTCTCTTTGTTGCTTGTAAAAAGACATTATTGACCATAATAGCAACCAAAACGAATACTTGTCGTTATTAACTGTGTGTCAGAAAATTTCTGAGACCTAGATCATGTTTGCAGTGTTAAAATCAGCTACCCCACCTTTAAAGCTGGTGAAATGACTTGGAGTTAGTGCACATGTCTCACCGAACTCGCCTTGCAGTCAGTGTACGGGAGGCGAAATGGTGCGATGTTGAATTGGCTTCCAGTGAGTGAACTTAAACTGACTGATGCATCAGGCTATTTCAGTGATGCTGGAGCAAAATGCATACACATAGACCCAACCTTTTTTCCTCGAAGTCCCCCCTGACTGAACAGTAGACTTGTCGAGCCCCTGTTTAAACTGGTGGCTTCTAATTGTTATTGTATGATGAAAATTTAAATTATAAAGATTTTTTTCAGCCAAATAAACAACGATTGTGTTTTATAACTATAAAGCTGACCTCTGACCAGACAAGCCTGACCCTTGCCGCCCCAGGTGGGAACACTGACATAGACAATATATAGGCTATAGACTAAATATTTTTAAGTATAGATCACAATAAAGTCTGAGGCAGCAAAAGCGCTCAGTCACTTGGGCAAAGCCAGCCAAAGGTACTCACACTCACAAAAGACCCAGGTCCTGGTCATCATGGCATAAACAGCATTAAGAGAGATAAGACACACTTACACGGGGTGTCAAACATGCGGCCCTGGGGCCAAATGCAGCCCCTGAGATGATTTCATTTGGCCTCCATGATGATTTCTTATTTTTATTTACAGTATAATGGCCCTCTGATAGAAGCATGTAACAATTTGAGCTACAGGTCCCACAATACACTGCTGTCTTGCTGTGTTCATGTGTATGAACTGCAAAACAGGAGCCACATGAAAAACAATCTATTGATATAAACCTCAAAAATGCAATGGAATGCAGCAAACTGCATACAATTTGTTCAGAAATGTTCTTGGAAGAACACTCTGCACAATACAATACAAAATAATGTAATAATGTTATATTTGAATTTACTACAGGTAGTAGGCCTAAATTTCAAAATGCAGCCCTCGACCAACTTTGACTGTGATCAATTTGGCCCCAGCTCCATTTGAGTTTGACACAACTGCACTACACATGGTTCCAGGACACTCAGGTCATCAGACAAACATGACCAAACAATCATAAAACATCCCAAATATGTGGTTGTTCCAAGGTCCAAATACAAGACGTTTTGTGATTTTATGATTGCTCATTTGGTATCTCCCACCTCACCAGCGATCTGTCACAGAGCTTACCATCTTCAAAGGCAGGCTAAAGACACATCTATTAAACTATAGTTTATATGTTCCTTTGTTAATGTCATTTTTTAAAGTCATGTTTTTTTCTTCTGTGAATCACGTGCACAGTTTAGGATGTTGGAAAGTGCTATAAAAATAAACTTTGATTGGTTGACAGGTGCCCTAAAGCTGTATCACCTCATCAAATAAAAAAATAGCACCTAACAAAAGACAAATGGAAAACACCACCAAAACTTGCAGGAGCACAGTCGGCATAAAACATTTTTTTTTTTTTTTAATGCGTCCAGTATCTAAGTTGATTCTATGATAAAGTATGATGGCAAATCAATGAGTAAGATAAGGTAGGTGCAAGATAAAGCTGATTTTTACAAGGTTTTTTGTGCTTTCAGAAAGTTGAAGTGAATGTAAACACAAATATTTGATCAAAAATGTATCTACAGGCTCTTCGTCAAAAGATCTCAAAGCGGCTTTGTGTGGAAAGTGTGAAAAACATTGCTGTGTCATTAAAATGTCCTCCTTGAAGTTGTTTTGCTCCAGAACACAAACTTTTTCTTTTTTCCTATAATGATACACTGAATTACAAACATACAAGACTTTTGTTTTGAATAACAATGTTAGGTACCGATTCCTGGCCTGTGTGAGAATGTGGAAGACAAATTATTTCTGTCTTTAAAGACATATTTTCAGGGGCAATTAGAAGGGCTACTGAATATAAGACATGTGTGTAGACCAATAATTTAAAATGTGTTTTATTGCTAAAGCATATTGATCTTATCATGTGTCAAGCACAAGGCCCTCCATTTAAAGCGGCCTTCATGGTCTTAGTAGGTTTATTTTAATCTTATATTACCACAAGGGTAATTGTATGTGCCTTAATCTAATACAATTATTTGTCTGAAATTGAAAGAATAATGAATTGTATAGACATATTCAGATATATATGCAATATTGTAACTTTATATAACACTAACTCAAATACGAAGACATCATCTTCCCTTTTATGGCAACCATGATGCTAATGTGGCCCTTTTTGAAAATGAGTTCGACACCCTTGACTTATATCCACAGCTAATTCGCATTGGCAAGTGAGGAGCAAGTCACAATATGGTTGAAGGTGATTGAAGTTTTGGCAACTTTAGCGGGTGTGCTCTGCAAGTCTCACACAGACAAAATAAAGTGTCTTCTTTTTCTATGACACACAGCGGCTGATTTTAATGAAGTCGCAAAGAAATGTAAGAGTAAGTTAACAAGTTACTATTCAAAGCAATGCTACCCAAGACTGGTTACACACAGTTGCATTTGAATTTCAAAAAATGTAGTTCTATTTTTTCTTTGTCGGTCACAGATCAGAACACATACAAGCAGATCCACAGACTACACAAACATCACTGAACTTATCCTGGATAAGTTTCTCTTACCCGGATAAACAAACCCAGATATGAGCCTCTCTGGATAAACTGTACTGCGAAACAGGTTCACAACTCCATCTGAACGACCAATCCGAACAACCGAGCTGCGAACATCAAATGTGAGTAAATGTCAACCACGAAATTCAATTTACTGGAGTTAAATCAAAAAGCAAGTGCAACTTTAAGTGGAGACTGAGCTACTGGCAGCGCCTAATCGCAGATACAGAAGTTATGCTGCAAAGTTAATTTGAATTTCATGCATCGGTATAACAGCAAAACACAAATATGCAGACATCATGAAACATTTAACAGATCCAACAGCTTAGTCTGAATGAGCTGTGTCTCTAGCTCAGAGAGAAGCCTTCTGTCTGTGTCAAAGTCATGCATAAGCCAAATGTACACATCAGTGGAAGTTATTCAGTATTTCTTGAATCTGAAGCTGTTTATTAACCATCATACAGAAGGTTCAAACAATATGATTCTTCAGCCCAGTCACTGTCCACATTTAGGATCTCATCGCTCCTCTTTATGAATCCACATTGGTATACAGTAAAAGAATACACCGTGGATTTCCCATTGGCCATTTCTCTGCTGCCCCCTCTTTTTAACTTATTTGGGAACGTAACCTGGTCTGGAGCAGGTTATGAGTTCACCACATGTTGCCATAGAGAGCTACTCAATAAAAAGTTGTCCAGTTTAGTAGGACAGAACTGGTTACCTTGAACTTACTTCGTAGCAATTGTTATTTGGCTTGGTTCCTAATTCACACCACTTTTCAAATCAAAATAAATGTATTTTTGTACAGCCCAAAATCACAGCAACACATGTCTCTGGACTTCCAAAGATTGTTACTTTATCAAACATCAATGGAAAAAATAAAAC
The DNA here is from genome assembly GCA_038363315.1 of Mugilogobius chulae. Classification (NCBI taxonomy): domain Eukaryota; kingdom Metazoa; phylum Chordata; class Actinopteri; order Gobiiformes; family Gobiidae; genus Mugilogobius; species Mugilogobius chulae. Next base: position 17,146,031 of record CM076395.1, read on the forward strand.
AATAAACATTCATTGGTCAAAACCAAACAGTAATACAGAAAATAAGAAACAGTCCTATGGAGATGTGACTAAGACTGACGCTTTTACTGAAACTACTGACTATAGAAACGATTTTTAAGACTTATACAAATATTTCTAATGGTAATTTTGGCCAGTTCTTCAGAAAACTAGGAACAATTGGCTTGAGGGCCACCTTTAGCCGTAGTTTAGCTTTTTTTAATGTGATACTTGATACCTGATAACTTTCTGGAGGCAACAAGTCTTCAGAATTCAAACAGAAACTCCATTTTGGGGAAAAGGGTAGCTCATTCAAAGTAAAGACGTATTATTTATTTAGTTTCACAAAGACATCTTTACTACAACAACTTTCTTTTATTTAAATGTATGTTTTTGACAGAAAGTTACTTGATGTAAACTCAAATGATCCTTTAGTCCTTCCCACACTGTTTCCTATTGACACTGACGTTAGCTTGACCTTTTCCAAGAAGGGACACACTTACCCAACTCAGACAATGTATCAAAACACTATTGAATTGCTACTTACTCACTACTTCTTGCTCAACAAGCTTTTTCAACAAGCTGATAGAACATTTTCCAAACATATTCTCCGTCTGAATACTTTATGTCTTAATGCAATATATCTTAATAGCCCCAGAGAAATTATGAAATTATGACGGATGCTTTTAATATGTCATTCCAGTTGTAAGCTTAACAAGGTAATTTCCCTCTATCGAACCATTAGTCCCTTCATCTCTTTCAACGGCTATTGCAATTTGTCTGCCCATCATATGCTTTTACTTATTTTAGATTAGTGCTTTTCAAACTTTTAGCACCAAAGAAAAGATGTAACTTTCCAAGAACAACTTAAATCTAAATTGAATCTATAGGAAGACTATTCTAGATGTCAGTTATGACTGAAAATGGCATTAATATTATTGCCACAATAGCTTTAAAGGACTTTTTTTTATATCTATGTTATAATGTGGTTTCTTCATCAAAAACACGTCTAGAGCTGTGTTTTTTTTTTTTCACTTATTTAGCACTTGTGTTATTTTATGTTATCTTTTTGAACTGAAAACACCTGATTTCAGTACAAGAAGTGTATCAATGTGTTTTGTTTTTAACTGCACACACCTTCACTATCATTTGAACAGTTCCAGCACTAAAAGGCTAATTGTCTATTGCTTTTATCCCCGTTTAAACTTATTCACGGCTCAGTGCAGCAAAAATCTTGATATTTTGTAGCAATCTCATCTAAACAACTATACTATTTTCAAATGGATGAAAACTGGGGGTATTCTATAGTGCAGACCTGGGCAAATTGCGGCCTGGGGGCCAGATGCGGCCCCCGGCCTGGTTTCATCAGGCCCTCAGCACATTTTGTTACTCTTTTTATTTCTTCTTTTGATTGACTTATAGCTATGGGACATGTATTTTAACTTGTGTTCTCAATGAATGTCAAAGCAAATGGATCAATAAATAGATAAAACTGAATAAAATGCCTCTATTTAACAGAAATGTGCTTGCAATAGTTACATTTTTTTTCACAAACGATTGTAATCCGTCCCTCCGCCCCTCGTCTGTATTCAAATATGGCCCTCGGGAAAAAATAATTGCCCACCCCTGCTATAGTGTCTTCTAGACGAATGCAGTTCAGTTGAGACTGCAAAAGCTGTTGCTTCCTTAAAAATGTACAAACATAAATAATTAACACTAAACTTCTTACTTCTTTTTGTCACTCACTTACTTAATTCATTCTCAGCCTCTGTATTGTTCACCATAATGTGATTTTAAGAGTGTCAATATGCTAACAACAATTAGCCACAATGTTAACAACAACAACAACAACAACAACAACAACAACAACAACAACAACAACAGACAAACTAAGTGGACTTAGGTGAACAAACGGGACATTATTAGGCTTAGTCAGGAATTTGCAGACTCATTTCTACCTGAGTATACACTAACAGATATCTGTGCTATGTGGAAATTAATTTTAGGTAAAAAAAATCGGGTTTAGTCTCTTTAAGGTCATTAAGTGTGACACAGCATTTTAGCTTTGCCTAAATACACAAAAATGCATAAATGAAATAAAACACAACTCCAGGTGTATTTTTGGATAAATAATTACATTCTGATATGACTAAAAGCTCACATGAATACAAAAAAAAGCATAACATGGGACCTTTAACTAAGAAATGACTCACGAAATATCAAAAAAGTGATTAAAATGTTACAACTGAAGAAGTGTCCAAGCACCACCACTTGAAAAAGTTCATGTACTTATGCTAGCAAAAGACACACGTTACCCAACACGTGTCTGAACTTGACTTGCGTACATAAGCTAACCGGTTTACGTCGTCATTCCAAAACACCTACTTAAACAGGCTTATTATCGCAGCAACGTTAACCATTCAACAAACAATATATCGGTGCTTACCTCCCGGGTTTGCGCGGCTACATTGGACACGCGGTGGGACAGCGGTAGAAGCAGGAGTACTCCCCAGTTTCGTAACACAGAAACGTCCACCATTCTGTGCTCCTGGTGCTCCCGGCTTCCACCCTACCCCCGTATCCTCTCCTCTCCGTGTTCCTCTACCGTCCCTGGCTCCACACACACACAACAATTACAATGGCGCCAATGTGATTAACGGTCACTTTGGGGGCTAGCCGACGGACCCTCCCATGCACAGATGCCTCCCGAAGCTTTACGAGAGGGGAAAAAGCCGGACTAGCGTTCTTGTCCGGTGAAGTGATGTGTTACAACAGACCGAGCCAGCCTTGCAGTTTAGACGCATTAATTAATCAACAGGGTGCCGGTGTAGTTTACAACCTGCTGCTGTTGCTATTGGGAGCTAACGGCTAACGTGGAGCAGGAGGGGGATGGGCGACTCGTATGGGTGACCGGCGCAGGGCTGTAAGTGATCCTTGCGTCATGTTTACCGGCAAGGTTGCGTCACGGACAGAGATGGAAAGAATATTAGGAAGTTGTACTGTAGTAAAAGTGGAATAATAAGAAAGTGGAATAAAGTATAGTTGAGTGCAAATTCTACTGACAAAATATATTGGTGTAACAGTTAGTAGTAGTATTGTGTAGAGTAGTGTTTCTCAAACTGGACGTGTACTTGGGCTGTTTTTGGTGGTATTTGAAGCCATCTGCTGTTGGAATTCTTTTGGGTTTTTTTAGGCTAAGTTTTTTAAAATTGTCTGTATTTTTGCAAAAAAAAAAAAAAAAAAAATGTATTAGTCTAATTTAAAAATATTTTGATATCAAAACTTGACTTTTAATCAGAGTTTTGATGTGGTTGAGAGCTAAATAATATAAGGTACTTGGTGTTAAATGTTCAGAAGCCTAAGTCAAACATAAATAAGCAATGTTGGGTTTGCTCTACTTAAAAAAAACAACAACAACATATATACTGTATATTCAACTAACAGGCCTAATTACATTAAAGTACTTATATAAAATGTGCCACAAAATGCTTAATTTACCTGTCTACACATTTATGAGTAGGCTATTTTGTGGTTTCAGAAATACAAATTAAACGCCAGTCCTCAGTTCAGTCATGTGCAACACAACCCGATCTCACTGAAATGCAGATGTATACCACTCAAACTTAAAAACATCATTACGTAATTTCTCAATTTTTGAGACTCTACGTTACAACTTGCTACCCCAGTTTATTTCTATGGTGAATGTAATGATGTGTTGTTATTTATGAATATCCTAAAATCCAAATCTTAACCAAATTCAAGCCCCAGACCTAAACCTGCCCGTTTCTGTAACTTCAGACCTAAACTTTGCCGTTAAACTCAAAGTAACTGTCTCCACGTGGCTTATGCTTATAAGATATTTGACACTTTTTAGTGTAAAATTAAGACGTCTTAGAATAGACACACAAAAAATGGGTAAAAATGTGCTCATGATGTGTTCTTAATATTGTCACGGACTGGCTCAAGGTCCGGACAAGAAAAGAAAAAGAAGAGAAAAAGGCGGGCGGTTTAACGCCATTTAATTAATAAAAATACAAAATTAAACAAAAAGAGAGGACGAGACGAGGCAGGCGGAGGCTATGGCAGCCCGGCACGGCAGAGCAGCCCCAAACATTTCCGCCCTCGCACTTCTATAGGGGCGGAGCCTCACAGCAGACGGGACGGGAGGGGCACAGCAGGAGCACAGCGGAGGAGGAGCAGCAGCGAGCGAGACAAGTAGGGTCCCGCTGTAGACTGCAAGATGGAGGCGTGTCGAGATGGGCGTGTCGTGAGCACTAGTGTCGTGAACAGTCTTTGCACTAGGTGGCGATATTCACATCAACCATTTACGATAAAGACGCCAGAGACGATGTAAAATTTGAAACCTCGGTGAATATACGAACTCTATAGATGAAAAGTTGAATAATTTAATTATTATTTGTACTTTGGGGGCATTTTCACCCAAATTACGTTTAGTATTATTTAATAATATTGCCGGAATTATTAAAAATTGACCTGGAGAATAATGTCTTTATTTTTAATTGCTTTATTTTTTACATACTTTTTATTTTGTCTGATTTTACGTGTTTTCCAGTGGTTAGTGCTGATAGTCAGGTCCGGAGGTACAGAAGCGAGGTGGTTGCCATGGTGACGAGTTTATAACTGTTGCTAAACGGGCCTAAACTGTTATGTTGTTTATCTTAACCTTTACCCAAACCTTTTTCCTAACCTTAGACATCACCCTAACCCTTCTCCTAAACTTAACCGTTCTCCTAACTTAACCGTCGTCCCTCTGGTCCCAGCTATAACGTTTTTCTAGCACCGGAAATGGAGCAGCTTCACTGCCGGTAGAGCTCCACTCCGCGTCGGCTTTTAAAATAGATTTTTTTTAAGATGCTTATTTTAAATTACACCCCCTGCTTACAGTATATGTCTTTTACCATAGGTTTAGACATTTTTTATATGAATACGGGTTGTATATTCGGCCAAAATAACGTAATTTCTGTCATAAGGGGGCGTGTCGTGAGGGGGCGTGTCGTGATGGGGCGTGTCGTTAGTTCTGAGGGCTGCAATCAGACATACTTGGAGTGAGACAGGTCACCTGCACACAGGAGGAAGAAGGAGGAGCAACTGGAGCCACAAGTGAACCCCCCACCGGCCCAGGGCCGTCACAATATGTTGTAGATACAAACTTCAGTGAGTGTTGGTGCTTCGTGAGCCATACAGATGAAATCAATACAGGACTACTCAAACATGCAAAGGTCAGTGAAAATACAACTTAAAGGTCAATTTATACTCCCACTTCCGATCTACAAGGAAGTTTTGCAGCAGAGTTTCATAGACCTATAACGTCTCTCTCTCACACACAAACAAACTAACAGAAACTCTAGAGGCTGATATCAAGATTTGTCTATGGCTTTTCTCGGAATTACCACATTTTACACAAAAAATTGGAGCCAAAACTTACAGAAATAGGTATGTATACAATGCTAATTTAAATGTGTTTGCATACCACACAATTTCTAATTTCTTTGCGTGTGCATGATACGCGCTGCTACCCCAGATCTGTATGGTGGATGTAAAAATGTGTTATTCATGAATATTAGCTAAATCCTAATCTTAACCAACTCCAAGCTCCAGAACTAAATGTATCAAATTTAATAACTTCAGACCAAAACTTAGCCAATAAACCCAAAGAAACTGTTCCCACATGGTTCTACCAAATTGTTAAATACAAACAGTTTACATAAATCTGTATATATGAAATAGTTTGGCCAAACTGTTAAATACAAACAGTTTTCTTAAATCTGTTTTAATGATACAGTTTGGTCAAACTGTTAAATACAGTTTTCTTAAATCTGTATATATGTTACAGTTTGGCCAAACTGTTAAATACAAACAGTTTTCATAAAACTGTATATATAATACAGTTTGACCAAACTGTCAAACACGAACAGTTTTCATAAATCTCTATGTATGATACAGTTTGACCAAACTGTTAAATACAAACAGTTTTCATTAAACTGTGTAAATTTTACAGTTTGACCAAACTGTTAAATACAGTTTTCATAAATCTGTATATGTGATACATTTTGACCAAACTGTTAAATACAAACAGTTTTTTTTAAATCTGTATTAATGATACAGTTTGGTCAAACTGTTAAATACAAGCAGTTTTCTTAAATCTGTATATATGTTACAGTTTGGTCAAACTGTTAAATACAGTTTTCTTAAATCTGTATATATGTTACAGTTTGGCCAAACTGTTAAATACAAACAGTTTTCATAAAACTTTATATATAATACAGTTTGGCGAAACTGTTAAATACAAACAGTTTTCATAAAACTGTGTATATTTTACAATTTGGCCAAACTGTTAAATACAAACAGTTTTCATAAATCTGTATATATGATACAGTTTGACCAAACTGTTAAATACAAACAGTTTTCATAAATCTGTTTATATGATACAGTTCTACCAAATTGTTAAATACAAACAGTTTTCTTAAATCTGTATTAATGATACAGTTTGGTCAAACTGTTAAATACAGTTTTTTTTAAATCTGCATATACAGTATGTTACAGTTTGGTCAAACTGTTAAATACAAACAGTTTTTATAAAACTGTATATATGATACAGTTTGGCCAAACTGTTAAATACAAAGTTTTCATAAAACTGTATATATAATACAGTTTGGTCAAACTGTTAAATACAAACAGATTTCATAAATATGTATATAGTATGATACAATTTGGTCAAACTGGTAAATACAAACAGTTTTCTTAAATCTGTTTATATAACTTATACAGATAAGTTATACTGTATATATTTTCAGATAAGAAAAAGTTATACTCTATATATAACAACTTTGGTAAAGAATGATACAGAGAAAGACCTTTGAGATTAAGCAGCAGATGTTTTAATCTCAGTAATTTACATGATAAGGAGTAAATTATTAAATTACAGAAACACAATGTAACAAAATTCACAGAAAGGTGTTTGTGGCCTATTTAGAAAACTGGGGTCATTTATCACTATATGGACACAGCACCTGCTTCTAAGCCAGCTCATCAATTACACTCCCTTATAATGAATACAATACCAGCATATGTCTAAATTATTAACTAAGACAAATTATCATTTTGGAGTTAGCCTTTTCACAAAGATATTAAAGTATATTTTAATACGGGAAAGACGAACAAATTGCAATTTCCAACATTCTTAATAGATCACTGAACGTTTTCTCGTTGTCTAAATTATGTCTTTGTTATGAGCCCTTCTGGACCTCTCTAAAGTCAATAAAACAGACTTTTCTGCAGGAAGCGCCTATTTAGCAGGGTAATAATCATAATTCTTTGGTGAAATCAATATTTGTGAAATTATAGCCTTTGCGTTTTCCCTTTTTGTAACACCTTTCCACGTAACTTGAAGTGTCATTTTTGTATTGATTGGCTTTTTATTTGAAGAAAATTGCAGTGTGGCCCCATGCTATTAGGAAATGCTCATTAATAAAGTATTTCTGCGGCAAAACAACACTTTCCCAAAACAGATTACAGAACGGTGCAGCTCAGGTGGACGAACGACTGATAAATGATGACAGAGAGAAATAACTTGTTTGCTTTGTTATGACGAGGTAACATTCAGGCATTAGTTAAAATCATGCCTGAGATTATTTGTCTGGGTTGCAGAGTGGTTAGAGCTCTGGCTTCCCAATAAGGAGACAATCTATCTGTGTGGAATTTGCATGTTCTCCCGGTATCACATTTTTCGTCCAATACTTCAGTTTCCGGTTTGCGTAAAGCAGCCCTTCTTTGGCCAGTGCTGTCGAAATTTTCGTTCACCTGGTGCGCCCTCTCCATCCTCTGAAAACACACACTGGCACTGCTGTGCAGGTTTGGGCAACTGTGCACAGCAGTTTGTTGTGCTCAATGTGATAGGAGTGTCAATCTGCCAACAAAGGCCGTCATAATCAGCAACGAAAATAACACAACTAACGCCTTGCATCGCATGTAACCATCCGCTGTGTGACAAATTCAGACTGCATTCACAATACAAACCGAACCGGGCTCGGCTCGAATGGGAACCAAAATTGCAACATTGTATCTTTCTATAAACTGGCCCATTTCGCGTTCACAATACACTTTTTGCCAATCGAACCAGCGCTGTAGAGACACGTCTGCCTTTGGCCTGTAAAGGCGCTGTGGGACAGAAACACGTTACGACAGAAGCAAAGAAGACACCCGGCTTCTCGGCTAACAGCGGCTACAGCTAACTTACATCAGAAAACACGCTGCTGGACTTTATATTTTTGTTTTTATGGATCTAACCCACACTTTCTCTCACATTAACGGGACCAGAGTGAGTGACAGACGAAGTGTCAGAGCAAAGACAATGTGGACTTTCACTTTAGAAGACGAGAGAGGAGGGCTAGGTATTTCGTTCCAAATGCCAAAAGTAAAACATAACAAAGTTCATCTGTTTGAGTAAATCTGGCTCTGAAAGGTCTGTCATCTGCTCACTTAGCTGCGTAACTAAATATTAGATGAATATAGACCATTTCCCCACGGTAATGTAAGCTGTAGTGTTCGCTTTTATCTAAGGTTATAACTTTGTTATTTTTGTAAATAACGCGAGAAAACTGTGATATACGGTTGTGTGATCATAATTAATTATACCCAAATCATCCCCTGTCCTTCTCCTGTTACTTTCATGTGTTTTTGTGTATTATTTGTCTCGTTATCGATCTCACACATGCTGTTTGTTTTGATTCTGAGCCTCGCGTGCGTCTCAGCCTGGATCACGTCAGTGTTCACTTCCTGGTTTTGTTTCGCTCTCATTCCGTTTTACAAAACAAACAAACCGCTCCAGAGCTCCATTCAACCGAGCCGAGACCAACCTCTCCAACCGAACCAGATTTGGACATTTTGGACAGGATCAGAGTTCGTTTGCGCGTTCACAAGTACCCAATCGAACCGAACTATCCAGACAAACGAATCCTGATCCGAATCAAAAGTGTATTGTGAATACACCCTCAGTCTTTATTGGGTGCGCTGCTAAGGCTAATGTTTGTAGTGTGTCACGCTGGGCCATGGAGAGATATTGCAAAGCTGAACGGGAGAGTTCGGGGTCTCAGTATTGCTGTGGGGTCAGCGCCACGTCCATGTCCCTGGTCAGTTTTGACAAGCGTCTTAGTGCATTGACTTTGGTTAGTTACCTGTTTATTTTAATAGGGTCTGCCATGTGTCGCCCTCCTCCCCTTTTTTGGACCTGAAACTGTGACTGTGATTGATCTGTGCCCTGGATAATGTGGGCTGGTTCCAAACATGTGGACTTTGGACTGCAACTTGGTGTATGTGCAACTGATTAAAATGTGTCATGATCAAGACTTTAACTGAAACCAAACTATAATTAAATTATTTAAACTTTTGTAAACTTCTTTCTCTGTCCACTCATTTTAATGAACCTGTCCTTACTTTTATTTTCTGGAATAAAGTCCAGTGGCATTGTTGTTGTTGTTTTTTAGAAGTAATTTCATTAAGGTTTATGTTGTGTGTAAAATTTCCGCTGTGAATGAATCACAGAATAGGCAGAATGGTTGTCTAACTCTGCATCAAGTTGGCCGAAAGTCACTGGAATAGGCTCCAGTCATCTGCGACCCCTAACAGGAACAAGCGGTAGAAAATGAATGAATGAATGAATGAATTCAGCCACCAAAAATGCCATTTTCTTTAACTTTTGCCCAATATCAAAAATCCTCCTTCATGCTTCATTTTATTATCCCGTGACTAACATAATGCAAAATTATAATATGAGATTAAGAGATTATTAAAAACACCTCAAATATATGACAAGTAGTCTGTTCCAATACATTCATTTTATACCGCTTAATCCCGTTAGTGGCCGTGGGTGACTGGAGCCTATCCCAATAACTTTGGGCCTTAGGCGGGGAACACCCTGGACAGTGGCCAACTCGTCGCAGGGTTAGACAGACAATCATTTACTCTCACTTTCAATCACTAGGGAACTTTTTTTTTTTACAGTGCTGCCAAATTAATCTCAACATGCATGTATTTTGAGGTGGGAGAAAACCGGAGTACCTGGAGAAAACTCACAGTGACAGAGAGAACTTACAAACTTCATCCAGAGAGATTGTTGATGTTGATGTGAGTCAAACCTACAATCTCCTTATTGGGAAGCCAACGGAATTAAGCAGTAAGTATCTGGGATTTTTTTCTTCTAAACAAAGTCTAGACGTGCTCTGTAGCCGCTGATTGCCACTGATAATAATGACATTCCACTCACTTCTTGCTAAATTTGAAGCTCCATGTTGAAAAGAGAAGTTGTAACTGTGAAGGTCAATAGACTGGGCTGATTGTGGTGGTGGAAAGGGCCTCCTCCGGTGGGACAAATGTGACATTTTGTTCTTATGGCTCTCCGCTGAGTTAAATCCTATTTGATAGATGCCTCAGGATGTTAACGCCTGCCATCAGGAGGCAAAGGACAAGAGGAATTTCAAACTCTCACAGTGTGTAAAAATCATACGCTTCAATCACAGAAGTATCCTGTTTGAATGAATTAAACATTAGCAGATATTAAACTGAGGGATTTTATTATTTATATCCTTTGATTGCTTTTTCAGTGTTTATGCTTAATATGCGTCAGAAAAATGACAAAATGTACTTTTCCCCTAAGCTTCTCTTTGCTGTTACATCTGTTTTTGTAATCATGGTTAGGGATGGGTATCGAGAGCCGGTTCTACTTGGGAACCGGTTCTATTTTTAGCAATCCACTGGAATCGTTAGTCTCCTCTCTTATCGATTCTTCTTATCGATGCCTTTTGGGCCGCTGTGCCTTTAAATACTGCGTAAACTTCAACCTCACGCTGGGCTGTTACATTCGGTTTCATTACAAGCACAAGTTTTAGCTTTGGCAAAGCCTAAGTCTCTCACTAATTCACGTGGATACAGCGCGTTTACGTACAGCGCGCACAGGAAAAGAGAGAAGAAACGGAGACAACATGTACATGTGGCGCACATGCGGCTGACACACCAGCGCCGTGACAGACAAGCTTCCTCCATTAATATGAATGTTTGAAGGATAGGCGCGTGCATCTACCGTCAGCTGGGGGGTATAAACTCTTTCTTTCCGCGCTCCTAATGCGCACTTTGTGTGCGTTTTCTTCGAGCCTGGGCGACCTCTCTCTCACTTTCTCTCCTCCGTCTCTCTGACGCGGGTCCCACAACTGTCAGCTGTGTCAGCCCCGAAGTAAATTGTGTCCGCGCCTCGGAGCGCACGAATTATCCGTCTCTAAGCGAGCTGTGTCCCCTTCGTAGCGTACGTATACCGACAGTCCGTTGTGCTGTGCCGTGCCTGCGTCCTGACCAGCGCGCGCACACAGCCGGTCCGGGAGACACGTGCGTTCGCCTCGGACTGAAGCGCGCTGTTCCGCCTTCTCCAAGCGCAGACCGTCACCTGGAGCGGACTTTCTGGATCAAAAAGCTACAGTAGCTCAGTTTGTGGAATATGGAGAAAGGCCTGGTGAGCGCAGGGAGAGTGTGATGTGTGTAGAACCAGGACTTCACGTGGCCAAAGTTACACCCTTACATAGCGTTATTAGTGTTATCAATATCAAAGTAGTTTATGCCTCTAGCTCTGAAATATTATTTCTGCTCTTCATTTAGTCTATATTTAATTGGTAATCATCATAATATAGTCCACATCATTGTCTAAATGTATTGAAATTAGTTAAAATAAATTTTTTAATCTAGATACATAAAACACATTATTTTAAGAATCGATAAGAGAATTGATAAGGAATCGGATCGATAAGAGGAATCGATAATGGCATCGATATCGATAAAATCTTATCAATACCCATCCCTAATCATGGTCCAATTCACCACTTATATTCATGGCTTGTGGTCAAAAACATAAATTATAAAGCTTACAATCAAAAAAGTTAATTGAACGCCGGACAAATGAATAAACCAACATCAAAAAGAAATTCTCTGATGCTTTTGCCGCCAATAGAGTGAGTCCAGCCTTTGACTGTCTCATTTTAGTAATGGAATAGAATGTGAGAAATCTGTACTGAAAGGGTCGGACTAGAATATAAAGGCATTGTCATCCTGCTTGTGCTTTATGTGTCCATACAGTATACTGCACATTAACTAAAACAGTGCATGAAAGTAAAAAATAGAGATACGTGGTTACTGCGGTGGTAATTTTAATAAATGCTGGGCTTGTATTAATAATGTCAAATTTAATGTCCATTGATTAACATTAAGCTAAATGTATGTGATCACAGTACAACAAAATGTAGGCTTTTGGTATACAAGGACTGGGAAAACAAAAGAGTGAAGAAATAAAGAAGTCAAGAAGAAAGTGAAGCCAAACACTAAATATTATTTTTGTTGCTATACTGCATGTATGGAGTTTTAATAGCATTGTTCACTCTTCCGAGTCATTAAACAATTACAGCTTTCTGGCAAAAGTAGTCAAAAAGTCCTCATGGGACTGACATTTCTAATTTATTTTCTTCCATAAAGTGACATCATACTGTACTTATTCTTCTAATTAGAATCACCTGTTGCAGGTATCTGTGTTTCTGACCTATCTGCTCATTTTACCCTCAGACTACACCCCTTCAGACCTTTTGGCTTTGCCCAGTGTAGCAGCTCTATTTGAAATGTGATGGGGGGGTCAAGTTCTGGGGTCTTGTGTCACATTCAGATGCAATTGTTGTTACTATAACACTAGATCTTGACTTGGTCAAGAGGGATATGGGAGAGTAGAGCCACTGCTTTTCCATGTCAAATTTCAGCTTGTTAGGGCATTTACTATTGCAACAACACATCATCAGTATAGTAAAACTAATCTGTCTCACGAATGTCTTCTGAATGCCTTCTGAGCACTTAGCGAAGATATTCTGAGCATGTATCACTAGGCACCAAGCAAACACTGAAGAGACTGCCTCTCTAGGATTGTGAGAGGATTCCTATGTGTATGAAAACAAACTGTTCTGCTAGCAAGGCTGGCGCCACCTAGCGCCTCAACTCAATTTAATTTCACTCCAGCTTTAGGCCAGGTATTGCAGGACTGCAGATGATTTCCTAAAAGCAGGAAGTACAGTCGTCCAATTAGCAAACAGAAGCAGAGTGCTGAGTTGGCCAGAACCAGCTCGAGTTAAAACAACAGACTGTATTCATTTTCCTCATTTGACCTCGTGTCAAATATTAACTTAGAATATGATATTGTACCTTTGAATTTGCAAGTTTACCACATAGAGTCAACAATCACTGACACACATGTTTATGCTCTAGTTTCTGGATGACAAAATGACCAAAAAGCAGTCATTTGATTATATTATAAAAGTCCCTGTCCACTGTGAAGTGAACAAACCCCAATAATACGATATTGGACTGTTTCCATGATGGACCAGGCTGGTTGCCTCTGTGACTCAGCTCTGGATAAGTGGAAGAAAATGGACGGAAGGAAGGAAAGAGGATAGAAACTTCAAAAAGAAAATTAGATAGTTTAACAATTAGTAAAAACTTTAACTTAAAGGATGCCTTTTGGTTTGGTGAAAACAGGACTTTTCTGAACATGGAGCATCAGCTGCAGGACAATACAAGATTACTCAAACACAGCTTGGAGTAAAGTTATCATGCAAAAACACTGCTATGCCATTAACAAAATACAGGCCCTTACGAAACAAAAATATATTTCTCAATATATTAAATGACAATATATTTCATGAGAATTCATATATTGTGAAATATATTATATTATATATTTTGTAATAATATATTTTATATGGAAGTAATATATATTTCAGTATATGAAAATACTGCAATTTTTGCCACTTTCGTATATTGAATGAATATATAAATATACTCTGGAATATATTGCTATAAATATTAAAATATATCTCACATTATACAAGATTATATATTGTTCTATATACAGGGTTCCTGCACACCTTCTACAACAAAATTTAAGACTTTTTAAGACCTTTTTAAGACCACGTACACGTTTAAAAACATTATTTTTGTGACAAAAAATAAATATCTAATAAAAAAAATGAATACAACTATATTATTTTTGGTTTTGTCATATACGCACTATTTATTAGCTCACAAAATTACATACATTTCAATTATTTATGACCAAAAATAACATTTGTAGATAGTTGTTCCTCTTTGATGCAGTTCATCTGTCACATGATCACTGACAGGCGCTCCTGTCTCTCCTTCACTACTCTCATCTGCAGTGGCCAGCTTTATGTGACCAGACATCCCGAAATTCACGCATGTGTCCCGAATCCCGACCCACGTGTCCCGAAACTCATCCAGCCCCGACTGACACCTCGCAGCAGATTCTGTGCTGTGTCATTACGCCGGGATATACACAACAACACATTTACGCTAACAACTTGAAGCTAACGCGGAAATAAGTGAAAGTTTTTTTGTTCACGCGGCGATTTAACAGCTGATATTTTCACCACACATACATGAACTATCGCACAACTTATATAAATAAAGATAATTTGCGGAATGCACGAAGTGAAACACGCAGCTCATTACGCAGCATCTGCAGCGCTAGCGATGGTAAAGTCAGACGATTTCAGCCCGAATTAAAGCGCTGTGAGCTTACCTTAAAACTTCCTTGCTCAGTGAAACGTGCTTTTCCTTTGGCCAAGTTGAACAGTTCTTGTTTAGTCCCAAAGTTGTGAGGCGATTCGTGCTAAGCTAACCGTGAGCTCATGTGCTCTGCTGCACGCAGCTCTGTTGTGCGCTGTCGCTCCATCTGACCCTCGTTTACATGACGGGCATCACAGCAAATGCAACTTCTCTGACACAAACACGCACATTCTTCATTTAATTTCGATAAATCTGCTCGAAATACAAGGTCTTAAAAAAGCCACTTCAAATTTAAGACCTAAACACCTAATTTTGACAAATTTAAGACTATTTAAGACCTTAAATTTCCCATTTCAAATTTAAGACTTTTTAAGACTTTTTAAGACTCCGCGGGAGCCCTGCATATTAAAATATATTTAATATTATAAAAGATTATATATTGTTCTATATATTAAAATGCATAACATAATATACAAGATAATATATTGTTCTATATATTAAAATATATTTCATAACATATAGGATTATATATTGTAAGAAGCATTATAAATATATGCAAACATATGACATAATATACTTTATTATATGCAATAATACATTCAAATGTGGTCATATATTAAATACATACACACATACGTTGCAATATATATATCTTACATTATATGAAATTATAAATGTAAAACTATGACATTTTCCATCCTATATTTCAAAATATTTTGAACAGTGCATCAGTCTACAACCATCAAAGGTTCATTTCAAAACCAGCAGCTTAAGGGAACAATAAAAAAGTGAAATGAAGTGAGACACAGTCCAAACTCAAACAGCAGACACACAGTTAGCTAAGTCCTTAGCAAATGTCCACAGCTAATGTCCATTGTGCTTGTCCATGTGTCTGGAGGTTCGTCCTGTGTCACAGCAGACTGTCCTGTTGTCTCCATTTGTCCAGAGCTGCCAGTGTGGAGTAAACATTTTTTCCAGCTTTTCTCGTTATAACGACTTTATATTTACGTTCAAACGACAATATTCTCGTTATTACGACTTTTTATTTACGTTCAAACGACTTTTTTTACGTTCAAACGAGAATATATTCTCGTTCGAACGACTTTTTATTTACGTTAAAACGAAAATATATTCTCGTTTGAACGACTTTTTTTTATGATAAACAGACTGCTCTTCCCATGATGCGCCACAAGCTGGATGGCTCAGAGCCATACTACGAAGCTAGATTTGGGGTTTAACGAGGTCCTGGGTTAAACTGGTCTGGCGGTCCTACGAAACTGGATCACTTCCTATCGGGGCAGATCTCAACGACAACATGCGGCAAACTCATAACCTGCTCCGGACCAGGATAAGTTAAAAAGACGAGGCGCTGGCCAATCAGAGACGATCGAGAAGAGACGGGGAGAGGGAGAGAGAGAGAGAGAGAGAGAGAGAGAGCAGCGGAGAAATGAGGAAAGACGAAAGTCGGCGTATTTTATATCAAAGCGACGCGCACGTAATTATAAAAAGGAGCCATGAGATCTTATATGTCGCAATAACACTGGAAGAATCCTGTTTAATCTGTGTGATGATTAATAAACGGAGCATCATGGGAAGGGTTGTCTATTTTTCATTAAAAGTCGTTTTAATGTAAATAAAAAGTCGTTCGAACGAGAATATATTTTCGTTTTAACGTAAATAAAAAGTCGTTATAACGACATTATATTCTCGTTTGAACGTAAAAAAAAAGTCGTTTGAACGTAAATAAAAAGTCGTAATAACAAGAATATTGTCGTTTGAACGTAAATATAAAGTCGTTATAACGAGAAAAGCTGGAAAAAATGTTTACTCCACACTGGCAGCTCTGGACTTCCGTATGAAAGTAACTAAACGGATCTATCCAAAATTTATGGGGCATTGGTAGCTTTAGCATTAGCTCAGTGTTAGCGCATTAGCTTTTAGCGGCCGCTTGGCTTGGCTATTTGGAGACTTGGCTTTCATCCAGCGGTCTGTCCAGGCTTCACTCAGGGCCGTCGGGCTCCGCGATGTCCCGTTGAGTCCGAGAAAGAGGAATGAATAATCCAACTGCAAATGTCCTTTCCACTAGACCTGGCCGCGGCCATGTTGTTTACACTGGTCTAGGGACACGCCCCTGTGAACACACCCCCGCGCCCCCCCCCGCATCTCTCCAGACCTCCAGGCACCGCATGTAGCACCTGGGCTGAGAAAACTTTTTTCTGGTCGTTTAGTGGCTTTTTAACTTGATAGATGCACTTTGTATGGACTTGTTAGTGATGGGTAGGTTTGGTAAAGATAGAATAAGTATTTTGGGGGGATTTTTTGGGTACCAATACTTGATACCAGTACATTCTTATGCTGCGTTCAGACCGGACAGCGTCTTGGCGTATTTGCGTCTATTTTCAATGTTAAGTCAATGTAAACCCGCGTCTTGAGCGTTCAAGCGAATTTTCCGCGCGTATTGACGTCTGGGGCGTCAGTTGACGCGCGTTTTGGCTTCTGAAAACGCGGCGTCTTGCGGATTAGAAGCTGGAAGCTGCGGCAGCCGCAAATTCGCCCGAAGCTGCGGCCGCCGCAGAAGTTGGGAAAATCCATCTTCAGACGCGTTGGAAGTTGGCGTCAGCCAATCAGAGACTCCACTCCCGTACACATGACATGTTGTTCCCCTGTCACACCAAGGGGAAAGGACGACTGTTTACTGAAGTCTTTTAATAACTTTTTTAACGAAAGGTGGCTTGTTTGGGGCTTTTTTCAAAGACTTGGCCGTTCGTTGTTTTGAAAATCTGGAGACACGGCAAACACGGGACATGATCTGGACTTACAACGCCTCACGTGGATGTATTAAAAATGCCCGGTGCCGTGTTTAAACCTGCTGTACAACGGGAGGAGCTGAGGAGGACGGATACAGCAAAAAGACACTGGGGGAGGAGAAAGTTGTGTGATCGGGTAAGCTCCGTTTTATAAATGCAACAAGCCTCTTTCTCTCTCTCTCCTTCTCTCTCTCAACGTGGTCTGTCTACGAGCAAAACAAAGCCTGTAAACAAGCGAGAGCTGGAAGTGCTTTGGGGCGTTAAAAGTGTCTTTTTGTCCACCAAAGCCTTGACGCGCGTCAGAGCAGCTTAGAAGCTTATTGAGGCGTCAACAGCTGAAATAACCGGCGAATTTTCACGCGCGTTTTGGCGAATTTAGACGCAAATAAGCTGTCCGGTGTGAACGCAGCATTACAGATGAAGGCATTTAAAAAAAAAAAAAAAGATCAGCAGGAACAGGTAGTTAGCTGAAGCTGGTGTGAGATTGACACACAACAATGAGGAAATTACCACAATAATTTAACATTTGCATATGGAAATTATATTTGCATGAGCATCAGTACTGAGATTTTAAAAGGAACCCGAATATTTACATAAATACATCCAAAATACTTCGCGTAGGTATACTTACTAAAAAGTAGAACTTAAATTAAACAAATATTCGCCGTTTGACGTAAAATTGTCATGTTTACAACAACTTACTGATTTTACGGGCGCCGCCATCTTGAGGTGATGACGCAGAATCGTGTGGCGCACTGGCGCAGTGAGCGTCTAGTCGTGAGACGCACGCAACAGTTGCCGTTGATCTGGTTAACAGTAGCGTCAGTAGTTTTTCGTCGACAATACATTGTAAAATGGTATATTGTGTGGCTTTGGTTGTGATTTCGTCTCGGGAGGAAACAAGGAGAATGCGGTAAGCTTTCATAACTTTCCTCGTAGTTACACGATTCGACGTCATACTACCCATAATGCACTGTGTTGTAAACAATGATGGCGTCTTCCGTGAAAATATATTTCTTAAAAGTTTAATAAAACGGTAGATTTTTCAGATTATTTTCATGTGTATTTATATCTTTGATGATATAAGGAAAACTCGAAAACAAACATTAAAAATTCTCGGGGTTCCTTTTAAAGAGTCAATATCCACTTATCAGTACTTCAGTATTGATACTCCCATCACTAGTTAAGGTATCAACAAATTTAAGAAGTTTGTTTATTCAATTTTTAATTCTTATAGAATATTACAAATTATGGTCCAGAATCACTTTTTTCAGTGTATGACTCACTATATAGCAATATATTGTCTACTTATATATTCCCATATATGTTAAAATATATTAGAAATTTTATCATATATTGAATTAGATTTTCTAATGTATTGTAATATAAATTCTAGTGTATTGCAATATATTTTTGTTTCGTAAGGGGGTAAAATGTCCTTTTAAAAGATCATACTGCCAGTGCAATCAATTTAGGCTACAAGTTGTCACCCAGTTAACATTTGCGTAAAACTTACAGAAAGGCTTAATTAGTAGCAGTTGCTGACATTCAACCGCCGACGGTGCCTTTCTGAGCGCACGGCCCCAGTTGTCTCAACTGGCTAGTTAACTTACTCTGATTGTCTCTTTAGACTTCTATGAACCACTTAGAAACTCCCTAAAAGTCTTTTGATCAGACTTGTATTGGCTCGAGGTTGATGTGAGTCCCAGCAGCATCGTGCCAATTTGTGAGTGAAATGCCAGCTCTATTATGTTCGCTTTAGCTTCCATGGTTCACTCAAGGACTCGAAAGGCGTCTTGTGCAGCTCGAGCGTGTGAGCTGAGTCACACGTGAAGGATTGGTGTACCGCCGATGATAGACACGGCCACTGACTGATACTTGCAGACTCTAGAGCAAGTACTTCTCAATATAAGTCCATTTATACGAGAGCGGGGAGCCATTTGGAGAGGGAAAATGGGAGAGAAAATGAGTTTGGCTTCACATGGTCGAGTCAAGCGTCAGAGCTGAAAAAGATAGAAGAGCTCACGTCAACTGGACCTTTTTTATTCACAGATGGGATTCTAGAGAGAGGAAAAAGGTCTGGAAAACCATAACTTGACATAGTGTTGCAAAGAATAGTATAGTTACAAAGTACAGAATAGGTTTAGTTCAGTTACGACTTAAGCCGTATTTATAAAGAAAAAATGTTCGGGTGATGTTAGTTGCAAACACCCTCTGAGTCTGGAGCCAGAGCCAGGCCCAGAGGTTGGAAACACATTCTGTTGTTAAAGCAGCCAAGCCAAAACGCTCCTGGGTTAATCAGACTGTGGGATCAGGGCCAAGGGAAAGTGGCTCAAATCCACTTTTGTGATACCCCAAAGTCAATAAGACAAGTGAGAAAACTTTGCTTAAAGTGCATCTGACAGGTTAGACTACAGCTTGAAGCAAAACATACTGAAAATGATTTAAGATAATGGTAAAGTTTCTTTCAAATTTTAGCACTGCTAAGGCCATATTTTTAGGGCTGTAGTCGACTAAAGAAATTCTTGGTCGACTAAAGACCACCAATTAATCGAGTAAAAAGGGGTCGTAGCAAAAGTGCAGCAGACAAAAAGCATTGCATTACTTTGGCGCGAATCTGTTGTTGAAAAAAATTTTTTAAAAGCTATGAAGTTCATGCAAAAACAGCAATTTATATAGGAAACAGTGTATTTATTTCTTAATTGGCAGATTAGACCAATGAATTGTTAAAAAAAAAATTAAAAAATCAGCTGATTCACCTCTTTTTGTTGCTGTTCATTATAAATCCTTAAAATCAAAATAAAATACTTCAACTACTAAAAAATTTGGGTCGACTAAGACTCCATCAACCGATTAATCGACTAAGCACTTAAATGACAACAGTCCTGGTATTTTTAGATTTAAAATCTTATTTCTTGAGATTTAAATGATGAAATTACATTTGGAAATCCATAGACATTAACATAGACAAGCAATCAGCAGTTCTGTTCAGCTGCTACAACACAGACAGCGAGAGGCCATATTCCTCTGGTAAATGTGATGATGCAAATCAATTGAACACAATGGCACAAGTTGCACCTTTATAGATGAAACACACTAAAACGAGCAATTTCAGCAAAACTATGAGCAAAATGGGCAGATTTGTGTCTTTTGAAGCTTTTAAAAATTATATTGAGGATGTTATATTTTTAAACTGATACATTCATATTTGCTAATGCAACACTTTTCGCTCTACTGCTCATGTCACCTGCAGAGAGAGACGCTGTTTCACAATATGGAACTTAAAATCAGTTTTGCCCCCAGTGCAAATACATTGTCAAAGTATCTATCAGGTTGTTTCTGTGTCAAATTTACACCTAATATTATGATGCTTTGTAACCATCATTTAACCTACTGACACAAGTTGTGAGAGCACTTCTAAACACTGCAAAAACAGCTTTGCTTAAAAAACTGAGATTCAAAATTTTATTATAGATTTGAGTCATTTTAACAGCATAGGATTGCTGTTGTAATATAGAATATTTTTGATCGACTCAGAGAATTTCTGAAATGTACCTACCTAAAATACCTATTTGACTTGAAAAAAGAAAACACATTTGCTTTAAAAAAGGTAATTCATTGGCAAAATATTTGGCTCAAGGTAAGAAGTAATGTCCTGTTAGAAATGTTTTAATGGTGCACTATGTAATTTTCTGGAGGTGAAAAGTCAACCTCACAATTCCAAAAAAATAGGAAGTTAAAACTATACTTTGGGATATTCTGAATGAAGATAAATGTATTTATTTCATGATAAGTGAACATCTTTCGAATAGAAAGAGGCCCTCCTCCAGGCCAAATAATTGCAGTACTTGCATTTATTATTTATGTACTGCAACAAAGCGTCTAAATGACAGTAACATGATTTTATTCAAGTCTGTTTTTGGTCAAAAAGTTACGCAATGCTAACCTGGCCAGCCAGATGGTTTATCTTGCGATATTTGTGAAGTCACAAACACGAGATAAACCATCTGGCCTTCCAGCCGTCTGATGGGTTTGAGAGTCCGAAACAGCGGTGTTTCGGCTCACTCACATCACAGCAGTGTGGTTTTGAGGCCCAATCACATTGTATCAGGGCGGTCTAACACGGGCTGTTAGCACCCCGGCGCCGCCGCCGAGTCTAATTCAAGCTAAACAAAGATGGCGGCTCTCGTGGATGTGTTGTCTGCTGCTTTTGATGCGGTTTTAGCAGAAATACGGAGTAATTTCTTTTTGAAAGAAGAGCAGTATGTGTAACGCGTACTTGTCCTATCCCACGCAGACATTGGATACACCATTACGAGTTGTTGCTGTGATTGGTTGAGCATTAATAAGGTAGGCCCCGCACCCAATCCGCTCGAAGTATATCACTAAACGTCCCACCTTTTCTCGAACGCTTTCAGCGAGTCAAGTTCCAGATGGATACTGTGGAAGAACTCAAATCAGAGTTCAACACAGATCCATCTGGCGTGAGCCAGGTTAACGCAATGCACCTTTAAAGAATCCAGGTCTATCAAAAAATAGAGCTTAAATGTTTTAAAATGTCTGAAATTAAGGTTAAATGAAATCCTAAAATTTTAACTTTTCTTGAAATGTGTTTTTGCAGAGAACACATCATGATGAAGAATTATAAAACTTGGAATGCAAAAGTAAAATGCAAATTTCTAATATCTTGTATCATCAGGTTTAAGTGTAATGGCTTGCGATATGAAGCTGGGTTGGAAAAGCGAAAAGTCTCAACTGTCAATTTGACGCTGTAACTGTCACGTAAAGAGATATCAGCTCATTACTTAAATCCACTTACCGTAAATGAGCGCATTAGGGCCGCTCTGTTTATTTTCATTTTCATTACATGTAAATGAGAGCCCGGGCTTCTAGATGAATGAGACCCTTACAGTGGCACAACCCTTTTTTTTTTTTTTTTTTTTCCTGGACTTCTTTGGCGCGCGCTAACTCCACAGATGCCATGGTGTACTGATGGCTAACTTTAACCTCTGGCGTTCTCCGTGTTTACTCTCGTCTCTGAACGCCGTCAATGGTCTGCAGGAAGCACCGGGCCAGAACGAGGGAATACCGCGGAGGAGACGCTCGGAGAAAGGAGCCATTCAAACCTGGAATGACAAATAGGTGAGGCTGTTTATGCATGCCGTGTTTGCAGAAGTCCGTGTTTGGCTTGGTGGGTTATTGGGCATTTTGGAATAAATCTACACCTTTCTGCGTAATACGGGCTTCATAAAACAATAATAAATGTGTTTGGTCAAGTGTGATTTATTTGAATGTGATGACACTGAGTAATCGCCTGGGTCAACATGGGCAGCTATATAAATCACAGCAGACATAAGCCGCGTTAAGATTTATTTTAAGTATAAATGCGGGATTTAAAGAAGTCCTAAGATCTTGGGGAAATATTGCAGATCGCATTTCAAAACAGAAGGACTATGTGCTGTTTCCAGAGTTTCAAATCCGTAAATGAGTGTGATAATAAACGTTTGCAACATGATCTGTGCACATGAGATTAAGGTTCCTGATTAAATGTCTCCTCTGCGTTAGAACCATTCTTCAGAGCTGCTGAGGCTGGAGCGAGGTCAACCCAGTCTCACAGAAATGCAGATGTATACCATGCAATAGCTCCTTTTTGTGTTGCTGCTTCATTTCATTTCTATGGTTGATGTATAGATGTATTATTAAAAAACATAAACGAAATTCTCATCCAAACCAACTTCAAGCTACAGACCTAAACTTACCCATTTTTGTAATTTCAGACCCAAACTTAGCCGTTAAACCCTAAGAAAATGTCCTATGTAAAAGTTTTTTGTAGTCTATTTTGAATATATTGCTTGGAAATCCACTCCCTTTTACCATAAACCAAGAGTTAGGGTGTACTTGGAGTGCAAGACTAAACTAAGGGGGTACCTGGGACAAAAAGGTTGGGAAACAATGGTCTAAAGAACGCTAAAGCCCTGGTATGGTACGGTATGGTTCTATGGTGTTTCCAACTGGCTTGCCGGCAGAGATGGCAAAAGTTCACTACTTAAGTTCAGATACATGTGTAAAAAACAACTCAGGTCAAAGTAAAAGTATAAAAGTAACGTGTGTAAATTTACTTTAAGTTAAAGAAAAAAGTATCACATTGCCAAAAGTTATTTTTACTCTTATTTAAAACTACACATTTTGAAATTGACACGTTTATGACGGTTTTCAAGAGATTGGAGCTTGAATTAAATTGCCACTGGGGGAAATAAAAATGTCTTACCTCAATAGCAAATAATTTGGTTTGAAATAAGAACATGTTTATAGAAATAAGGCAGAAAACACATTGAAACAAGTCTTAGTTGAGGTACATCAAGTAAAAACATCTTAACCAGAAAAAAAAATACAAAAAATAAAGATTTAAATGCAGATTTCAAGACATTCAACCAATCTAAAATGCATTTTTTGCAGTGCACAAAGTTGGTTTGTGTTGGAGCATGAGCTTTACAGTAAATTATTGTGACTTTTATCATCTGATAAATACAACATTTTTGGGGGGCAATTTTCAGTTGTTAATTTGTTGACAGAGCTCTGATACACAACAGCACAGCAGCTCTGTAGTGTATTAAAAGGAAGTACAGATACTTTGTGTAAATTGTAAGTAAACGTAAAAAGTCACCAGATTTTGTAATACTCAAGTAAAGCACAGATACTCAAGACAACTACTTAAGTACAATACTTACAAAAAAGAGAAGATTGAAATAATGTTCCTCACCAAACACCGACAGGATCGGTAGTTCCAGTGGTGAAAACTTCACTTTGCTCTGATGAACTTAGCAAAGCTGAGTTAGCATGAGCTGTATCCTGTTTGTCGTGGCAAAACACTGTAAAATATCCTGTGCATAATGTGTCCAGCATAATCCAACCTCAATGCATTGTCTGAAACAAGTTTAAAATGCAGCAGAGTTGCAGTGGTTCTTTAAAAAAGTGAAATAAATGCATAAAGGTGATGATAAACCAGAAGTAGTTTTTTGTTTACACCAGCCTGTCCCTCATGGAATTATTACAAGTCTTTTGTGAATCACTCAGATTGACACCTTGAAGTAAAAGTATAATTCAGGTGGTACAATTTAGATTTTATTTATTTATAAAAAAGCATGTGTTATGTGTGAGCCATGTAACAGACCCTCAGGAGCCAGGACCTGCAGTTAAAACGCTCACCATCATAAACATAGTCGACCCAAATCGCTCCAAGGTGACATAGTCTGGAGGACCAAAGCTAATGGAAACGTGGCTTAAGAAAATTGTGTTTCTGTTTTTTTCTCTTTTCACAGTGTCAAATAAAAACAGCGTATAAAAGCCACACTAAAAAGGGTAGAAACATGTGCATGGTATAAAAAATGTTGCAGTGTAGATACGCTTTTCTGTGAGACAGTGTTGGCAAGGTTTGGTCACTCACCAGAGTGCTTTTCTCCCTGTTCATTTTTCATCTCGGTGTTTCTGCTATAGGTAAAAGTACATCTGTTGGTCTTGACTGATATGTTTTGGTGGAAGCCAAAGACAACAGTGATTGGATTGGTCATCTAGTGGTTTGAGAACAAACATAGACACAGACAGAACCGTGAGATCGATCGAGTAAGGTCAGGATTTCACCTATTTTGCACTCGCTCAAGTGAGGAATTTAAAACTAGAGTCGATGTGCAAACTGCATTTCACAAAATATCTAAGCAACAAGATAAACGTTCATTATTGTCAAAAAATGTCTTAACATCAGTATCAGTACACTGAGTTTGTAATTGAAAATGAGCAAATAAAACAAAATGTACTTTCTCTTATTCACATTAAAAAGACAGAAAAAATGTTTGACTTCCAGATGCTGTAAAATGTATATAATACAAAAAAACTGTCTGCATTATTATTGCAAAACAAGTATAATACATTTGGGCATATTTTAATAGTATTTTTAACACTAAAATACACTTTTAAACATGAAAATATGCTACAAATACATGTTTCAGTTATAAGTGGATATATTTTTGTGAATTAATCCTGAAAAATGACCAAAAATAACCTCTTTTATGATGTAAAAGTGCAGTCCAGGAGCAAGCGCAAACGAGGCAGGGCCATATATAATTTTGATCACGCTATAAAAGACAATATTTGCGATAACGATATAAGTGACGGTATAAATCCTAGATTGCCTAGATTGGCATTTCTTTTGTGTATTTGTATTTAGTTCCTCTGTTTTCGCTCCTCACATCTTCTCTTGTCCTGTTTAAGCCTCTGCATCAGCGCAAAGTCACTCAGTTCTAGGCTTTAGAAGTATTTGGTCAAAGTTTCTGTGTGCGCACAATTATATCGCAAATTCAAAATGTATATCATTAACGATATAATTTATATTCTTTTTTTTTTATATTATCACCAACAAAATAATATTGCCCTGCTCTAGCCCAAACAATTCAACCCGCCGCACTCAAATATCACAAGCGACTTTCCAAAATTATGGGACTACAGATGAAAATTAGCCTGTATGGGTAACTAGCACATTTACATGTTGGAATAACACATGTTAATTAATGTACACCTATTCAACGTTATTTTCCAGCATTTATCGAAGCTTCTGGGTTGGTCATAGTTGCATAATAAGTCACTGCTTTTGACACAAGGTCTTGCCAAATGTTTTGAGGACTAGATTTGTTTCTATAGTGATCATAACTACCTCTGTCTATTTTTATTACTACTACTCTGAACCTGGAGTAATTAAGCATTAAACCAGATGTAAACCAGAACCGAACAAGGTCTAAAATAGGACCAAATAAAATCTAAGGTATACGCAATAAAAAGTGATCATCTTAAATTAGATAATGAGTGAATAAATGCTTAAATTAATTCATATTTATCTTTAGTTGAGCGTATTTTAATTGTTTTCAAACAAAATTTGCCAGAAGAACAAGAGCAAAGGGGAATGTTTTGCTAAAAAAAAAATTTAAAAATAGAGCATTTTCTCACTGAAAAAAAAAAATGAAATTGAAAGAAGAAAAATATACTAGAAAAATAAAAAAAGTGGTTAGAGCTCTGGCTTCCCAACAAGGAGGTCGTGGGTTCGACTCCCGGGTCGGACAATAACAACATCTCACGATCTCTCTGGGTGGAGTTTGCATGTTCTCCCCGTGTCACCCTGGGTTTCCTCCGGGTACTCCAGTTTCCTCCCACCTCCAAAAACATGCATGTTTAGGTTAATTGGGCATCACTGTAAATTTCCCTCAGTGAGTGAATGTGAGAGTGAATGTTTGTCTGTCTAACCCTGCGACGAGTTGGCCACTGTCCAGGGTGTTCCCCGAATAAGGCCCAAAGTTACTGGGATAGGCTCCAGTCACCCGCGACCCCTAACGGGATTAAGCGGTAGAAAATGAATGAATGAATGAATGAATGAATGAATATATATATATATATATTATATATATATATATATATATATATATATATATATATATATATATATATATATATATATATATATATATATATATTTTTTTTTTTTTATTTAGAATGTGAATTGCGGGCCGGATCAGATTTTTAGGATTTTTGGAACCCTGCCTCAAGTTGAATAGGCCTGATGCACACTGTCCCATAACAACTAAAATAAAAAAAAAAACGTGGCAACTTTGAGGTTAACCGATAAGAAATAGGTTGGAAAAACTATTTTTGAACAGAGAGATACATCACATAGAGAAATGGGAAATCACAAAATGACAATTTCATCAAAAAAGCAGATTGTCACGGAGATATTCATCCATTTGGATCAGCTCTAAATGAAAAACTGAACGATTGTCTGTCTTTGTCTTGTCTCTGTGTTAACCCTGCGATAAGTCAGCCACAGTCCAGGGTGTTCTGCCACCTAAGGCCCAAAGTAACTGTAAAAGACTCCCATCACTGTTGACCGCAAACGGACACAAGCAGTAGAAAATGAACTTTGTATGAAAAACTTTATTATAACTGTTTATAGTCAGCCTTTCTCTTCAAACTCGTGACAAGAAAAGAGTAGCCTACTTTTTAGTTTTGTAATGCGAAGAAGCAACAGAGGGATTTGCAGCTGTCACCATAAACTCTGCCT
This sequence comes from Mugilogobius chulae, assembly GCA_038363315.1. Taxonomy (NCBI): domain Eukaryota; kingdom Metazoa; phylum Chordata; class Actinopteri; order Gobiiformes; family Gobiidae; genus Mugilogobius; species Mugilogobius chulae. The sequence continues at coordinate 17,173,556 of CM076395.1, forward strand.
TGCCGAATGAGAATTGGAAAAGGTGAAGAAGAGGGACAAAGAGTTCTCCTCCAGAGCGCCTCGTCTGTGAGTAAACTGAGGACACAGAAGTATTTTTCACACAAACCAACACTAAAATGTGATCACGATGTACTGACAAGCTGGGTCATTCTTCTGTTATATTTACTCATATGTTCCTGCGCCAATGTCAACACATAAAATAGGTATACAGAGCGACCCAATGTCATCTGTTCTCGACTCAAGCTTAGGACACAAAAATCGGATAAAAAATGTAATTAAGGAAATTGTATCAGGTCGTTCGGGTCAAAGACAGGCAGGAAGGTGAGTTGAGTTTTACCTCAGAAATACAAATGTGTAAGAAAAACGAACAATTTCAAAGACTGCTGCCTGCAATTTGTCTCTTTGAATGTGTCAAAGTACCAGCTATACAACTTTAGTTTGTCAGAATGAATACGATTTCTGAATGCAGTCTTAGCAATATCTGGTAAGTTGAGATATGAAAAACAAACAAAAAAAAGATTTTAAAGTCCATTACGTACTTTTTTTCTCCACGGAGACAAGAAGAGCGACACCAACAATATGAATATGGACATCCCCTTTCACTATATTGTTATAAATATGTATGTTTTACTGTTTTACTGACATACTGTATGCTTTTTCTTGTAGGCTATGAATTGTGTTTGAGTTGTGATTTTACAGGGGGCCTATATATATACTGTCCCAAATAGATAATTAAAAAAAAAAAAAAATCGTAAAAGTCAGGAACTGTGGTAGAAGGAATAGCAAAAGGGAAATAAACAAACCCAACATGCCTTGGCTAATACTGTACAGGCATGCAGTTTTAATGAGTTGTGACGTTTTCCAGTGGGTCGCGCAACTTTTGGGTTGGTGGCAGGAAAAAAAGAGAATAACAGAGAAATAGGGCCAGCCATACACAACCGCATCTTCTACATCACAAAACCAGGGTTCAATCTGACAATCTGATTTATATGCTAAATTACAAGCAAAAACGGCTGGTCAACAAACACAGTGGCAGATTTAAGGCAGCAATAAGTAACATTTTTACCTTGTTTAATGTCTTTGTAAGTTTCTGTGACGATTGCATATGTATTTTTGGGACATATGTAGCATGTTGACTCTCTCAGTTGCCTCCTGCTAGAAATACCGCACTTGCAGATTCTGAACCCTGCCCATATCCAGACCTGAAACTCTGGATCTTTGATTTTTTTTTTTTCTTTTTTTTTAATTATTATTATTAATATTGGCGTCTTTTTATTTATAAAGCCATGTTAGGTTTACTTCCGCAATATTTGTCAGATTATTTGGTGCCCCTCTGGCGACTATAACCTGTGCTGCACCTACGTCTTGGAAAGAACTACAAACTGAAATTGGTCTAAACAATCTGGTATCACTAAACACGTATAAGAGGCTTCTAGATGTATTAGAGGGCCAGTTCTCATCTTGTAAATGTTTTATATGAAATGTGTAAGTTTGTTTTACTTATTGTGCAATTGTGTGTCTTTGATTGTTTTTAATATGTTTATTTTAATGTTTCGCTGCCTCTTGGCCAAAGAGATTTGAAATCTCAATGAGGCTCTACTGGTTAAATAAAGGTGAAATAAAATAAATAAATAATAATAATTTTATTTAGTAATGTAAAATGTGTTTAGACGTGCCCTATTTCATTATGCACAAAAATAGATAATTACATTTATTTACCACTAAATTTGCTGAGTTTTGGCTTTAAAAGTGGAGACCTCGGACAATTAGGATGATGTATTAACCATGTTGATGTTCAGAATATTTTATCTTTTATCATTAGTAAATACAAACAACTGGGGGGTGATAGGTGTAGGTGAAAATAGGACTTTTCTGAGCACTGAAGCAGAAGGAAAAGAGAAGATTATTTAAACATGCATGAATCAATCCAAACACAACCTTCAGTCAACTAATGAAAATTTGAATTTTACATATGTCTCCTTTAATCCATTTTAGATTAATATTGTGTTTCACATTGTGGGGCATCTGCTGAGAAGCCATAGATGAAACAATCTTGTAGCTTAAACTTCTTATGCAGTGCTTTACTTATGCTGAAAGTGACATTTTACACTAAGCATCAACTAACACTTGTGTTACACTCCACAAATTTGCCATTACTGTTGAACAAAAACTAATCATTCAACGTTAGATTTGCTCCCAGTGCACTCAGGTTGCTTAAGTTATTTTGATCCAAACACAGGATCCATTTTACCAGGAAGTTATGTTACGGCTAATTTAGAATCCGTCCAAACAAAAATTTACGAAGCCAAACATTTTTCCTGGACTGTTGGTACAGTTAGCGACCATGACAAGTATTTGCTCCATCAACACCACTTTCTGACGCATTTGATACGTACCTGGGCACAGAGTCAGAATGCTCACGGTATCTTCACTTTTTTTTTTTTTTTTTTCCGGTCTCCAAGGACACATCTCAACGTGTCGACACTAAACTCGGCGTTAGCATCTATTCTGGAGGTATACTGAAGACAAGCTGGTTTTTGTGACTCAGCACATAAGGGCTTTCTTCATCCCTTCCAAAACGCTTGATATTTTTGTCTTGTGGTGGCACTTTTTCACCAAGTCCAACGGGGACATGCCAGTCTCCCACAGGTCCTGGATGGAATAGGGAGTTTTTTGAAGCAGCACACTAACTCAGCCATGGTTTTAAATTAAGCGTGATGTGTACTGGGTAAGCAGCAGAGGGAAAGAGGAGGGTCTTGGCCGCGTAGAATGAAAATAAGTCGGATGTTGTGCTGCATTTATGTGGCGTTGGATCGGGAGAATGTTGACTCTGTTTTTGGAAGTATGCACGAACACCTGCTTCAGACGGTTTAAGTGATAGATTTAAATGAAGTTTTATTTATGCTCTGCTTTCCAAAATTGTGTATTGAGGCATTGTTCTGTCCATCATTTGTTTGTTCTCCTCAGAGGTTGACGATGTGTTGCCGATGGCTAGGTCACCTATGTAAATGCATTCAGAGCCCATATGACAGATTATCTCATTTGTCTAATTTTCACTTAGTTTGGTGTGATTGTCCTTGTGCTAAATCTTTAGCGTAGTTTTACAGCAGTTAAAGGTGCATTATGTAACTTTCTGGTGGTGAAAAGTCAACTACACAATGCAGTAGAGATAGAAAGTTAAAGCCATAGTTTGGGACAGTTAGAATGGGTATGTTTTATGCCATAATGTTTTCTATAAAAACATAGAAGGCCGGAGTTGCCATTCAATAATTCTTGTATTTGTATGATAATTTTTAACCCCTGTACAATGTATGATCAATAATTCAAAGTCACTATATAAAACTTATATAATATATGATCATTTCGCACCAGGTTTTTCCTCGCTTTGACTAACTTGAGCTCACCTAAATGACTGAAAAACTGCAGGTTCATCAGAGGTGCACGTCTGTCCAATACCACATGTGCAATAAAGGAAACATCGGTCAAAGAAAAGGTTTTGTTTTACTTATAATAAAGTATGATTGAGTTCTATTGATATTAACTTAAATCAAATTGTTTGGGGCTGTGTAGAGGAGAAAGCTCGCTGTGCAATATATAGTCTTTAAAAACAAAGTTGTGAGTAGAAGAATGTACTGATGGTGGTGAGGGCCCTCTGCAGCTTGACAAATTTCTTTACTTGTGAGATAAAAATTATAGATATACTAATTTAGGAGGAACTTGAACAATTGAGAACAATTTCAGAACCACTGCTCTAACTTATATTTTTTTAACTAATACAGACTTGACATAACCTGGTCAGATGGCAATATTCATGAATACACAAACTCAAGACAACCCTCTAGGCCCCCACTTGCTCAAATGGTTTGCGTCCAAACCACTGGTTTAACGGCCCAATCACATTGCAGCAGGGCGAATTGAGGGGGTTGTTGGCAAAGACAACAGGAAGTAGCGCCTGAATCAAACAACACAAAGATGGCAGCTCTCATGGATGTACGTGTTTCTGCTGCTATTGAGTCTGTTTTTCAAAAGAAGAGCAGAGGTGTCCATGTGTGACACTCTACCCCATGTACACGTTGGACACATGATTATGATTTGTTGCTGTGATTGGTTAAGCACAAACTAAGGTAGTTAACAAGTCACCCAATCAGCTCAAAGTATTTCATTAACTATCCCATCTTCTTTCAAACGCTTTCAGTGAAGGAAGTTCCAGATGGATAATGTGAAAGAACTAAAATCGGAGTTTCACACATGTCCATCTGGTAAGACTTGACATTAAAAACAGTTTGAGTGAAAGATTTAGTGACAGCAACGATGCCTAAAATACTGAAAAAAAAACTTCAATAATACTTACCACAACATTTTTACTATACCATATAACAACAAAAAATAAGATCAATAACAATACAAATACAAAACATGTACCTTACTTTTCTGACAACCAGCATTTATCTTCAGCTGAAACAGGAGTAACATCAGTTCACACATAAAAATAGAAAAAGTACTCATTGATAGCCAACTTCCAACAAGGAAACTGGGGCCTTTTAGGGACGCATGATGAACAATTTGTCCACACGCTATGGCCCCTCCCCCAGGCTGACAGTAAAGCAGCGAGGCCTGAGCCAAGCGTACAGTCTATGGGCACTTGGGGATCTATAGACCATTACAGTGGCAGCTTGTGCAGCTAGTGTGCATTTGCTCGCAACCGCTATTCCCACTCTGCTGGTTACAAGTCAGAAGTGATTACCTCTGACATTTAAAAGGATGATAGAGAAGCCTTGGAGCGGATCGGAGGTATCTACCAAGGGTCCAAAGAAAAGTGACCCATGTTAAGGTCATGGTATGTGTCGGATAAAGAGGGAACTGAGTAGAAATTATAAATAAGTCCAACAGATACAAATATTTCTACATTTTATATGGACTTTCAACCGTGTGATGCATATTTCTAGAGAAAAAATGTAATGTTTTTTCCCCCATTACAATTGCAAGTGTGCTTTGGTGAACCTACCAGGCACTGACAATTATGGATAACATGACTGATGAATATGTTTCTTTGTGTGGTCAAATTATAGGGGTATTAAATTAGAAAGAGTCCACCAAAGCCACTGGAACTGAATCTAGAAAATAAAATAATAACCTACAGCACACAGGTATACTGAAGGAAGAGGCAATAGTTCCATTTAGCATGTTAACATTCCTTTTATGCATAAAAGTATAAAATGTCCTTTAACAGTGCGTTTAGGAGTTTGTTCGTTCATATTCCCCAGACAGTTTTCTCCATCAAGACACATTAAAACAAACATTGAGCCCCGGAACCTGTATGAGAGAGAAGAGTTTAGTTAAGCGAAGCTAAGAGTTTAGTTAAGCCGCCGACCCCACGGAGCGATGAGCGCTGAAGCGGTGCGCAGGCAGGACTCTGGTTCACCGCAGGACTACACAAAGGTCTCATTAAAGTTGGGGTAGCTACATTTTTAATTGTAAATAAGTAAACTTTGTGTTTTCCATCAAAAAGTCTATGATAAATGCAGCACTTTGTGAAAAAATGAGTCCACAGAGTACTGTCATAGGCGAATAATAAAGAATTTAAATCAGGAGCAGAATGCAGCGTTCTGATTGGCTGAACTTGGGTGGTCCTCTCCAGTTTCACTTTAAAAGAGGGTTTTAAGTCAAAATTGCATCCAAAACATAATACATACTGATATTAACAATGTGTTGAAGAATTTATGATAAAGTTATCAGATTTAAAACTTAAATTGTGTTTGCAGTGTGAAAATCACCTACTCCACCTTTAAGCGTTTTCTAAACTAAATTGACACAAATTGGAAACCGACGATTGGTACCTGAACGAGCAGAGGACGGCGCTTAACATGATGGCAAAAACCACCCAAACAGACAGTGGTTGTATCAGAGACAGAGGAAGTAACTGGGGTCTGTACAGAGCTTTTACTAGGCATCGCTCCGTATGGTCACTGCCACATATAAACCATTATGTCACATTTACGTCATTGCTCGTATAACTTTCAGTTCAATTTACATTCAGTTTTCATTTGCTATATCAAGTTGTTTGGCACTTTGATAATGAAAAGTATCTCAAGGTAATTGTGAGGGATGTCTATGCTTCATACGAAGCCTGAAATGTCTTGTGATTCAAGTAAAGAAAAGTAGTCAGTTCAAATGTGTGGAAACCCAATGTCTGTGCACAATATTGACTGTTACTTCGTCCTGTTGATGGTCTGTGTGCCTCGTATCCATTTTTGTATTTGTTTTTTCTGTCCCAGTTATTTTGCATTTTTCTTCCCAGTCTATAATGTGGTTTTCTCTTTTGCAGTGTCCGATTTAGCAAATTTTATTTTTTGTTTGTTTGCTTTGACCAACAACAGAGACAAAGGAACTTCTTCTTGGCTCACACATGGGACTCACATCTCCAGTGACCACCAGGCGGGGGCAGAAGGGTCAGTCTGACAGATCCATCAAACTGGCCACGTCTGGGAATATTCTATAAAGAGACGTCACAACACCAGACGCCTTTGACGAAGGCAGAAGTTCTGCCGCCAAAACTGTCTGGTAAATGAGCACTAAGCTTATTACAACTGTCTTACTACAAGAAAAAAAAAAGCTAAAACTAAGAGGTAGACAGATTGAATTTTCCAAATATTCTGAATGACACACTACAAGATGTGAGGAATTATAATTATAATATATAAGTAACTATAATTGCATAGCACAGTGCTATGCTAAACATAATAAACAGAGGCTATGGTAAAGCTGTCAGAGTTCTGTTTTTGCATTTGTAGAAGTCATTAAATGAAAAGAAATGTGGACATGTGGTCCTGTTAATGATGGAGCTCAACATTTTAAAATATCATGAAATTAAGTTTGATTGTCTGTCTCACTGTGGGACAGAATCAAGATTTACCCCATAATTATACATCTCTGATTGCAGTGGAGTGGATCCCCGCATTAGAGGACAGCAGCTGGAAATATTTGAAAATCTGAAAACTTTCAATTTAAGACTATTGCAGCTGTTTCTTATATTAGTTTGGTTTGAGGCCCAAAAGAAAATATTACTCATGAATCAGGACTGCCACTAACACAGTTTGGCCAAATTCCGGATATTGTCTGAATAACCTCTTTAAAAACAAGATGCCCTGGAAGAGCTTCCCTCTGTTCTTCAATGTGTACACGCTTCTAGTGTTTGTATTGTAAACAAATCATTTGCATTCCGTTAGCTGGTATCGTTCCACAAGTAGCACTAATGAATTTTCAATGGGAGAGTAAGCACCAACCTCTAAACTTCACAAACTTTACAAATTAAAATGCAAAAACATCACTTGACTACAGGTGAGTAACAGGAGCCTCATTACCAAACACTCACTGACCACTTAGAGCAGCGGTGAACAGCCTGCAGGGACCCAGTTTCCAGAGGGTTTTCTGTGTCAGATTACTGCAAGTTTATTACAAATATAAGACTGTAAAATGGAAACAGTTAAGTTCTTCTTTAACAACAACCTGTCCAGGGACTCAAGGTGGAAATTAGCAACTTTGCTACAACCTGGCACAAGCATCTCTCCTCTTTTGTAACGAATAATGTTTTTTGTGCACTGTCCCTGATAAATAAACTAAACTAAACTTCAAAACTTTGTTTTACTATAAGACTAGATTCTGTTTTGTTTGACTTTTTGGTGAAGGAAATTTCATGATGACTCATGAGTCATGATGAATAACATTTTTTTTTTTTTAAATACTTTATGAATTCCTTGCATTCATAGTAGGTTTAAAAGTCATAGTTAACTAACATAATTTCATGTTAGTTCATTGGATGAATTAATGTAATTCAGTGTAATTCATGAATGAAACCACTTGAATTCATGGTAATTCATGGTGAATTCATTATAGTTCTTGATGAGTCATGATGAACTAATGCATGAATACTGTACATTATGAATTTACATGAATTCCTCATGAACATATTATTAATTCATGATGATAATTAATAAATTCATGTCTCGTTACTTTTGCCCAACCTTGTACTAAACATTCGGTTTTCTCAGCAATAAAAAACCAACAACTCAATTATCCCGGTGCCACAAATCCTACATTAATAAGTGACTTAGAATAGAATGTTGAAATAGATGTATGTGCACTGTCTACAATCAACAAAATTATTGGTATATACTGTATCTCTAACACCTAACCCTAACTGTACGAGGTTGCATGCAGCTGTCCTGGAAATGTCTGTGGTATACTGACTTGAACACCATCTACAAATGGTGCATCTACATCTGCTTGTCTACGGGAGTGGATCTCTCCTTCACCATGACTCTCCTTACATTTTCTCTTTTCCCCACTGGGTAAATTGTGTTTTTCTTTGTGAAGAATTGTCTAAACTAGCAGGAGATGTCTACAGTTAACATTTGCTTTATTCCCAGTCAATGTTGGTTAATGTGCTTGTTTTTTATTGACCAACAACTGTTTCATTGTTTCTTTTCTAACTCCCTGTTGGTAAAATCAGCTATTTTGTGAAGCCCGCAAGGCAACTGCTGTTATGATTTTTGGACTATACAAAGCAATTGAATTGAATAGATGTTTGGGTCAGGAAAGTAACTTCGCTGAAACCTGTAACAGAATAAAATGAAAATGACAAATGTCAAAACTTTGAAAAGGATACAAAGTGTAGGAAAAAAAATCCAATGTTGAAGCAGAATACATTTATCAGTCTTTCATTTCTGATATTCATGTACTCACTGCATTCATGCACAGACCAGTTAAAGGACACATGTATTATTTCCATTATCTGATGTTCTTGAGTATCTTTAGATCTTCTATTTCTAAGTCTGATTTTAATGTTTAAAAATAAGTTCACATTTAAATTTTAGACTAAATTTTCTCCAAATCTAACTTACTCAAAACTATGCACAATATAAAAAAATTCCCTTTTTAAAAATATTTGCATTTATTACATCCACAAAATGAATCAGTACGTTTGAATTTGGCTCAGATTTGCTGTTTCTCATGCGTGCAATTTTGGCTGTTATTGCACGCAAATGCCCAATTTTTCCCGTTAGCAGAATACAATGAACTTTGTCTAATACAAAGTTCATTGTATTGTATTGTGAGTTTTGTGTGGGAGTAATCCTGACGTGTGGAGAAGTTCACAGCTCTGAGCTGTGCACAGGTCCAGTTTTTACTTGCAAGTCAAGATACGTTTTTATTAACTTTGCAGACTTAGGCTATTTGTGAAGTCTTTGCTTCAGCCTACATAAGCAGCACATGAGCTTGAACATGTGAGAGTTTTCTAAAATTGAAAGAGAAAACAATGAAACACCAAATGAGGTTCAACCACATGCTGAGCCAAATGACTGATGATGTCATATTGCAGTGGTGACCGCTTTCCAGTTTGCCTTAGCAGCCGTATTAGAAGGAGGAGTTTAGTATCCCACCTGGGCAGCTTGTTTGTCGTGTCAACTTGATGTGACGTCGGCGTGAACTAAAATGCACTGAAAGCGTTTGACCATAGTGGCAGCAAAGTCACGGTTTTTGCACACATTCTGCACAATGAGCGAGTTTGCACAAAAATTTTCAAAAAAGGACTGGAAACTATCATCAATTGGCTTCAACCAAAATCGTGATGATTTTACGGTTTTGACTTTTCGTAACATATTGACGTAAAATTATACATCTACATTTCATGGAGACTGGGCTGTTGAAATCCTAGACTCAAGCTACTTTTCTGATAATCTTTTTTTTTTTTGCAGCGTTGTGACTGCCACGCTCTCCATTTACTGGATTTTGTTTCAAATGAACTGCCTACATGGTTAGCACTTAAGTGTGAGGAAAATATAAACATGCCACACTTCTATCTTGGCTGAATTGAGTAAAAAAGTTTAAATTTTGTAATTTGTTTATTGACGATCAGTTTATTTCCATTGTGTGGGAACAAGAGAAAAACTTATTTGCATGATGTGTGTCCTTAAAGTCTTGCACAAGGGCACAGTTTCTATATGCTCTGTTTGCAAAAAGAAGCAGGAATGTATTTTTGAAGTTTTGTAGTCAGAAAAGTCTTTACTGTGTTTTTAAAAAAAAATAAAAAAGTAATATTAATAATAAAAAAATAAATTAAATTAAAAAAAATAAATAAAAGTAATCATAAAAAAAAAAAAAATACAAAATGTTGGGTAATACATTAACATTAATTGAAGAAGATATATGATCGTGTTTTATTGTTATCCAATAGAGAATTCATGGGCTTGAAGTGATTTAAGGGAATGAATATGATTTCTGTTGCCTTGTGTTGTTATTTGTTGTTGTTATTATTATTAATGATCGGTGAGACCAATAATAAGAATTAATTAATGATGATAATTAGTTAATGTTAATGACGATATTATAATGATGGATTGATAATGTAACACTAAATAGGTTTAATAAATAACAGTAAGCTTTAATACAAAGCAAGCCAGTCAGTGTGGGTCCAACAGCCTTAAGGCAGCTTTTATTTACAAAACCAGACATAAAAATGAGTGGAGATGAGTTGATTTGAGACTGCAGTGGTGAGGCTCCGGCCTAAAGCTGGGGTGAGGGAAGCATGCTAGCAGTGAAGAAGAAACAAGATTAAAACAAACAAATCCATTTCCACAACAGAAAACACCCAATTACAAGTGCCACCACCACCAATAACTATAAACAAGGTCACCCTCTAAAGTGCACCCCAGCACCCCAGCTATCTAAAAACCTCCACCAACTGCAGAAGCCTATGTGCATAAACTGAAACATCAAATCAAAATACACAACTAAATTACAATAAAACGGCAACCAGCACTAAGCCTTAAAACATCTGGACTGTTAGGACCCAGAAGTTACCATGTGCTCAGGCCTGCTCAGGAAGAGGAAGTGAGGCTGTGCACACTGCCCTTTTAAAGTCTCTGTCATGTGACTTCTCACATGACCAGCTAAGCCTGCCACATCTACCCCTGGGATTTAAATCGACGTCTCGTCGATTAGTCTTTTAGAGCCATGGCCTATGAAATGTTACCTGGGCACCCCTATTTTTGTTTGTTGTTGTAGTACAAGAGAGTGTGGCAAGCGATGAGGGTTTTGATGTTTGCCTGCTGTACTTCGCTGTGATCGGCGTAACCCTGCTGCTGGAGGTGAAGGAGCGCGTGCCACAGGAGCAGGGGCAGGGGAGGTGGTCCATCTCGCGCCGGGCTGCCTGGTTCATGGGTTTGTTCTACTAGCACAAAAGGGATGTCAATAACATCATCCAAATCAGTGAACACATGTTCAGGCAGGCCTGGGTCTAAAGTCAATGTTCCGTCTGTCTTACTATCCTGAGCAGGGCGAATTTCTGTTCTGTGGATACGTCTAGGTTTTTCTTTGCCATTTGCTAATGTTACAGTGTAGATAGGACCACCATCTTGTGGGCATTGCAGCACTTTGTACAACACAGGAGACCAGTAGTCCTGTATTTTGTGACGTCCTTTGTGACTATGATCTCGACAGTAGACCAACTGTCCTGGTTGTAAGCAGTCTGGTTTTACCTTGGAATCATGATGTTTTGCTCTTCTTGCAGCAGCAAGTTGTAGCTTGTTTCTCGTGTCCTGGTAGATGTGACTTATAGCCTCCTGATGCCTAGATGTCCACTCCTCAGTGCTATCATCAACTGTGCCCAGTAGACAATCAATCGGTAGCCTTGGTTCCTGTCCAAACATGAGTAAGTATGGAGAATATCCAGTTGAATGATGTTTTGTTGTATTATAGGCAAACACTACTTGTGACAAATGTTTAGGCCACTGCTTTTTATGAGTTTGAGGTAAAGTACGAAGCAAATCATGTAAAGTCCTATTAAATCTTTCGCACTGACCATTGCCTTGAGGTCTATAGGGTGTTGTTCTGGTTTTAGTTATGTTATATATACTGCACAACTGCTGTATTACTTTTGCTTCAAAACAACGCCCCTGATCAGAATGCAGTTGGCGAGGAACACCAAAAATGTGAAACCAATTGTTTACCAAGGCTTGAGCTACTGTATTAGCAGTTTGATCTCTTGTTGGAATAGCTTGAGTGTATTTGGAAAATACATCAGTCATTATAAGAACATTTTCTGTGCCATTTGATGATACATCTAAAACAGTGAAGTCAATGGCCAAAATGTCATTAGGCTTGTTGGCCATCAAATGTCCCATAAAGCTGCGTGGGTGTGAGTTTCCACGTTTTGCCAATATACAGCGCTCACAGTCTCTGCAGTAGGCCTGAACTGTTTTATCCATACCTGGCCAATAGCACCGTTTTCTTAGAAGGTCTAGAGTTCGGTCTACTCCCTGGTGGCCATGTTGGTCATGGAGGACTGTAGTACTTCTCGCTGCAGACATTGAGGAAGCAACAGTTGATGTGTCAAAGGTCCTCCTTCAGGTGGTGAGATTTGCCTATACAAAATACCATGTTTTTCAACAATTCTATCCCATTGCCTCACCAAATTCAGGACCACATGCGATAAAATGGACATTTATGTTCTTCAGAGTTTCGTCGCTGACCTCTGTCCCAAAAAGATGGCGAAGTCTCTTTTATGTT